>JANAVB010006199.1:9106092-9351111 GCA_029216955.1 Iris pallida | reverse complement strand
CCTCCAATGGCTTCACGGAGGCCTGCCTCCCTCGCTCTCCGCCTCGCTCGGCTCACGTCGCTGGACCTGTCGAACAACTCGCTCTCCGGGGGCCTCCCGGATCTCCGGCTCCCGGAGCTCCGCTTCCTGGACCTCTCCAAAACCGCCTCACCGAAGCGTTCCCGCGCCGCTCCTCAAGTTCCCGAGATCTTCCTTCTCCGGAACCAGCTTACCCCCGTCCTCCCCTCGATCCCGTCCCTGCCTTCGGAGAACCCGAGGCCGGCGAAGAAGCTCGGCGAGCCGGCGATCCTCGGGATCGCCGCAGCGGCGGGTTCGCCGCCTTGTTGGTTGCGCTGTACGTGTTTGTGGTATTGCTTCGCAGGAAGAAGGAGGGGGAGGCTTCGTTTCCGGGAAGGCCGCCAGGAAGGCCTCCTCCTCCTACTCCCGGTGCTCGGAGAGGGCGGTCGGCGGGAGCGGAGACGACGAGAGGAACAGGCTGGTGTTCTTCGACGGGTGCAGCTTCGTGTTCGATCTGGAGGACCTGCTGAGGGCCTCCGCGGAGGTTCTCGGCAAGGGGACGTTCGGGACCGCGTACCGGGCGCTGCTGGAGGACGCGACGACGGTGGTGGTGAAGAGGCTGAAGGAGGTTGGGGTCGGGAGGAGGAGTTCGAGCAGCAGATGGAGGCGGTGGGGAGGTGCGGCACGAGAACGTGGCGGAGCTGAGGGCCTACTACTACTCCAAGGACGAGAGGCTCATGGTCTACGATTTCTATGCTCGGGGGAGCGTCTCTGCTTTGCTGCATGGTATGATCCTCAACTTCAACTCCATTGTCATAGCTTACTTCTCGCAATGTTGCACGGACACAAATACGATATGACACACTAAGGACACGACAACACGGACACATTACCTATTTTGGTGTCCACATTATCTATTTTGGTGTTTTTCTAGCATATTTGGAATGTTATGGTTGTGTCTGACACGAGATGGCCTACATTTGGAAGTGTCTATGTTGGTAACTTTGCTCATGTTACTGTCGGAAGGTCTTTTGAAAAAGAGAGATTTCTGATTCTTTTTCTTAGATAACAATCTGATGGAGATAGCGGACACTATGATTAAATTGAAATGAGGTAGCCAGTGGTTACTTTTTTCCTAATACTTCCAAATGTTTGGTGGAACTTTAGAAAGACAAGATAGGTGTATACATTTTAGTCTCGCTTTGAACTTTGCTTGGTCTTGTGATGGAAGGCTTAGTCAATTAGCTTAAGGACTCTTGTAATATTTTTTCCAAATACCATTGCATGTATTTATTGATTAAAATTATTCATTTAAGTTTATAGGGGTTGCTAAGTAATTATGGTAACTGTCATTTGGTCTTCATGATATAAATATATATATACTAAATATAATAAATTTAGATTAATTAATGAAGCTATCTTTTAGTCTTTAGTCTTAATAAAATTAGAATAATTCAGCAACTATTTTTTTTGTCTTTTTAATAATAATCTATGAAACACTCGCATAGTAAAGTTTTGATGGTGTACAACTTTGAGCTGGTGGAAATCAAATGTAATTGCACTATGTCTTTGTAGGAAATAATGGTGAAACTAGACCGTTAGAGCATCTCCAACCCTATTGTGAGTTTGAAAAAAATGGTTGCCACATAGGAATGACAACCATTTTTTCCAAAAGTACTTCTCCAATGCATATGTGAAATAAAGTGTGGAGTTGACATGGCAATGACATGGCAAAGACAATGTGAAGTTGGTTGTCTAGATCTAGACAATGCACTTCACAATGTCTTTATGTCCACATCATCATTTGTGAATAAAAATATTTATAAAAAGAAGTAGAAGAGTAAAAGTTGTCTTGGAAGTTGTAAAAATTACTTTATATTGCTTTCTCAATACTTTTGCATTGGAGATGACTTTTAAACTCATTGTCATTTGTGAATATAATTTTGCCACATATACAAGACATTGTCTTGTGCCTCATGCCACATAGGATTCACAACACAAAACAAGACAATAGGGTTGGAGATGCTCTTAGAGCATCTCCAACCCTATTGTGAGTTTGGAAAAAATGGTTGCCACGTAGGAATGACAAGCATTTTTTTCAAAAGTACTTCTCCAATGCAAATGTGAAATAAATTGTGAAGTTGACATAACAATGACATGGCAAGGAGAATGTGAAGTTGGTTGTCTAGATCTAGACAATGCACTTCACAATGACTTTATGTGCACATCATCAATTATGAATAAAATATATATAAAAAGAAGTGAAAAAGTTTCTTGGAAGTTGAAAAAAAAAGAAATAATTTTATCGTCTTCTCAAACTTTGCATTGGAGAAGTGTCTTGTGTGAATATCTTGCTACATAGGAAAGACATTGTCTTGTGCCTCATGCCACATAGGATTCACAACACAAAACAAACAAGACAATAGGGTTGGAGATGCTCTTAGCTGGGATGTAAGTTGGTGAGGTAGTGATCTCTTCTTGGAAACAAGTCCACTTTTAAATTGTGTATGATCTGTAAATTGTTGTCATGGTCACATTTGGCTAGCAAGATCATATGTGATTTAAGGCCTCTTTGGTTCTCGAAAAGGAATGGAAAGGAAATCAATTCCTTTGACTTGGTATTTCAATTTTTTGGAAAATTATAATTTCTATTGATTTTACTTTTCCGATGTTTGGAAATGCCAAGAAAATGGAAAAGGATTCAGCGTGGGAAAGTGAGTACTTGTTTGGATGGATGAAATCATTTTTCCTCTAGTTTTCTTTCTATTTGAAATCAGTTTCCTTTTCTCCTCAATTCATTTGGCTCCAAAACATAGAAAATAATGACTTGGTATTTCAATTTTTTGGAAAATTATAATTTCTATTGATTTTACTTTTCCGATGTTTGGAAATGCCAAGAAAATGGAAAAGGATTCAGCGTGGGAAAGTGATTACTTGTTTGGATGGATGAAATCATTTTTCCTCTAGTTTTCTTTTATTTGAAATCAGTTTCCTTTTCTCCTCAATTCATTTGGCTCCAAAACATAGAAAAATAATGACTTTTCTTTTCCAACCTTTTGATTCCGCGAACCAAAGCAGGGCTAAGTGTTAAGTTAGTATCCCATCCTGCTATTGCATGCATAAGTTGGCTTTTGTGATATAATGGTTAGAGATGTAGAACTGGTATTGACTATGATTATTAAATTGAAATGCGGTAGCCAATGGTCTCCTTTTTCCTAATACTTCCAAATGTTTGGTGGAACTTTAGAAAGACAAGATAGGTGTATACATTTTAGTCTCGCTTTGAACTTTTGCTTGGTCTTGTGATGGAAGGCTTAGTCAATTAGCTTAAGGACTCTTGTAATATATTTTTTCCAAATATACCATTGCATGTATTTATTGATTAAAATTATTCATTAAAGTTTATAGGGTTGCTTAGTAACTATGGTAATTGTCATTTGGTCTTCATGATATAAAATATATATATACTAATATAATAATAAATTTAGATTAATTAATGAAGCTATCTTTTAGTCTTTAGTCTTAATAAAAATTAGAATAATTCAACAACTATTTTTTTTTAGTCTTTTTAATAATAATCTATGAAACACAATGTTTTAATGGTGTACAACTTTGAGCTGGTGGAAATCAAATGTAATCGCACTATTGTCACTGTAGGAAGTAATGGTGAAACTAGCCGTTGGCTGGGATGTAAGTTGGCGAGGTAGTGATCTCTTCTTGGAAACAAGTTTACTTTTAAATTGTGTATGATCTATAAATTGTTGTCATGGTCGCATTTGGCTAGCAAGATAGTATGTCATTTAAGGCCTCGTTTGGTTCGTGAAAATGAATGGAAAGAAAATCAATTTTTTTTTAGTACGGAGAAAGTTTTTTGGCACACGCGCATACACAACCGGTGCATGTGCGCGACCGGGAACGTCGTCAGAGCTGCCGTAAAGCAGCCCCCGAGAACGCGGCCAACTTCCCCCCTCCCCTTCCTGCTCCGGCACGCCTCCTCCTCCGCTGGAGCAAACGTCTCAGACCTCCCCCTACTGATGCGGCAGCATCCTCCAACAGTACCGTCTCCTCCTCCTCCTCCGACATCCTCCCCTACCGTTCCGCCCTCCTCCTCCGGCGACGTTTCCGGCCGCGCACGTGCACCGGCTGTGCACGCGCGCGTGCCAAATAGCATCGTTGTTTGGTATTTCCATTCCTTTGGAAAATTACAATTCTCATAGATTTTTCTTTCTGATGTTTGGAAATGCCAAAAAAATTGAAAATGATTCAATGTGGGAAAGTGATTCCTTGTTTTGAATGAAATCATTTTCTCTTCTAATTTTCTTCTATTGAAAATCACTTTCCTTTCCTCCTCAATTTCTTTGGCTCCCAGACATAGGAAAGTAATGACTTTTCTTTTCCAACCTCTTGATTCGCAGAATGGAAGGGAAAAGAAATCAATTCTTTGGCATTTACTTTCCTTTGAGAAATTACAATTCCTATTAATTTTTCTTTCCGAAGTTTGGAAATGCCAATGAATTTGGAAATGAAAGTGAATACTTCAATGTGAAATCCTTTTCCCATCCGATGATCCTGCAAATCAAACCAGGCCTAAGCGTTAAGTTAGAGAGTTGGAGATGTCCTGTTGGTAGTGAAGATGTCCATCCCGTTTTGATTTTGCACCGTGGAAAAGCAACCTAATGAGCGACTAATTAAAAGATCCTAATATAATTATTTGTTAAGCCAACTTGGGGAAGGAGAAGGGAGATATTTTATAGATACTATCGGTTGCAAGTAAATTTATTGTGATGTTATTTTGGTTGGTTGATAAGTGAATGAATTTTGGGATTCGGAGACGTACTTATCGGATACTTTGAACGGCTAAAGAATCACAGATCGCACATGCTTACACTCTCTGGAATAGAGAGTAACGAAAATTTAGCACAATTAAGAAAATACTAATAGCTAATTTAAAATAAATGCTATAAATAAATTAAGACCACAAACACTCGATATATTCTGGTATTCTTTGTGAGACACTTCAGTTTTGGAAGTCTCTCCAGCTTTAATCCACTATTATGAAAATAGTTACACTTTCAAGCTTTGGTCTGCCTTGTCAATTTGATTCGAAAGGCTCGTCGACTTCTACACAAATTTTAATACAAAGGTTTGTGGACTTCAATATTTTACAAGAAACATGGAGATCTTCTTACAACAATTTGAATATCACAATTTAAAACTCTTTTCTACAATTTACAACTCAATTTAGAACTCTTTCCCTAACATATTTGGTAAATAAAGCTCTTGTATTTGGAGCTTTGTACAGTGGGTGAAAATTTAAGGCAAAAAAGTAGGAATGAGTGAGGCCAACTATACTCTATAAGGACACAAAACAAACTCTCGAAATAGATTTGTTATTTTGCAGGCAATATACCGTCGTTATAATGTTCGTACAGAAACGACTATATACTTGATGTTACATCACTTAATGCTTGGTAGTATAGAGCAGATAGTATACCGACGTAACAATATACCAGCAATATACAACAAAGAGCAAAACTGGGAAGGGCTGACTCTGAAATTTTCTAGAAATAGAATTTGGGTCTAACATTATAATGTCTCAGTATACTGGTGGTATATTGCCAACACAGAACAATATATTGTTACCAAAGACATAAAGTAACTATAATAGAATTTTGCCAAAGCTGTATCTAATAGTATATCGAGGTTATACTGTCAAGTTGCTTTTAACTTGAAATGACTAAAGATTTTTAGAGCTTTCGTTTGTTATTGTCTATCGAGTTGTAATCTTTTGTAGAGTACAATAAAAAATAAAAGATTAAACTGAACTCGAGAACTTGATTCTTCAAACCGCCTGGCTGCTTCAAGTATGTTTATGTTTGATAGAGCTTTGGCTGAAGCAAATTAGTTCTGAAAAACTGATTAGCTTACGGGAGGGGACGCTATCCCATAGACTTCTATCCTCTGACTGTAGAGCGGGACCAACCCAACCCCAACCCCCCCCCCCCCCCCCCCCCCCCCAAAAAAATTATTGGGCTAATAATACCTTTGGTCCATTACAATTTTTCATTTGTACAAGTCCATGATTAATATTGCTTCAAAAATTTGATTTTTTTTTTTTTTTTTTTTTTACAAAATAAACGTTAGGCAAACAAAACAATATACCTACTAACAAGGATGGTAAAGACAACTAGGACTATGTCAAGTTTAATTATTAATAATATAGGAATTCTATCACCATTAGTGATTTCATAATGAGAAATTTAATCGATCAACCATAATTAAAATACTCAAATTAATCATTAGACTAACAATACTCGTACAATGTTCAAGTATTAATATATAGGAATCTATCACCATTAGTGATTTCATAATAAGAAATTGAAATTTGAGTGATCCCATTTATTTACCCATATCAAGGTGCACCCACTCAATTACCATAATATAAGGTACCCTTCACTTTTGGCAGAAACCGTCTCCAACTTACAGTCAACTTATTTTGACAAAAATTTTGGACAAAAATATTCCATTTATCTTTCTTCCCCCCGCCGCTGCCTCCCTCACGATTGCGCGCTCCCCTGGCGCCGAAGAAAGAGGGGAGGCGGGGGAGGGGGGGGGGGGGGGGGGCGCCGCAACGCCCCCACCTCGTCGCGCGCCGCCGCTCTGCAGCTGTTGCCCCACTACCTCCCCGTGCCCCGTCGCCGCTCTGCAGTTCCTGCCCCCTTACCTCCCTGCGCGCCGCCCCGCTGCTCTGCTGCCCCTACCACATCGTCGCACGCCGCGCTCTGCTGCTGCCAACGTTGTTGCCTTTGCATATGCAGCTGTTGCAGCCGCTTGCTATGTTGTTGTTGTTGATGTGGGGCACGGGAGGGGACAATGGCGGGGTGGGGGGAGGTTGTGCAAGCGTGGAGGTGGCAGTCGGCGGGTAATGACCAGCCAACGGATATCGCGGCGGGGGCGGGGGAGGGGGGGAGGGCGAGCGTGGTGGTGGCAGCCGGCGGGGGCGCGTGTTGGGAAGAAGACAATGTTAGGGCATTTTTGTCAAAAAAGTTTAGTCAAAGGAGTTGATCGTTTGGGAGACGGTTTCTATCAAAAGTTGGAGGTACCTTACCTTATGGTAATCGAGTGGGGTGCACCTTGAATATGGACAAATAAAATGTGGTGCAATTCAAAATTTTTTCTAAAAAATTTAATCGATCAACCATAATTAAAATACTCAAATTAACCATTAAATTAACAATACTCGTACAATGCTTTACGCATTTTATCCGTCATTGTTGATTTTTTTTTACATCCTTGAGATGACAGATCATTGTTGTATGTATGATATGTTGTGTTACTATGGATATTTTTTGTTTAAATGAAATTTTTGTTTGGTTAAATGTTCATAAAATGGAATCATGCATAGTACTTAGGTGTATGTACAAATGTTGATCATCAGTGACAGAGAATAGATGGGAAAGCATCTATAATAAGCTTTTATGGAGATGGCAAACATCATCTAGTTACTATGCCATATTACTTATTAACATCACAGTTCTTAGGATCTTTTATATTTGACTTTAACTCCAAACATAATTTCTGTTCCTGAGAGTCTATTCCTAAGGAATATAATGGAATTTACATTAACATCAATGTCTTTGAAACTTTGACTGTGTTATATGCCCATGAACTCTTCTGTTTACTTCATACTGATACAGTACGGAAATATTTCATCCTTGTATTAATTATTTCTGAAAATACGTATGACTTCATATAATTTGATAACTGCTAGCAGAATAGTTTTTATCACGAAATTCTATTTGTAGAGATAGAATGGTACACAAATTGTGCAGTGGAGTTAGCAATTTTAGGATATGTTCTTATGAATTGCCCCACTTTTAGGACTTGTTCTTATGAAGTGCCCTCGTTTGCTTGCTTGGTGCAAAATTATAGATGTTGCTATTCCTCTCTCGACTTACTAGCAATCATTCAACACCGAAGTCTGCATTTCTGATTTCTGATATTTTCCACTTACATTGTTTTTGCAGGAAAGAGAGGGGAGGACAGGAATCCCCTTGACTGGGAAACCAGAGTTAAGATAGCACTCGGCGCGGCAAGAGGGGTTGCGCACATCCACAACGAGAACGGCGGGAAGCTCGTCCATGGCAACATCAAATCCTCCAACGTCTTCCTCAACACCCAAGGCTTCGGCTGCGTCTCCGACCTGGGCCTCTCCTCCCTGTCGGCCAACCCCGTCGTCCCCGGGTCTCGAGGACCGCCGGCTACCGAGCTCCCGAAGTCGTCGACGCCCGCAGAACGACGCAGGCTTCCGACGTCTACAGCTTCGGCGTGCTCGTGCTCGAGCTCCTCACGGGCAAGTCCCCCGTCCAGATCACGGGCGGCGGCGACGAGGTGGTGCATCTGGTGAGGTGGGTCCAGTCGGTGGTCCGGGAGGAGTGGACGGCCGAGGTGTTCGATGCGGGACTTATGGGATATCCGAACATAGAGGAGGAGCTGGTGGAGATGCTGCAGATCGGGATGGCCTGCGTTGTCAGAATGCCGGAGCAAAGGCCAAAGATGGCCGATGTCGTTAGGATGATCGAGGATGTTAGGAGATTCGATACGGGAATCCGGCCGTCGGTGGAGGCTAGAGCGGGGGTCGGGCGGCACGACGCCGGGGCCGGTGCAGGGCTCGACGGGGACAGCATCGCCGGTGCAATGATCCTTTTGTTACATAGACTTGTGTACTATTATGATCATTTGCAATTGCACCTATCCATTCTTGTTGTACAATTAACTTGAGCCTTTCCCACATGTTTATTTGATGAGATTTTTGGCTATAAAATCTTTCAGACTGCACACCATATAGAAGAATGAAGAACAGTATAGTAAACGTTTAATTGTCTTTTGAGTATCTCAACTTACTTTCTTTTTTGGCAATAGAGATATCAAAACCTAGTGACTAGAATATCATCTAGCTAGGTAATTAATCATTCACCATATTATTAAATTTTGTCCATGAATAATAATACATTCATTAAAAAAATTCTTTTTTTTAAGGGTCTTGTTTGGATTGAGGGAAAATAATAATAAGCAGAGTTAAGTAGGGTTAAATGAGGGAGAGTTAAGTGAGTGAGTAGAGTCAATACATAGAACCTTGTTTGAATTGGAGGGAGAGTTAAATGAGGGGTATTTAATAACTCTTGTTTGGATTGAAGGTTTTGAGTGAGAAGAGAATTAATAAAAGTAGGGATAATTTTGTAAATACCCCCATTCTAAATGTTGAAACTAGCATATACCCCCACTGTTTTTTTTATCTAGCAAATACCCTCATTTTTGGTATGGAAAAGTAAAATTTTAAGATATACCCCCACTTTCTAAAGAAAATTTCTTCATGTTTTACATAGGAGTGGGGATATTTGCTAGATAAAAAAATAATGGGGGTATATGCTAGTTTCAACATTTGGAATGGAGGTATTTGCTAAATTATCCCATAAAAGTATGATAGTTACCAAAATAACCTTATTACATATGTCATAAAATTAAATTTGATTTAAATTTTAATTATAACTTGTCAAATATCTTCACAAATTATGAAGGTACGGAATAACATGTTGAAAACAAAAAAATTAGGAGAAAAATTATAATATTTTATAGAACAAATAAGGAATATTTATGACTTTTTAAAAAAATCCCTCAATTACCCTCATTAACCCTCCGATTTGGGGGTTAAAAAATGGACAAAAGAGGGTGAAATAAACCCTCATTTAACCTTCTATAACTCTCCCTCTTAAACTCTCACCCTCAAAGCAAGCATGATTTTATTTTTCCCTCACTTAACTTCCCCTCACTTAACTCTCTTAACCCTCAATCAAAGCGGACCCTAAATGTTCGGCGATACGCACAGGACTTTTTGCATACTGTATTGCATGTCTATTAGGCCTATTGTTTCCAACTCCTACCAAATAAATGGAAGGATTAATACGCTCCCGTGGCTCGATCCACTGATCTTCTGCCACGAGCCATGGTCTTATACCTCTCCTCGGAACCACATGAGTCATTCGAGTTCGGTATTAAAATTTCTCCTTAGTCAAAGAAAAGACAACTAATTTTATTACTATAAGAGGTTATGACTTAACAGAGATGTAGTTATACAAATTATTATTTTGACTTAATTATCCTAAAAGAAGTTTGGTACATGGAATACTATATAGTATGCTCTATATTTTTTAAAATTCAAATTTCGGTAATTATATTTTCTGAATAATTATATTTTCATGTTTGGTGGCTATATAATTTTTTTTTAGAAAAAAATAAAAAATTAAGAAAATGGGAAAAAAAACTGAGAAGAACAAAAAAATTACAATAATTTTCTTAAAAATAGAAAAGAAAACAAAAAACATTCTTTAAGAAGGAAAAAAGATTAAAAACTTAAAATAAAAACAAAAAGTTTCCTAAAAATGAAAGAACAAAAAAAAAAAGGAAAAAAAAAGAAGAAGACAAAACTAAAGTAAATCTTTAAAAAAATAAAAAATAAAATCAAGAAAAAAGAAAAGAAAGTAAAAAGTATAGAATAAATAATAAATAAATAAATAAAACTTTTTTAACTTGTCAAAAAAACTATACCTACCAATTTTAAGGGATATATTTTCATATTTTTGGTAAATTATTTACCTGTGTATTTGTTATTATATAAAATAAATTTTTATAATCTATACCAAACATGTAAGTATATTTCTCACCCAAATTTATAAGAGAATAAAGATAATTTCGTATACCAAAGTGGTGTAAAGGTAAAGTATGTAAAATACAAAGTATATATGTTGAGCATATCCCAAGAGGAGAGGTATAAGACCATGGTTGGGTGCGCGGGAGATCAGTGGATCGAGCAACGGGACCGTATTATTTATTCTATTTAATAATTGTGGGAGTTGGGGATAGTGAACCCAAAAGATATGCAATACAGCATGCACAAAGTCCTGTGCGTATTGTCGGACATCTCAGGAAAAAAAAAAAGTAAAGTAAAGAAAATAGCTGGAAATAGTTTCAAACATGTGTCTAATATGTATTTTGTTTTGGAGTTTGGCATATCCTAAGCCCAATTGATTTGAACTTAGAACAAACCCATTAAGAAAGTCGACCCGCTCCCATCGTGTCGGCTCTCTAGGGGTGCAACTCGGACGGATTGTGTCGGATTTGAACTCAACATGATGAATCATAAGTCTAGTCCGAACTCAAGTCCAACTCGACCTCGGCTTCAACATATGAAGTCCAAGATCGAGCTCGGAGGAAAATAAAAGTACTTAAGTTTCCCGGGTTGAGTCTGGTCCATCGATTTTATCGGTCTCTAATATGATATTTAAAATAAATGTAAACAAAATTAATATTAACACACATAATTAAATAACAATTATGCCTCAATTATTATAAAAAAAAACTAAATTGAGATTTAGGGTAAGGAGATAAATTTGGATGGAAAAATTTATAGGATTTAAACTTTAAAAAAAAAGAGTATGAAGAGTGTTTATATATATATATATATATATATATATATATATATATATATATTTAAAATAAATGTAAACAAAATTAATATTAACACACATAATTAAATAACAATTATGCCTCAATTAGTATAAATAAAAACTAAATTGAGATTTAGGGTAAGGAGATAAATTTGGATGGAAAAATTTATAGGATTTAAACTTTAAAAAAAAAAGTATGAAGAGTGTTTATATATATATATATATATATATATATATATAATATATATATATATATATATATATATATATATATATATTATATATATATATATATATATATATATATATAGTGTGTGTGTGTATGTGTGTCGGATTTCGGGTTCTTTGGGTAATCCGACCCATGAACCCGAGCCCAACCTGATTCAAATATTTTAGGGTGCTGTTATGGCACTTCTACAATGTCGTCCTGCACTACGCTTTAATTTTATATCATTTTAATTCCAAAGATATCTATGCATTAAGTATGACATTAATTTGTGAGGGGAAAGCAAATAACATTTTAATAGTATCAATCGTGTTAATAAAAGGAAAAATTTAAAATTTTAATGTTAATTTTTTTTAAAAAATATAATAATATTTTAGGAGTGCTAATAATAGTATCTATATTTTAATTGGAAATTTATTCGATCCAGATTTAGCCCGTCTGAATTGCACCCATGGGCTCTGGATACGGTATAAAAGTACGACCCGCCGAGCAGCGTTCAAAACCGGTGGTCAATCAAACACCAAAAAGAAACCGGAATTTTCGGATACTCTCACCCCCAACCACAACCAATCCCTCCTCCCACAAATGAAAACCACATAAAGGATGGGGCGCAAATAAGGAAATAGCGACGAGCATATATCACTCTCGTTCTCCTAGGAATCCGAACCTTCGTCTTCTCCTTCTTCCTTCTCTACGCTAATTAATTAATTAACTATTGATTTTTTATGTAACAGCAACAACAACCGCAGTAAAAATTAATTAATTAATTTGTAATATAATACGCTATATTCTTCCCGTTCCACTATCCTCCTCCGTTCCTCCAATTCCAAAAAGGTTCTTTTTCCCCTTCACTTTCTCTCTTTCCTTTTTTTTCTCGATTCCGATCAAATTAGGGTTTCTTTTGTGAGCTTGATTCTTGATCGATCGTTCTAGGTCGTCGGCCATGGCTTCGAAGCGCATCGTGAAGGAGCTGAAGGACCTCCAGAAGGATCCTCCCACTTCCTGCAGCGCTGGTAACGTCTCTTTCTGATTTCCTAAATTTTAGATCTGGCAGTGCTGGAATCGGTGTGGATCTTGTAGATCTTTCATTCCTTTTTTAGAGTTTGTGTGGATCTGGTTGATTTGTGAATGTGATCTTTGAAATATATAAGCTTATGGAGCAAATTATGTGTATGAAACGTTACTGATTTAGATGGAGATGTAGCTGCGGAAATAATGGAGGCTAATAATAATAATGGTGGAGGAGGAGGAGGAGGAGGAGGAGGAGGAGGAAATAATGGAGGTTTGGAGAGGTAGATTATGGTTTTATGGGTATTAGATGTTCTTATCGTTGCTTACCTAGATTACCGGGTTTGACACATTCAACGCGATAATTAGCTGATAATTAATTCATCGACACTCATGTCCTGTATTGCTTAGCTTGTGTCTAGGCACCAAAGGGACCCAATACTTTGGTGCTGTCATTTGTTCGTGCCAAACATAATTGAGATATGAGAAAGCAACGTCTTTTTGTTGCGAGTCCCTTTTAGAACGTTTTGGAAGACGTGTGCTACCATAACATTCTTAAAATATAATGTTATTAAGATCTAATGTATAAATATATATTCGTGTCATCATGGTATGCATGGATTATGTTAACATGACATAGGACATGACCCTTGAGCTTTCTAAAAGGTGTCGTATTTTGAATCTGTATGGTGTCCTTGATTCTGCGTCTTTGTCTATGCAACATTGTTGCTCACTGAAAGTATGCCTTTATTAGCTTAGAAAGAGCACCTTTTATCATACTAATTTATACATTAGCAAGTAAGTAGAATGTGGAGATTTATTTTTGTTACACTTTAGTTAGCAATAGCATGGTCTAGCAAGTTACCTGTTGTAAAAGCAATTTATTGATTTCGGTAATGATGCTATAATATTTTCTCATAAAAGACTGTACCACTATATTTCTCTATAAATTGGCTAAATATTATCCTTGTTTTCTTTGCTACATCGACATAAATACAACATGATATAGATGATGACATGGACACTGCATCGATTGTAGCATGTCCTAGTGTATTTTGGAGTCTTTGGATTGCATTTGATACATGTAAGATATGAGATGCACACAAAACCATTTTTCAAGTGTCCTAGTGTACCTTCACTTGATATGATGATATAGGCAAGACATATTCATATAGTTGAAAATACCTTTAGATGGGTTGGAATCTTGCTTATGTTGTATGAACCTATGGTTTAAACTGATGCCAGACAAGGGGCAATCTTACAGGATTACATATAGCGGGGAAGGATGCGTAGAAACAATAGTTGGTTTAGAGTAAAATTATGAGACTTGAAGTTAGTCAACTCAGATCTTTATGTTCTATGTTATGGGACCACTTTGTGCAATTTCAATTGAGATTGGGTCCAAGTGATTATGCCTATCCTGATTCATGTAGTTATGGCGGGAAATTTGTTGGTTTAAACATTTTTCCTTCATTTTTGGCTGTACATAATCTATACTGAAACATTGATTATCTATTTTGTATACTTCTGCTTGATTTCTTTGTACTTTACATAGAACGACCTGCTCCGGTCTTTACATTCTCTTGAGAATACTAACTCACTTTTGATGATAGCTCAAATATTAGATTGGCTCGTGCTTTATAAAAGCATTTGCATTTGACCTAGCCTAAATTCCTGAAGTGCCTTCAGAGTTCAGATATAATTAAAAGAGTGCTTGGGAAAAACTGAAGGATTGGTTTAAAATCATTTCAGTTCTCAATTGCTCATGTTCAAATCTGAAAGCCCATTCATTACAGTGCAAAATTTCTTAACATTTAATTTGAGATAGCTTAGGACCTTGCTTGTGATCAGATGCTTTAGTACATTGTGGTTACAAGCGCTGCCCATACACGCCTAGTGCCCAAAAGGCGAGAGGCAATGTTTCACTGCCTAATCCAAAGGTATGCGAGGTATGTTCTCTAGGCAACGCCTAGACAAGAAAGTGCGAAAGGCGAGATGAGACAAATGGGTAAATAGGTGAGCCTAGATGCTCGCCTAGGTGTGTTGGGTGTTCTATGCAACTTCATTTTGGATTTTGTTTGAATTTTTTATAAGTTTTATTTGCTTCCTTGGTTTATTGGTTTTTAAAATTGCACGCTTAGTCACTAACTAAATAGACATAAATAAAAAAAGAAAGTAGAATATCGTGTGACGATGAAAGAGAGAGCATCGACATTCCTCTCGGCTGGGCTCCTTCTTGGGGCAATTTTTTGGACGGTTTTCACCATTGTTGGCCAATTCAAGGTAAATTTCGTTGCCTTTTTCTTTTTCGATTATTCTTTGATGATCCTATTCAAGGTTCACAGTATCTGTATCGGAATCGGTATTGGACTATTTCTATGAGTATTGGTATCGGCGATATCAGTAGTATCGGCGGTTTTGGATCGGAGTATCGGATTTTTTGGTATCGAAAAACAAATAATTATTAATAAATTATTTACATTTAAAAAATATATTTTATACATTTAGGCATACTTTTAAGTATTTTCAGTGTTATTTCTTAGTAGTTTTGAAATTAAATGAAATAGTAGTCACCATTACCGATTGGTTTACATACAATAGATTGATTTTTTTCTTTTACATGCTTTGACAACCTTATTACGCTTTAAACCCTTGCTGATTTGTCTTTTTCGTTTAATTTTTTTTGTCGAATTGACCGGAAAAGAGACCCCCAATGTCGGTATCGGTCAGTATCGGGTATCGGTCGGTATCGGATCGGGACATGCCAAATCGTATCGGTATCGGCCGTATCAGATCGGTATCGGCCGATACTTTAAACCATGATCCTATTCTTCTTTACTTTCACCCACAAAAGGTAGACTTTGTTTATTCTCCTTTTTCTTCCAATATTCTTTATTTCTCTCTTTTTCTTTCTTTTCATTCTCTATAAAACCCTCCTCACAAAAGGCAACCATTTCACACAAACATCTTATTTAACACAACCCATTTTGATGTGTTTTTTATGTTTGTTTTTTCATTTGAACAAATTGTCTTCTATCATAGTGACTTATATGTGATGTTATTGTCTTTAAACATAATCTTGTGTTTTCATAGATACTTTGTTATCTTGTTTAAGTTACTTTGTTGTTTTTCTATTAGTAAGAAGGTATTGTTTTAATCTCTTTTTATGTTTTTGTCTAAAAATTTAAGTTTGATCAGTTTTAAGGATATATGATATGTTTGGATAACCTAACATGAGATACAAAGTGACAAAATGTGTTATAAAAAGAGAATTTGTGTAGCTACCCAGGTTGCGCTTTCCTTCTCCGGTCGAGGGGCCAGGCGCGCCTAGGCACTCCCAGTCGATGAGGCGAGGCATCTCGCCTAGGAGTGCCTAGAGCTTTTTAAAATACTGCTTTAGCAGGACTATGGATGCCAAGCATTTGGTTGCCATGTCATAGAGAGAAATGTGTGTTCATTGTTTCTCTTTTGTATATCCTGGTTTATGGATGCACTTATACTAACTCTAACTAATGTTTTATTTTCTATTGGTATATGATTTTTTTTTCCTACAGCTTATAACTTTTAACCAAGAGAAGTCAGATCTCACAATCATTTTGTCCCCCGAGTCAACGTTTGTGCATGTATCAAAAAACTCTACATAAGGGTATACACCAAATTTAAGTAGTGCAAATTGCCTTATACCTGGAGTATGATGTCCTCTAGTAGGCAACTTGTGGTTATATACTCAGAAATCAGAATTGTCTTGCTGATTCTACTACTACACATTTATTGCGAATTGAACTTACGTCCATATTATATGGTCTTTATGTTATTATTTGGATATCTTGATTGTGACAGGCCCTGTGGCTGAGGACATGTTTCATTGGCAAGCAACAATAATGGGTCCTCCAGATAGTCCTTATTCAGGGGGAGTCTTTCTTGTTACCATCCACTTCCCTCCTGACTATCCATTTAAACCACCGAAGGTATCCTTGATCCTTACTCTGTGCTTATGGTTCTATAAATTGCACTGCATATATGGATAAATTCTTGTCTCCTTTCTGTTTGTGAACATACATAATGGTTGTTAAGCTCAAGATAATACATAATGGTACTGGATATTAAGTTACTGACAAATATGGAACATTTTAGAATGATTTTTGTAGTCGTTATCATTTCAACTCATATGGAATTTCATTGAGAACAAATCTTGCAAGAAATAGGCAGTTTGATGGAATGTACACAACTACTAACTAGATTTAAAAAGTCTAAAGTGTGTATATTGATTATCTGACTCATGCATTGTATTGACATAAACATTTCATTGGCTGAATAAGTTTATATGCTTGGTTCATGTACACATTAAGCTGCATGCAAATCAAAATTGATATTATACCACCATCACCATTAACCACCAGAAGATTTCCTTTGGCCCTAATCTGTCCGAATCATCCTGCGCCAGCTTTTTCATTATTGACCTGTAATTAGTGTTGACAAACAGAAGAAGACTGACTTTTGAAGCTGATCCCTAAGAGTTGAAGAATATGGTAACTGTTGTTGATGCAATCCTTATTTATCTAGTAACTTTGGTTGCTTTCGATGGGTCACATAATTGTGTGTAATGTCAACTTGGTACTAAACCTATTTTAGGTCACTGTATTCTGTGTATATTAAGTGCACAATTACTCTCTTGCTACACTCATGATTATGCCTATCATGATGAACATGAGGGAAGAGCAGGTTAGATGGTCATCTTTGAAAGCTCAAATGGATAATTAGATCTGATATCTGTACCCTAGATTGCTACCGTTCGAATATGGTTGATCATTCTGGCCACGAAAGCCAATACAGGATCATGTATTGCTTTCTGCAGCAGGAATTAAATCCCTGCACGAAACCTGTAGTTTGTTTCAGCCATAATTTTGTCACCTTGACTTTTGTGAAGATTGTCTGATGGATCTAGTCTCTATGTATCACATCTCATATGTTTTTTCAAGTACAAAGGGTAAGTGCATATCTGTATTTATGGACTTACCATAATCGTACAAGTCCAATAGTTTGATTCCAGACAATACACAATCCTTATAAGGTATTACAGGAGTTATAATTATTGACCAAAATATCGCATCGAGTAAAGATACCATTACAAAATATTGCTTTATTCCATGGTTGACAATTGGCTAGTTTTTTTAAGTATTTCCATTTTCAGAAATTGAGGTCTTCAATCGTTCCACTTGAAAGTAACTGACCCAACATTCTACTTGCATTTTGCATTTACACAAGTAATCAAAGGAATCCCGTTGTACCATTCTCTCCCATGCTTCATGTACTCTCCCTTCAATGAGCCTCCTCTTCCATGGTTTTTAGTTGTGGCCCAAAGTCAAACCTTTATGTATCGACCATTTTGTTTTGGTTTTGGTAGGGACCAATTTGGAAACGGGTTTTTACATGAATCTTGTCAAATATACTCCAAATGTTATTCAATGAAATCCTTAGTCACAATCCTAACATGACTAGGATAACGGAAATTTCCGTAATTAGTAGGAATTGGTCTTCCAAACTATAATCTATAAGATGAAGTATCATCTACGTACGTGACACAACATATAAAAGTGGTATAGACCGGAGATTCTATGTTGTGATAGACCCTTGTCCATGTGTCCATTGATATGACACAAAATGGTTTAGGTGGGTTTTTGTTGCTGCTCACGATCTGTGTCTATTGATGTGTCTTGATGGACATTGACGATACAGTTTTGCAGTACATGTGCTTTCTAGAGTATGATCAAGGAACTATCTTGTGATGCATTTGCAATCTAATATTGGTTGCACTTTGCATTAAATCTTAATATAATAAACAATATGTTATTCCAAAACATCTAAAATATTGATATATTTTAATGGCCAAATATTTAAGTATTTGGTATTTGCACTTGAAATACTCATGGTTAAGTCTAGTTTCTTATGAACGAGAATTGGTTTGAGGATAATACCTTTGCGATATTTTGTATGGCATGCAACATGTATCTTGTGAATTTTATTTCACATCAAAACGATATTTCCATTCTAAGCCATCTGAAATCCCTGAATCTGAAATGAAATTTCTGGAGAGAAATAAATACAAGTTATTTGAACCTCTTCTTTGCATTCAGGAGAAACAGAATTAAATTATTTTCTAGTCAGTATAAATATTCTCCCTCAATATACAATCATTTGGAATGTGAGAGCCATCATTTCTACTGAGGTGCTAGCCATCCTTTTGATGTTGTCTTTAGCCTGTTATGAAAAAAGAGAATCACTCTTCGCGTTATCTTCTTCATTTTCTTTTCCTAGCTTCTACTAAGTTCTGTTACCGTAACTATCTTCTACTTTGACTATCTTCTACTTCTGACTATTAGCAATATTCTGTGTATCTCTCTCCTTGTACTTCTATTTTTCCTTGACCTTATTCAACAAATTTGAGCACCGATCCTTCTTGGTCCTTGTTGGTCTTTGTTGCCCATGCATACTTTATCCTCAAATGGCGCTGCCTGACACACTTATGTTTCATCCATTGTTATGTCCCATTTTACTTCGTCTCCTTGAACTTCTTCTGTGGAGATCAATTCATATACCAAGTTATGAGGCATACCCCAGTTTTGACTTTATCACTATTTGTTAAATTTTCCTTGCCACCAGGGCCTGAGTCAATGTCTTTATATCTCCCGTGCCATCTCCATTTTTGCTAGATTTGCACCTCAAGAATTTCTAAATCAGTTATAAGTTATATATTGACAATTGGTTTTGTTCGAGGCTCTTTCAATGTTTAGTCTATTGAAATTGTGGCATTCTTCTTTCTCTCTGATTATTTTTTGTCATTCTAAGGCCTTCCTCCATAGAATTACCATTTTATTCAACCGTCAAGTCAACCCCATGCTTTTGTCCTTCATGACCCTCTATTCATGTAACTGCAGCCATTTATGTTGCCATTTCCATGTTTAACAATTGCATGTATCCATGTACATCTTGTTAAACCACCAATTGTTTGGTTATCCTTGTATTATATGCTTTATTCAAGTTGACATCTTTACCTTGAATCTTTCCATAATTGACGAAGCAAGAAAACACTTCCATTTTTCAAAGTTGTATATAAACAGAACAATTCATTACAGTAACCACTCTCAACTACTAGGGTTTGATCAGTTAACCCTATCAATATGAAACTAGTGAAGTTATACCATAAAGAAGTACATTAGGAGGATGCCTACTGCCGTGCCTCCATGTGTGTGAATAGTTCAAGGTTGTCATTATGTCATTTTGGTAATGATGGAAGATAACATGTGAGTGCTCAGATTCTAATAGATAGGGGTTGAGTGATAATGTAACTCAAATTTCAATTTGGTTCTTGAAAAAGCCCCAACTGTTTTTTTTTATATTAGTCATTACATTTTGTTGTAACTAGTCTGATGCTAATTCTTTTCTAGTTGAATTCGATGTTGCCCTCTATATATTATAAACTTGTTTTTACAAAATTCTTCGATATATTAATTTTCATCTCTAAGGCCATGTTGCTAGAATGTCTTTCCAACTTCTTCCCCTTCAGGTACATGGTTCGTTATATCAAAGGGGGAATGCACATTTCAGAAATTCTGGAATCCCCATTCTTTGCCCATATTAGAGGAAAGACAATTCTAAGATGAACCTGTAATAATAAGCTTAAATATCTTGACAAAAAAGGAATGGGATTTCCATTTTTATTTACTTCTTTTTTGTTATTTATTGATATTCACTTTTACCCTTCCACGAAGCAACCCCTTGATATGATTGGATTCCTCATGACCTAAAATGCCTGCAGCTATGGTAACTTCTAATTCTGGTTCACTGAGCATCTTGTCAATCCTAGGAGGTGGAATAAGCTATGAAGACTTTACTTTGCTGCTTCGCATCAAATGCAAAATACAGTTCTCAATATGCCTCGTCGAAAGTTGTACTAATGCAATATAGTCATGCTAAGATGACTGCTTTCTTTTCGAAGCACTAGTGAGGGTTTTTGTTTTTGTTTTGGAATCTGCTGGTTAAAACTGATTAGAAATACATGTCTATGTATTGGAATCATCTGTCTGTGTGTGCATTGAGCAGGTAGCATTCAGGACAAAGGTCTTTCATCCAAATATTAACAGCAATGGGAGCATTTGCCTTGACATTTTAAAGGAGCAATGGAGTCCTGCACTAACAATTTCAAAGGTTAGAATCACTACATTTAACTTTGAATCATTCAAACCATTGATAGTTCATCAATGTTGTGAAGTTCAGTTTTACCTCTTGGTGGAGATTTGATACTACAGCTCACCAAGCTATGAAATTTTAATGGATAATGTTCACTAGCACACATACCCAATTGCACATGCTCCCTTGTTAAAACTGTTTCTATTGTTTTTATGGGCATTGCAGAAATCCTAACAGCACAAACTTGCTTATGACAAATTCAAATAAAGTGAGCCCAAACCATGGCCAATTCGCCCAAATCATGTTGCAAACCAAGTGGGCTCGAGTTTTGACTTTGACCCGACTGAGCCCGTTTTTGTTAGAACTATGCTTGGGCTGAAAACCTAGCCCATATGACCTGGTCATACTGGCCCTAGATTCACTGAGTTCATGCCAAGTATGGGAATTAAGCTTGAATCAATTTCCCCAAAGTTGTTGGCTTTTACTGGTTCTTTTTAGAAGCATACTTAATACTGAACGTGTTTAATGCAAATTTATATCCTTTAGCAGGAATGGAACTGGAAACATTATGCATTTGAAATAATAACTACTGAGCCGTATATCGAGTTCTGCGATGGTCTGTCCATTTTTGTTCACCCATGAAAACTTAGGTGTATGTTCACCTTCCCATTAAATGTTGCCACATGGCAACTTAAAACCACTATGGTTTTCACTTTTACTTTTAATACTTTATGCTGTCTTATCAGGTAAGAGAAACAATTAATTCCTGATCTACTCTTAATAATTATTACTACCTGATTAAACTTTGTTTCTTCTTGGCCCTTAAATGTGACTTTACCTATTCTTCTTTTTTTCCCTTAATTGCGTCCAGCCCCCCCCCCCCCCCCCCCCCCCCCCCCCCCCCCCCCCCAAACCACCACCAGAGCTCCATTGCTCACACACACTAGTGGTCTACTTTGCTTAGCAATATTATAAAAATACGTATAGAGAACTACTTTGTATTGGCATTCTAAAATCTAAAACAGAATGAGAATATAGACTACTTTGATGACGGCTTATCACATCTCTTCACCTGATCAAGAAAACCTTTCATACACATCAACCTCTCTGAAAAACTGTACCTAAAATTCAAGAAATTTCCTCTTAATCAAATTTCTCTGTAAGTGGTGGAAAAGATCTCCGTGTGCAATCGCAACCGGGGATCATGTGATCTAAGGTCACCAGTTTTCCAAGCAATCCAGAATCAACTTGAAAATTAGTGATATTATAGATCGGTCATATGCATTTTACCAGGCGATACAACACTCAGTTATATTCTTCAAAGAAAATAAACTTATTGATTCATATGCATCTCTACTAAATGAAATATCTTACGGTTCCTGAGAGGGTCAATTTTGCTTTTTGGCTATAAGAAATTCAACTCATGCTGACAAATTCTATTTCACAGTCAGTTTATGCTCGAAAGCAACTGCATATTCATTGCATCATAGCAATTATGCTGCATGATCATTTTTTTTAGCCTTTTAAGGCCATACAAGTGACAGAGAGTTCATATTATCTTAGAAAGATAAGAGACATTGGCAAGAGAGTTTATTTCACCACAAAAAAGTCGTCTATATTTCAATTGCAAAGCCTACCGGAAGGCATAAATCCTCATCAATCTCTTCTATATAAAATTTGAATTAAAATAGCATCAATATAGCAATTATATATATGTATCTCCTTCAAAGTAGGTTGTTGTATCAACGACAAAACTAACAAAAGTACATAATTTTTCATCTGAATTGTCCAATTAGCAAACCAAAAATATATAGTAGTTGCTGCTTTGTTCTTCTGTTGTTGCTGCAATTATTTGGGCTAAGATGTTGACGAACCAAGAAAGTTTAGTCGACGAGCTGATCCTTGACATCTTGACTGAATGCTCTCCTATCAGATTTTAAAAAACAAACTTTTCGTTACCAAAAAAATGAACACATACTAATGAAACTTAAGAAAAAATTATACAAACCAAATTAGCACTTATAAACATCATCATATACCTGTGATAGCATGAAAGAGTAATCTTGTAATGGGTGATGCACGACTGGATACTCATATGGTAGATTAGTTATGCCTTCAACACCGTAATTTGTTGAAAAATTGTAGGAAAAATGTGTGTTTTGACATACGGATGATACTTTTAGTTGGCTTTGGCTAGCTAGCTCAATGAATTCCTGGATAATACATGGTTATGGCCAATATCATACATGAATAAATATTATAATTTGGAATGTCACATTTGAAATTGTTAGAAAATTGAAACCTGAGCATGTTGAGAAACATTTGATGGGTCACTCAGTTCCTCTGCATGTGATGCTAAGTCTCTGGAATCTGTTCATTTCATAGAGTAAAATTAGATTTAATATTATTACACATCTAAGATACTATAATCTTGTGTAGATAACAAAATAAATCTCATGTAGTACTAACCTTTTGTTTTATATAATTTTTTCCTTTTGGAGTTCTTATACTCCAAAACATTCTTTATTCTACCCTTACTTCGGCCTTTAGACTTTTGTACTTTTGGATCCCGTAATTTAAGATTTGCACCATTTTCATTGACATTATCTCCAGAATTTTGAAATTTTAGTTCCTCCTCTGACTTCAACAATTCGGACTTCAAAACAGACAATAGTTGGTTGTTTGCAGCCCTTGAAATCATTCTTTGTGCTATGTGGGATACCTCACTATATAGTGTCATCGAAGATGAGTCTAGAGTAATCAAAATTTCTTCCCCATATGAATCCAAATCATCCCCGTTAGTAGCGTCAATGGTCCATCTCTTCAAATAGTATTTTGATGGTAAACTTGACATGTTTAGCTCACGAAATAATTTTAATGCATGTGCACAGAGTATACCATTGAATTCAAACTTTCTGCAACTACAACTTATGGACTGAGTAGATGGGGGTATATGCAAGTGTTCTGGTTGTTTCATGACTCCCTGCTTTAACAACTCTATATATGTGTGTTATTCCGTCATCACTTTCAAATTCCAACTTCAAATCTAATATTTTGTTATACTCTTCCTGAAAAATGTAAAACATCTTACTTGTATATTTCTTTGAAGCCTCAACTTCCACCTTCCAGTTTGAGATTAAAGTACGCCTGGCTTGTTTAGTTGATATTTCTGCTTGCTTTTCAGTTTCCCTTCGTTTTGCTGTAGCTTTATCATATTGTCCAACAAATTCACGTAGAAGAAGATTTCTAGAAAAATACTTTTTCAAAAACATATTAATAGTTTCATTTGTTTGGGTCGTTGTAATACCTGCAGCAAAAAATAACATGTTATCTCTAGTTCAAGAAACAACAGATTAATAATTTCACTTTTGCACAGTTATATATATATATATATATATATATATATATATATATATATATATATATATATATATATATATATATATATTAAGCAATGGGTAATTGTGGATTTCATTACCTGCGCAAAAGTGAGATCGAGCATACACTTGTGCCCATTTCTCTCACAATGCATATATGTCATCTAGCCATGAAACTCGCCACAACCCATAATGATCTCGTAAAATTTTCCAGCTTGATTCAAATTCTTCAATGGTCTCTGGATTGTAAACACATCTCTTGAAGTCTTGTGAGAATGCTTTAAACTGAGAAAAGACCAAAGCTTTTGCAGCATTCTGAAATATATGCCACAAACAAAGTCTATGATGTGAATATAGCAATATTTCACGAATTGCAGCAGCAATTCCAGGTGCTTGATCGGTAAATCTTGTCTCCGGTTTCTTTCCTTTCATAGCTTGTAAAAAAGATATTAAACAGCCACATGCAAGCCTCTCTTGTCTCACCATCTAACAAACCACATCAAAACAATATAGTTTGACCATGATTATTAATCCCAACTATTGGAGCACATAACATATTGTAGTTATTTGTTTTGAATGTCGTATCAAAACACACAACATCACCAAAAATAGCATAATCACGTCTTGACTTCCCATCACAAAAGAAACACCCACATATCTGATTATCTTCATTTGTACGAATTGCATACAAAAATGATTTATCCCGAATCTGCTTTTGCTTAAAGTATTCAAGCAAACATTCAACATCTCCTTTTCTCATATATTCCTTGCGCTTTCTCATTAAGAAATTGTTGCAATCACCTTGGGTGAAATTTAAGTTTTGACATCCTCCTGCTTCTGTAGACATCACAGAAAATATTTCTGATGGTTGTAACCCTGTAGAGCTCATTTTAGACATCAAAGCAGCTTGAGAAGTTTCTATTTTTCTTTGTGACCTTAATAGATGTGAAACAAATGTAGGAACAAGCTCATGATTGTGTTCACTTATGAATTTTGTCACAACATATTTGCCATACTCGTTACGCTTGATCTCAAGCATTGCCTTGCATCCACATCTTTTGTCTTCTCTTTTTTTCTTTGGAGTTCTTATTTTTCTGTAGAAACCTTCGCAAGAGCAACAAATCTAACTTTTCCTTACCATCCCATCTCTGTTTTTACTTGATCTGTGCTTTCTCACACTGAATCCAACACTTCTAGCATATGTATTGTAATGCTCATATGCACTCTTAGGATCATCAAAAGACATCAAGATGTGGAATCTCAAATTAGTCATATCTCCTCCTTGTTGATCAGCGTATACATCAGAATTTCCAGAACTCTTAGAACCACTGCAATCTTGAGTGTCACTAGAACATGGAGAATGAAACACATCCCTTTCGTCTTCCATGAAGACGGTGGTAGCAACTTGCATACTATTGGACTAAAGGATTAAAAATCTTACAATAAAAGAAGAAGAGAGAAAGAAGAAAGAGGTGAAATTTACCAGAAAAAAAAATCCAGCGTCTATGTCTCTATAGACGATGAAGTGGCACAAATAGAAGAAGAAGAATAGTCACAAAGTTTAACCAGGGAGGCAAGGAGTAATAATTATTAAGGGTAGAAAAGGAATTACTTGTTTCTCTTACCTGATAAGACAACATAAAGTATTAAAAGTAAAAGTAAAAACCATAGTGGTTTTAAGTTGCCATGTGGCAACATTTAATGGGAAGGTGAACATACACCTAAGTTTTCATGGGTGAATAAAAATGGACTCATATAATATCAGTTCGCGGCTTGTATAAGATTACTAAAGCCCATGCCTGACCTATTTATAGCTTAGGCCCTGATCCTAAAAAATGAGTGAGGTATATAGGTTGATGTAGACCTAGCTCTGAGCTGGCCCTGTGATGAACATCTCTCTCTCTCTCTCTCTCTCTCTCTCTCTCTCTCTCTCTCTCTCTTTGAGGCTAATCCAGTTCTTAACAGGTTGGGAATCAAGTCTTGTGCCATATCTGGTTGTATATGCAATTGAACATGTCCATATTGTTGAAGTTACTAAAAGAAAATTTAAGGTTTTGGTACCTGACAGTTGCACGTGAAATTGGAAATTGTTCAAATTTTGTTTGAAGCATTATCAAGCCTGTCTCCGATAGCGAGGGAAAGGAAATTGAAACTGTTTCATGTATATATAATCAATTGCATTATTACACAGGATAATGTTGTCTATTTCCTTTATTTCACTTAGCAACCAAACACAAGCTTAAAAGAGAAGTGAAAGTTATGGTACCGGGCTACTCTGGTGATCGTCTTATCTGAATCAGCTGAAGTTGAAATGTGTCGGACTCGGGCTATATTTTCGAGGCGGAATTTAGACTGGTAGGTTGTATGGGGTTTGGTGAAGCCAGTTTCCAACATAGACAGACGGAACGTAAAGCAGGACTTGTGATACTTGATGTGCTTCTTCACGAATGGAATAGCACATCTCACAATCGGAACGCTGCCCATCTTGCCGCTGCTGTGTCCCTATCGTGTCATACAGTATTTGTGTCCAGCAGCCCCCGCTATGGGCATGACATTTTGTGGAGAGTACTTGCTTATTAGGCCCTACATTGGAAGTGTACTTGCTTATTAGGCGTCTATTAAATTGCGGGTGCTTCACCCAAATTAGATGGTGATGGTCTTTTGTGAGCTTTTTGGAGGGTGCCCAACTTTTTGTTCTCCTCCAGCTATCATGAACCTGGCTTCAAGTTGGAACTGCATTCATGGAACTAAAGCTTCTCCAATCTTAAACTCGTAGCCTGGCCAAGAGCTTATTCTTTAAATAGCTTAGTCAAGTGCCTGTATTCTATGATTTTATGCATGACTGTGACCTTTTTTATGCCACATTTGTTGGCAAAGCTTATTTTATCATTAACTGCAATGTGGATTTTGGCCCTTTTCTCAGGTGCTTCTTTCAATCTGCTCCCTTCTGACGGATCCAAACCCCGATGACCCCTTGGTACCTGAAATTGCACACATGTACAAGACTGACAGGAACAAGTACGAGACTACTGCGAGGAGCTGGACCCAGAAGTACGCAATGGGTTAGCCAATGGTAAAGGGGGAGACGATAGCCAGGCATGCCATCCTCCGCTGTGTTATTTGAAGTTTGGTAACTTCATCTCTGTTGTCTGTAACAAATGAAATCCATGGCCTGAAGGTCCTCGACGACGAGCTGTAGAAGTAACAAACAAACATTGTTCTGTTTGAATGAAAATTTATTGCTTGGTATATGAACTCTCCCCACAGAGATCAAAATCAAGAAAACATGTGATAGCAATTGTGCTTGCAGCTCTGAAATTTCTCCGTTCCTTTGATCATGTGCAGTTCAACTTTTCTGAGCAGTCTCAAGTAGAGTCCATGTTCAAACTCTCCTTTAGAAAAAAGGCAGAACTTTCCAAACTCAAGGTGCAAACATAGCCATGCTCAAAAACAAAATTAAGTTATAAATAGTTTGTATATGTTGGTGCTGTCGAGAATACAATTAAACTCAAACTCAACAGACAAGAAGGAAGACACCCTCATACTACATGCTAAATTTCTTTCTTGACAATTTCCGTTGTCCACTAAATTACTTTCTTGACACAGCAGATTTCCGTCATGCTAAATTGTCCACAGGATTTGCAACTTAGTACCCCAAACTTTATCAATTTTCCTGACATGAACGGAGGCTATGGACAAGTTACTATATATATATACTCAGGGGAAAAAAGTAGATTGAGTAGTAGGCTGGGCCAGCCCACGGTAGGGATAAGTCAGACAAGATTTTGAGCTTGGCTAACCCTTCTCTGCTTAGGCAACCTCCAGATCCAGTGTGGCTTGCAGGAGGTCGGAGTCGCGGGTGACTAGGGCTGCAAGTGAGCCAAGCCGTTCGCGGGCTGCTCAAAGCTCGGCTCGATAAAAGCTCGTTTGAGCTCGGTTCGTTTAGTAAACAAGCTGAGCTCAAGCCGTTTAATAAACGAGCCAAGCTCAAGCTTAGAAGTACTCAGCTCGTTTGCGCTCACGAGCTGGCTCATTTAGAAGCTCGTTTAGGAGCTCCTTTGTTCTTTGTTGAATTATATATATATATATATATATATATATATATATATATATATATAATTGTGTGCATTATATATTTATATGTCCTAAATAATTGATATTAAGAAAATTTTTAATTAATTTTTTTTATAAATAAATTGTTAATATTAGATGTACTTGAGTTCAAACCTAACTAAATTGAAATCGAGCTCGTTAAGCTTGAAGTCAAACTTAATGAGCTTGAAATAAAGTTGAGCGAGCTTGAAATCAAGCTTAACGAGCTTAATTTTGAGCTTATCAAGCCAAGCTCGAGCTCAAACCAAGCCAAGCTCAAGTTTAATATAAACAAGCTCGAGCCAAGCTCAAGCTCCAAAATAAAAAAATTATCAAGCTCGAGCTCAAGCTTGAGCTCGATTAATTTTAGTTAAGCCAAACTCGAGCTTACAAAAGCTTGGCTCGTTTGCAGCCCTACGGGTGACCTCCAAGGCATAAAGAAAAAAACGTCTCACAAGATATCGATCGGATCAAGAAAATAACCAAATTATCTCCGACTATGACAACCCAACTCCACCCAACTCCAGGGCCTCGTTGATTAGTTGTAAACAATTGGAAGTGGTAGGCAGGTGAGGAGCTAGCTAGCTATTAGGTAGATCGAGTGTGCACTTTAGTTGGAGGACATAAACCCTGATTATAGGGTTTGGGTGACCAGGAAAACGTAGGTTTCGTACTTTGGGAAGGGTACGAGACAAGTGGCAGGAGACATGGAGGGCTATACCACTGCAAGAGGATCTCAGTGGACTTAATTGCTTTACACATGGAGACTGGAGAGGGCTCTCCCTATATGTGTAAGAAATATGAGTAGGCAAAAGAAAACGAGAACTGTGAGATATATTCAAACTTAATTTCTACTAACAACTAATTAGGATTGTACATGTGTGTACTTATTGATAGTTATAAGGGGATTGCAGAGGCATGCAACAAATAGTACTGTAAGAATTATAATATTAGTTTGAGAATGTTAAAAGTACACGAGAAACACCATCCAGAAAGCACTTATATACGCATGTATGCAAAATTCAAGTCTCTTCTTTGGTAGGTTGGTTTTGCAAACTATTTGTATGCGATAGGATTATAGTGCAAGACGTCAAGTTTACATCTATATGTGTGCTGAAAATGTTTTCTTCAATTTCCCTTTGACATTGTAAAGGTGCAAATTATGCATACATGTAAGCTTTCATCTGTATAAGGCTTTCAAGTGACCTAGTGGTCAATTAGGAGAGATGTAAGGATGAAGGACGACTGGATGGTGGCCGGTCTCAGAATCGAGTCACTGCTCTGATGATGCACAAAATGAAGACTAAATTACAACTTGATACTCTTAATTATTCGAATTTTTCAACTTGATATACTGAATTTTGATAAGTATCAACTTGATGTCCTAAATTTTAAAAATGACTAAATTATTCCTCCTCTCACCCTCCCTCCCCCATCGACTGTCACCATCTCCGCCGCCCCCACCCTGTGGCTGCACCACACTCGTGCCCCCCCGACCACCTCTCCGCGTCGCGGCTGCACCAACCCGGGCCCTCGCACCCCTCCCCGCGCCGCAGCTGCACCACCCCGCCCCCTCCCCGTGTCACGCCCCTAACCCCTGCGGAGGCGTGGGGTCGGGTTTGGGGCGTGGCGCGGTCGGAGGCCTGGGATGGTACAGTCGTGGTGCGAGGAGGAGGGCAGGGGCGCGTGATTGGTTCAACCGGAGGGGAGGGGGGTATGTCTATAAAGTTAAGGGTATTAAGTTGAAAAATTAGAATATTTGAGGATATCAAGTTATAATTTAGTCCAAAAAGATATTAGTAGCTTGTAAGTTCAGGTCTTTATTTAAAATTTTATCAATATTTAAAATTTATGTATATATAAAATACCAACAAAACGCAAATATGTAGGCCTAGCTAGCTCAAGTCTCCTTGGTCCAACAAAATGCAAATTTATGGACCCGGAAGCTCCATCGAACGTTTTTATGTTGAGCACTTGCGTGGTACGTACGGAGGAGTCTCCTTGGTTCACAAAAAGTAACAAAACATGTGAAGAAATTCCTTCCTGCTTTTGAAAGCAGCTTCCTGCAGATGCTATGTCCGAAAGTGTTCTCAAAAGAGCAGAAAAAATCGCATAATCTCATCCAAAGCGAAGGCACACTTTGATTGATGCCCATATTGCTCTGCAAGTATCCAAAGTTGTTCTCTCTCTCTCTCTCTCTCTCTCTCTCTCTCTCTCCCTCTCTCTCTCTCTATATATATATATATATATTTTCTCTCTCTCTCTCTCTCTCTCTCTCTCTCTCTCTCTCTCTATATATATATATATATATATTTTTTTTTTTTTTTTTTTGAAGAAAGGGTACTTTATTTCAAAAAAAGAGAGTTACAAAATCACACTTGAGACTATCCGCCTCCCAAGAGAGACTAACTAATAATCTTAAGATCACATTCAATATTATTAATGATGGCGAGCGCAGACGCCTGGACACCATCAAAGATACGCCGATTTCGCTTCCGCCAGACGTGCCAAACAGCTGAGAGGAGCCGGAGCCTAGCCGAGTTATATAGCCTGATCCCACGAGCCTTCTGTGCCGCAATCTCCTGGATAACTGCGTGAAACCCACTCCCTCGAGTTGGGTGCACACCTAACCGTCTCTGACAGGTTTGCCATATGCCTCCTGACCAACTGCATTGGAAGAAGAGGTGATCCCTATTCTCTTGTTCAACTCCGCACAACACGCACAATTGATCAGGTAAAGAAATTCCGAACTTGGCCAACCGATCCTTGGTAAGTAACCTGTCCCGTGCCGCCTTATAAGTGCACATCTGCCATTTGACGGCTGCACCCCGAGCCCAAACTATTTCCGTCCAATCCATTACTGGATGTCGAGGACGGAAAACTTCATATGCAGCTGCGGTAGAGAAGCTACCGTCCACTGCATCAAGCCAGAGCCAATGGTCCTCCCCTTCTCCAGGCGCTATGGAAGCGTGGATCACATCTCCTTCCAACCAATGTCCAAAGGACCGAGCACCCAGGTTCCATCTCCCATTATTAATCAATACCTCTATATATATATATATATATATATATATATATATATATATATATATATATATATATATATATATGTCATTCAGTACTTACGAAGACTTCTTAAATTTTTGCAAAAATATGGTTAATTGTATACGGTTTATGGATGAATAGAAATAGTCAAAACTGAATAAACTGAAATTCTAAAAATTTAAAACTGGAATTATTTGTAATTGAACCGATATAATCGATTCGGTTTGTTCGATTTAACAATTTATATTATTTTATTGATGGGACATAAAGATAAAAGTCAAAAAATAATTTGTTATATATATATATATGTATTTATTAAATTTTAAAATTGGATAGAAAATTGAAATAGCTGCTAAATTATTAAAGTTGGACTTTAAAACACATATATATATTATTGTCTTTAAAATATACACATTTTAATATAACTCTTTTTCACTCTTGTTCGTTCTGCATCACAACTTCTACAACTCTCAAACTATTTCACTAATGCTATATTTGGGAAGGAAGAAAAATGGGAGGAAGAAAAAATCTGAGAGAAAAGTGGATGGAAAATTAAAAGTTGTGATGTTTGAAAAGAGGGGAAGGAAAATATAGGAAAAAAATTTGGGAGAAAAATTTATGTAGGTCCCATCCAAATTTTTTTTTTTTCCAAGAATGGAAGGAAAATGAACGCACAAGAGAAAATCTTGGTAAATTTACCCAACTACCCTTCCTTTAATTTGTTGTATTTTTCTATGTTGAAAAAAAATCAAAGGTTAAGTAGTAATTTTATCTATGTCCACAAAAAATAAAAAAATAATTCTTTACTTTCGTTTCATTACTTTTTTTTTCATCCAAACAAGGAAAGCTAAAATTAATTTTTCTTCCCCTCCATTTTTCTTCCTCTCAAATTTTTCTTCTCCTTTCCTACAAAGTTCCCAAACATAAGTGTAAGTAAAGTTAAATATAGAAATTCTCTTGCAACTAAAATAGACCGATTTATAATTGTTTGATAAGTACTTCGAACTAATTATAATCAATGTAAAACAATTATAATCATTTGCAGCAAGTATATGATTGATAACTAAGGGAAATTTGATAAAACTATTAAATTGTGAAAACATTATTAGAAAGGTAGATACTGGTGTTCGAAATTCCCTTTTTTGTTAGAATTAGGATAGGTTAGAAATTTCTTCAAGAAAATCATGTTGGTATGGAGTCAATGGCGGGACTTGACAATTTTTTTTTTGAAGTGCATGGTATATTTTTAGAAGGACAAATTAAATTTTGGGGGGACCATATTATGTTTTGAAAATGGTAATATCTAAAATTTAATTTCTTATAAAAAATAAAAAAAATATGGGGAGGAGACATACATGGCCTCAATTAGCTCCTCCGCTCTATGGAATCATTGTCAAATACTTCTGACCAATCTATGTTGTACGAGTACAACAAAGTAATACGTATATTTTTCTTGTGTTTATACCGATATTCGTATTGGTTTTCGTACAACACTAATTAATTTATACCTATATATATATATATATATATATATATATATATATATATATATATATATATATATTTCGAAGAAAGGGTACTTTTATTAATAAGCGAGAAAAAGAATATTACAAATCATGATACACTGGAAAAGCTTTGCACATAGGCCTTGTGAACTCCTTTAAACCTCCATTAAGTGTACATCTGTATCTATATTTCTAAGGATAGCTTGGGAAGAACAGACTGATCCTTCAAATATACGTTTGTTTCGCTCTCGCCATACATGCCATACAGCTGATAATAGGCGCAGCCGAGCCTTATTATATCTATCCGGATCATACTGTTTCATAGCCAGAACTCCTGGGATGCCAATTAATTCCTTACTTTTTTGCCATATATAAGAAGTAGTGTAGCAATTAAAGAAAATATGATCCGGGTCTCTAATTCCCCTATACAGAAGACGCAGTTGAGGTTGTTAATGGTGATGCCGAAGCGGCTCAATCGCTCCTTCGTAAGGAGTCTATCCTTCATTGCTTTATAAACACATAGCTGCATTTTAACCGCTCCTTTTTGAACCATATGTCTAATTCACTTTCGGATGACGCGTACGGCTCATCTCATATATATATTGTCTACGATTCTTAGATAATAACTGAAGATTATGGACTAATAAATATGACGATGGAATGACTACACAAACTACAAAGTATCAAAAGTGGATGATAGCACACTTTGGTCGACCTTACATTTTCTTTCTTCTTGTACTTGTTCAAATCAAAACCGCTATTAGTTACAACAATGTACAATTTAATTGCATGCGAAGATATCTTCTTTGAGTTTGAAAGTAAAAACTAAAAATAAAAAATATTAGAAGTACACGTTTGCTCAATGCTCATGTCCAACTTAAGAATCTCAATATTAAAATGTGGGCCTCAAAGTGCAAGGAAATTAATTAATTAGTTATACATCATGTAATAAAGGTAGAGTGTCATTCTCTAGGTAACATAACATGATTTAGAGCCTTAATCTACACATGTAAATAATTAATTAATTATAAACAAAATTATCCAGGGGGAGATCGTGCACACGAGTGGGGGACTTGAGTCCTGAAAATAAAGGATGGAGGTTTGATACTTTGTGGGTGGTGATGGAGACAAATAAGAGTAGCCATACAAAAGTTATTCATATTCTATACACAATTCACAATGACGAGAGGAGAGTTCCCTTCTTCCCAGTGGAAATTTCGAACCCTAATATACTGCAGGTGGGGGTGAGGTGTGGACGGATTTATATTAAAAAAAAAAAAAAATTATATTTAGTGTTTTACATATATATATATATAGATATTATGATTTGGATTTCGAAAATGAACGATATCAGAATTTGGATCTCGGAATGACTCTCTGGTTCTACAATCTTGTCATTAGGTTAAACATCCGACACGTCATACAAGGACGGAACATAAAACTAAATATATGTTTACTTTTGGGTGAGCCCAACCCAATCCTTGAGTAGTTTTGACGCATTCATGAGATACGATAATGTATCTCCTATAAAAAGTTATTTTTTTTATAAAATATGATCTAGCCTCATGTATCTATTATCCATCATTCAGTGCTATTCTTTACTCTATATCTAATGTAAGACTAATTCTTATCAAGCTTTGCCTTTTATATTATTCTTAGATTTGCCAATTGTGGACTTAACCTCATGGGAGTATGCAGAAAATTTAGTGAATGGAAACTTGGGGGAAAAAAATTGGAGCTTAGAGATTTTATTTTATATTTTAAATGTGTATAAGAAAGTTTGCACTCAAAATCTCTAAAACAAACCTCTATATAAGTAACCAACTAAACTAGACTTCTATAGATAGCTTAATTTTAAGCCGTTTCTAAGCCAACTTATATTAGTAGAGATATGAAGAGATAAGAGAGATTTGCAACACTTGTAGAAAAACCTACTACACCTCTTAATCTTATAAATAGGTTTCTGTCCAAAACATAAATCAGCAAGCAACAATCTCTACTAATTCATTTGAAATAGTTCTCTTTCTTCCTCTATTAGAGACAAGTGGGTCTTGTCTGCCACCAAATCACTCTTTGAGAGCTACTTAATGTGAGATTTGGGAACAACACTAATTATTTCATAATCACAAGTGCAAGAAATTTCTTCTTAGATTTTCGTTTTTTGTATTTAAAATACTTGTCTTTAAAAAATTCTCACATTTTTTATTCTGGCTCGATTTATATATATGTCGTTAACAGACGTTAAAATACGTCTGAAATGAGGATTTTACTCCCCCCACCCTTCCGATGGGGGGTGGGGGTGGCGGATGGAGAAAATATTTTGATATTTTTTTTTTTATTTTAAAAAAATTATCAACGGTCAAATCTGACGGTTTCTAGACGATAGTGGATATTTTGATCGATTCATATATTGCGGGAGGATTTAATTATTATATTTGTATATCAAATTTTATTTTGTTAATGAGACAAATTAGAGGAGAATTTTTTGCATTTTATCCTTTTTCATCTATATGTTCTACGCATAAATAATACACACTATAATAGTGTCTCCATACTTTGAACTTTGGGGAAAGGATGTTCTGTGACGTGGATTTGTTTGTTCTCAACTAGACAAAACTCATCCAGCTAATCTCACTCGCATTTATATATTGAGCTTTCATTAATATAAGTCGCAGATTAAGTTCTGCTTGTGCTCATTTATTATAATTAATTAGAATTGTCTTCTATCAATTCAACTGGTGTCTGTCCCGTGAGTCAAAGTGGACGACGAAGACGAAGACAACGCCACATCACTCTCACGTGCTCCCCGATGGAACCGGTGGCCCTCTGCCCGCCGTTAGCCGTTAGGAGAGAGGGGGCGTGGCACTACCTTAGCTTTGCTACATTTTATTTGATTGTTTATAACGGCACATCAAAAATTGATCAGAACTAGTTCGGATAAAGAGTAATTCAGGTTTGAGTGAAAATTACTCAAAATATTTTATTTTTTTACTCATTGGACTGTTCTAACCCCACACACCTCTCAAACTTAAATTTTGAACTTCATTTCAAAATTTTACTCTTTCTCTTTCAAAATCCTAACTTTTTTTTTTCTTCTTCTTCTCTACCATTTTCATTCTCACAATCTCTATCAAAATCCTAGTTTTCTTCTCATCATCTTTTTCTTCTTCTTCTCCACAATTTTCATCACCACCATCTCCATCAAAATCCTAGTTTTTTTGTCTTTCCCAATTTCGATCACACCCAAAGACTCCTCACAAACAATGTACAAACCCTAATACTTCTTTCCTCACAAAGAATGCATGAAAATAAATCCTAAAATGTATATTTGACTCCATTATCAAGATAAAAATAAATCATAACATATATTTTTTCATTCGGCAATTTCGACTTTAGGACTGCCAGGAATTGTGGCAGTCCTGAAAGGGACTTGTTGTACGTCATCAATACTTATATGAGTGCCAAAAATTGTGGCAGTCCTACTGTAGGCTGTAGAGCAAGTCCCTTTCAGGATTGTCACAATTTCTGGCAGTCCTCAATACTTCTAGGACTGCCAGCAATTGTGACAGTCCTGTTGTACAGCAAGTACATTCTAGGACTGCCACAATTTCTGGCAGTCCTCAATACTTCTACGACTGCCAGAAATTGTGGCAGTCCTGATATGGGCCAATTTTTTCTACAAATATGATTTTATCCATAATTTCTTCTACAACTAGGATTTCATCCATAATTTCTTCTATTAATAAAGAAAAAAATTGTTAATATATTACTAGATTTGATAGATTTAATAACCCAATTTCTTCTACAACTAGGTCTTCTACAAATAGGATTTTATCCATAATTTCTTCTAGATTTCATCCATAATTTCTTCCATTAATAAAGAAAAAAATTGTTAATATATTACTAGATTTGATATATTTAATAACCCAATTTCTTCTACAACTAGGATTTCATTCATAATACCCAAACAAGAAGAAAGAAAATAAAATAGGGTTTGGAGAAAGAGATATGAGAAATTAGAAGAGAGCAAAAAAATAAACTAGGATTTGAAAAAAGAGATGTTCTTTTTGTTCTTGTTATTCTTCTTCTTGTGAGGAACTTCTTCTTCTTGTAAGGAATGAGAACAGAGCAAAAAAATAAAAAGTTGATTTATATACTTATATTTGGGCTAGCCTGAGTAATTTTTTCAATAATAAACTTGTAAATAAATCAAAGTTAGCTTTGGGCTAGTCCCGATCAACTTTTGATGTGCCCTTATAAATAAACTTTTATTTTCATTTATCAGAAATTTGTATATATAGCATTAAAATTAGTTGAAATTATTTTTCCATGGAAAATATTTCCATCACAAATTTTCCACCAATTGTAGTGTTTGATAGGTTAAATTTTCCATGGAATTATTTTCCAAAAAACTATCATTTTCCATATTTTCATCTAAAATGGTGGAAAATGAAACTTGTCCAACCCATAGGAAAATGTCATTTTCCATGAAAAATAACTATTTTTCGTGGAAAATAATGGCAATCAAACACCTAAATTAAGTTTTCCATGAATTTTTTTTAAAATTTCATGGAAATTTTTTCTAGGAAAATAATTCTATGGAATTAATTTCTTTTCCACATATTTTCCACCTTGCAATCAAACGCACCCTTAGGAAAAAGATGTTATAAAAATTATCACGACAGACACAAAACGTCCTTTTAAAGGATGTTTTTCATGTTTTGCATCAAAAATGTTCTTTAAAAAGTTGTTTTCATAACAATCCATAATTACCACGAACAACTTTTCCTTAATTCTTCAGCCCCTCCTAATTCATATTTAATTAATGTGAGAAAATACCCTTTTAAAGGAGATTTCTGTGCATTTTTAAATTTGTAATATTATGGACTACTTAAAAAAACACTCTTTTAAACGGCGTTTTTGGCATAAAACATAAAAACGTTCTTTAAAATGACATTTTGTGTCTGTTGTGATAATTTTCATAACATCTTTGCTTTGAGCATAATTTCAAGGAGCTGTAATGCTATATATGCAATTTTATGTTCATTTATGCCCACTTCTCGTTTAGGTTCAATCAAACATAAATTTTTTCAAACCCAACTTAAATTATACCTAAATTTTCAGGACCGAGCATAAATTTTTAATACCGAGCTAACTTGGTTAAATCGGTTGGACCAATTTTGCTGGATCCATTATGTAATGGACTGCACTAAATTATTCTAGAGATACAATTCTTTTGTATAAATTAAACAACAAAAAAAATTATAAATCAATATAATGAGTAATGACATATTTGTACAATAAACAAACAAATAAATTATAATTGTGCAATATAAAAATTAAATAAAATTACACATATATTAGGTTGGGGATATATAGGTAATATTAAATTGATTTTTGATTCAGGCCGATCCCAAAGTCCATAACCGAAACCAAAATCGAAAAATCGAATTGTCAGCTCTCCACATCCGAAAATCTAACCTAATATTGAAAACCGAATCGCTTATTTTGATTCGACTCGAAAAAGTTTTCAATTTTTCACACAGATATGGCTCGCCCTATTTGACTTTAATCTATATTGTGTAAAAATTACTGCAAGAACCCCTACCGAGAAATTAATGTGTGACTATAATTTATTACCTTGTCAATGGTTACAAATTGAAATTTCATATACGTTGGATTCCCTGCTCTTTAAGCCTAGTGGTTAAGAGAGATACATGCGGTCCGAGTGGTCAGGAGTTCGAATTCCAGTGAGAGAGGAGTTCGAATTTCCGTGAGAGCGATTACAAAAATAATTTATCTGGTTCCATATATATATATATATATATATATATATATATATATATATATATATATATATATATATATAAAAGAAATATATATATATATATATATATATATATATATATATATATATATATATATATATATATATATATATATATATATATATATATATAATCCAAATACTAGGGGTATTTGGATTATATAGCTGCTATATAGATCTTTAGATAAGTTTATATTTATTGAAGGATATTAATGTCATTTACCTTAAATACATATATTAACTTCCAAATTCAAATTCCTAGACACCCACTCCTCCATTCGTTAACAAACGCAAACAAAACCAGTCTACCTATTTTCATGCCATCATTTACTCAATGTCACGATCCGCACCCTAGAGTTAGGGCACGAGACGTGGGTACGTCCAGCCTACGCCGCAGTGTCGGCGGTAGAACGCTGTCATAGGTCTCATGCATCAAACAGTATAAGGCTAAACAGTTTATACTCCCCGAATGGGGGTGACATAGCAGATACAGACTCAATCACATCTAAGGTACAACATGATAGGATAGATAAAACATGAAATCCAAAAGAGGTACAATAGAGAGAAATCTAAGTGTCTAAGATACACAAACCCAGAAATACATCTCAAATCTCAAAACTCAGATACAGTAATCCATAAAGTAAATACAACTCCAGACAATTGAAATAACTATCTAAACAACCTCTAATGTGTCTCCTCTAGGCTAGCAGGCAATCTCCAAGCTATCTGTAAAATTTATCAACGGGTCCAGTCAGGACAGGAGCGAGTACAGTACATCTCAACAATATCATAACATGTTAGGAAATATAAACATGCTAGAGAGTAAGATACAGGATATGAAGAAATAACATGATGAAAAAGAGAGAGACTGTAAGTAAATAGCTACCATATATAGAGAACTATCAGTGACTAGTGATTCAGAGCACAAGATGGTTATGTAAACGGCACGATGTTGTACACGTGTAATCTACAGAGGTTGTACACGAGTAATCTACTGGATTGATTACATAACCACTTCTACTCCCCGCCCCAATCAATACACAAGGATCTAGATATGATATGTTATTGCACACGAAGTATAGTCGCACACGAGATCATGTGAATACATGAATATACACGATTTCACACGATTTGTACACGAATGTCACGAATACAAGGAGTACACGATGCTCATGATAAAGTACACGAACACGAATACCCGATGTATCCGGTAAGGGGATAACATCGCACAACAAGATCCATATAGTACTAATCCGTGTTTCCAACGTGTCAGCATCATGTAAAGTAATCTAAAGCAGAAAATATAATCCTAAACAAGATATGAAATGATCAGAGAATGTACTCGCCTGATAACCTGAACAGCTGATAAGTATAGGGGTCCAACTGAAGCCACAGAGTCCTATTTAAAGCAACACAGGTTATAAGGTGTTCAAGTTGTAATAAATAAATCTCTATAATCAATCTACATTATCCTAGATTCTTTTAAGTCAAAACAACTCTAGGTCAACTCCGGTCAATAATCTAGTCAACTAGGCCAAGTGTTGACTTATAGTTGACTTTGGGTCAACTGGTCAACTCTGGTCAAACAGGGTTAATTCTAGTCTAATTGTTAAAGGTATAAAGTGTACTTCGTTATTCGTACGTCGAAATTTACGACACGCAAATCGAGATAAGATGATTAACGGTAAAGTTAATAATCTTATTATAATGTTTCATGTGTCCATCTTGTCAATTTCAGCGATGTGAGATCACTGAAATTGACTGACCTCAGTTTCGTTGTACTAATCCCGAAATACGAACATTATAAGAATTAATTATTAATAAATTATAAAAAAAGTTAAACACAAAGAATTTATCAACAAACATTGTCGGACGATAAAATAGACATCGCCAACGTGTCCAGAATGGTCAAATTAGCTGGGATAGCCTACCCATCGGTCCAATTTGGACACAAGGGCAAAAAGGTAATTTCGGGTCAAAACGGTGTCCGTGTCGGAGCCGTTTTGTACCGAAAATGTGCAAGAAAATAAGTCTATAAAATATAACAAATTATATGTCCACGAAACCATAAGGACGATACGAACCCAATGGTATCTCCAGAATTAGATTCCGTTGACCCGATCTCAATTTGGTCCGTTGACCAGAATTTGGAATTCCGGTTTGCACGAAAATGCGTGCCGAAGCCAATGTCCTCAAAAATCAGCAAACTACATGTCAACAAGTCCAGAATGATGATACGAACTCAACGGTATCTCCGGAATTGGATTCCGATGAGCCGATCTCAAAATGACCCGTTGACCCGGATATTGGTATCCGACTTGCACCGAAATGCGTGTCGGGTCCAATGTCCACCAAAATCTAGCAAATTATATGTCAACGAGTCCAGAATGACGATACGAACTCAACGGTATATCCGAAATTGGATTCCGATGAGCCGATCTCAAAATAACCCGTTGACCCGGATATTGGTATCCGACTTGCACCGAAATGCGTGTCGGGTCCAATGTAAACCAAAACCTAGCAAATTATATGTCATCGAGTCCAGAATGACGATACAAACTCAACGGTATATCCAGAATTGGATTCCGATGAGCCGGCGTCAAAAAATCCTGTTGACCCAGAATGTGGGACCCACTTTGCACCGAAAAACGTGCCAGGGTCCACGTTCTCCAAATCTAACAAATTTTATATGAAAACATGCCAGAACGATGCCACGAGTCTACTGGTGGTGTCAGAAATGAAATCTGGAGTTCCGTGTTCAAAAATGGAATTTTACAAGTTGGAAATTACGAATTCGGACGGCCAACTTTGGCGTCGAATTCAACCAATCAAACAAGCTCACAATAAAACGAAAATGGAGGGGTAGCAAGAGGGTTATACCAGCTTCGCACCGGAACTGGTAGCACACCAAACGGAGCTGCGGTGGAGGAGATACAAGCTGACGAAGTTGGCCCCGCGAAACTGTCCAAATTTAATATAATTTAAACGGTCAACTTGGTGGCCGGTTTTGATGTATCAAACGATAAAATTAACGGACGAAAATTGACAGGGATGAAGGTGGATATACCAAGATAGTGACGGAGTAAAGAAATCGCCGATCCAACTGTTGGATTTCCGAAAAAATATGCACGAAGTCGCTGCGACGGAACACGTTTCCAGCTTCGTTCCCGAGCTCGTCACGACGGGACGTCGTGCAAAACGCACGAATCGCCTCGACGACGCGTCCCGGAGGACGGTGGCCGTCAGGAAACTGCGCGTCGGGGTGGGGCGCACCCGGGGGGTGGTCGCCGGGGCCACGGCGGCCCGCGCGGCGGCGCGACGGCGCACGACGGAGGCCCGCGCGAGCGCGCACGTGCGCGCCTGTGCAGCTGCTGCGCGAGGCCGTGCTCGGCCAGGACGGCGACGGCGGAGGGCTACGCGGCCTCGACGAGGGTCGGGCGGCGGCGCACCTCGACGAGGGTGGAGGTGGCAGAAATGATAGGTGGTGGTGGTGGCTATGGTGTAGTGGTGGTGGAGGATGGATGGATGGATGGTGTAGGAAGAAGGAGATGGAGGAGGAAGGTGCTGTGGGGGAGGCCGACGATGGCGGAGGCCGGTGGCCGGCGGCGAGGCCAGCCACGAGGAGGAAGGGTGGTCGGGTTGGAGCTGCTACTGTGCATGGTGGTTGTGGTGTTGAATTATTGTGTGGGAAAAAATATATTAGAGTGAAAGAGAGAGGATAAGAGAGAGAGAGAGAGAGATATTAAATGAGAGGAAGAGAGAGAAAAGAGTATACCTGAAATTTAGGGCTGGCTAGGGTGTGTGAGTGTGGAAAATTTTACATGTAGTAATTGATGGTTTGGATTTAATTGGAGAATCAATGGCTAGAAATTAATATAGCTAGAATAGGTCATTCCTATGGAGATTTAATTCTACAGAAATTTTCAATAATTATTAAAAATAGGTAGAATGAGCAATTAGTATTTTTTAAGGGTAATGAGGCTGAGGATGATGGTGATGGAGAGTAACATGGAGCTTGGACTGGGTTCGGTCAAACCGGGTTGGATGAAAATCGGACATTGTGCAAAAATCGAATAAAAATAGGTGTTGATGATCATGAGTAAATAAGTAGCACATGGGAATTCCAATAAATAGGACACAAGTGTCGGACGGGTAGTAGGCTCAATGTGGACCATGTCCATAATTGGGGCTGACAGGTTTTGGTCGACAGGGGACCCACAAATCAAGTTGAAAAATGAATGTGACGCCGTGGAGTGAAATAAAATCGGGTCACGTGTCAGAAAAGTTGTGCGAAGCAAATGGAGCGCAAAATGGCGTGTCTGAGTGGGACACGAAGGTCAAGGGTGAAGAGCATCTCGAGTAGATCATCAATGAGAAGTTGGTTTTAAGAAACTGACTGGTCTTGTGCTCCCAATTTAAAAGTCACGGTAACGCGCTGAAAATGATCAAGGAAAAGAGTGGAAAAATAAATAATAATCAAATGGTCTAAATCGACCCGAAGTTCTGCGAAGCAAAAAGAGCACAAGGGAACAAGTTTGGATGGGACACTATATACCGTCATGAAGGCAATCATGTCCACTCCAAAACTCGTGAAGAAGATTTCCAGAGTTGAACATCCCTGACACTCCAAATATCAATGGCACGGGAAAGTACACTAATAGATAAATAACTGAATAAATTATTTACTAAAACTAAATCAATCAGAAATTTTTTTTTAAAAAATCAACCCGAAATTCAGGGTGCTCACACTCAACTTCTTTTCTCTACTACTACCAACCTTTCTTCATTTAGATAAAAATTTGTTATCTGAAATTTGTGTTACATGAGCGGGAGGCATAGCCTGTATGGACCGTTCCCTTCAGTTTCTCTCTTCAAGCAGCACCAGAACGCGGTCATTGCGATAAATTTTTTGTTACCTGATACTAATGTGTTGTTGCTATTGTTGTGATGCCAAGGAATCTAGATGAATTTGGTTATGTAGATTATGTTAATTGTGAATGGCATAAAAAAATTCCTTGATTGGATTTTGTGCTTCATCCAAGCTTGCAAATGTTGACACTTTAAGCCGATAACACAAGAAAACGCTTTAAATTGCTAAATTTTGACGCATTCAGTCTATAGCTATAATTTGAGTAATTTGGAAAGGTGAATTATACAAAGTTTTCTTGATTGCAGTGTTGCTTCATGGCTACTAACATTGATATCTGCTGCCACCACCATTAGCCCTCGAGCAAGATTTCAAAGTTGCCGTCGTAGAAAGTCCATTGACAAATTATCGGGTTCGTCGAAACAGCGATGGGAAGCGTTGGAGGTCAAAAGCAAACAAATTGTTCTTTACAAAGTGAGTCATTTGCAACTTGCGATCTTAAATCAAATATCAGTTTCTCAATAGTTTTCGCCTATGGCATATGACACGATATATTATGTTCTCTTGTAGTCGACCAATATCGTTTTTGGAATTTATGATTACATAGTTAAATCATATTTATTTAGTCATCTTAAATTATTATTTTGTATACTATTTTTTATAAACATAAGTCAGTATTCTTTACGTTCAAGGACTCAAAATTTATAAGACACATCATCTGAATTTATTATTTTGTAAAATTTATAGATACGGATAGAGGAAGCGGAGGAGGTCAACTGTATATATAAATTTTGAAGGATGAGATAGTGGCAAGAATCAAAGAGCTCGAAAATGTATTAAAAATGTCTTCTTTAATATATTTAGTTCCTTTTTTTCAATCAAAATTTGTCATTTTTTTGTTTTTGTTATAATGCCAATACGTCAAATGTAGTAATAGAACCATGAATAATGAGTGATTGGTACTTTTAAAATGCATGAAAATTTGTAGGATTTTTTTTTTATCATTTTTCTAACACTTTTTGGGAGATTAAGCAGCGGATAAAAAACAATGAAAATACAATATTAATTCAATCAAATAGAAATATATAGCTAATAAAATTTAAAATATATATCTATACTATTATATAATCCAAATACCAGGAGTATTTGGATTATATAATTTCATAGATGGGATGATATAGATTGTTAGATAAGAATAAATTTATATATGGATAAAAAAGTCATTCTCTTCAACTAATTTAAAATTAAAGTATATACTATTATATAATCCAAATACCAGGGGGATTTGGATTACATAATTTCATAGATGGGATGATATAGATTGTTAGATAAGAATAAATTTATATATGGATAAAAAAGTCATTCTCTTCCACTAATTTAAAATTAAAGTATATTAGAATTGACAATTATTTAATTTAAGATCACATCATTAATGCCGTATCTTTAGGAAACGGACAAAACAAACTCTCATTATTCCACGCCTCTTTCTCTCTCCCTTAGCTATTTCTCAATATTTCATTTTTTTTTCCGTTTCTTCTAACCCTAACATTCCAATATTTTTTTATCCCTATCAATTGAATTTATTTGGAATTGTATTTTTTTCACAGATGCGCTGGAGCATGAGATGGAAATCGAAGAATTCAAATGTATTCCTTCTCGCTATAGTTATTTAGTTGAGAAATTTGTTTCAGTTTGCTTTGATTTTGGATGGCAGAGATTGACGACAGTGAGAGCGGACTAGATACGAAGAACTGGTGCTTCCATATCACTCTTAATCCACATGTGAGATTAATGTTCGAGATCTAGAACTTTGTTGCTTTGTTCGTCATTACTCCATGTCTCTCTCTCTGTCTGTCTGCTATTTCTCAATATTTATTATTTCTTCTACCTATAACGTTTCAATTTTTTTTTTTCCAAACAATTGATTTTATTTGGAATTATTTGCGCAGATAATGCAGGACACGAAAATCGAAGCATTGGAATTAACTTTGATGGATGAATTCAAAGGTATTCTTTCTCGCTATAGTTATTTGATTGAGAAATTTGTTTCAATTTGCGATTTTGCGTTGCAGAGATTAACTATAGTGAGAGCGGACTAGACATGAAAACCGGTGCTCTCAAATCACTCTTATTCCACATGTGAGATTATTAATTTTGGAGACCTAGAACTTTATCGTGAAAAAATGAGTCTTTGCTTGATTTTAGTTTTGGAGATCTAGAAATTTATCGCAGAGAAATGAGTTTTTGTTTATTTTAGCTTATTTGATTTGTAAATTTTACAATTTTATTATCGTCAATGTTGTATGAACATGATTACGACACGACATGATCGGACACGATAACACTAAAGATGCATGGACTATGCCTTATCCTATTGGGTTTTGGTGCGTCTTTGTTGGTATCCATGAAATGTTCAATACGACTCCAACGGACACGACATAGGTCACATTGTTTTTTTAATATAATCTTAGCAATCTAATTGTTAATTTTTTTCTCCGGGTTGATTAGGTAGTTATATATTATCACAACATCACTTTTGTTCTTTTTAGTGATAAAAGCGTAGTCAATAGATGGATGTATTCAATAGATTAAATTTAAATTAGTTTAGATTAAATTTAAATTAGTTTTGATTAAATTAAGATTTAAATTGGATTAAACTTTTATTAGATTAACTTAACTTTTAAATAGTATTAAATTTGTATTAAACTTTAGTAATGTAAGACTACATAAAGTTGTATCAAACTTGCATTGGATATGACTTATATGATTTTAGTGAATTTTTTGTTAAAGTTGTATTCATATTTAGAATATTTTAGTTAACAATAGATTACATTTCAGTTATATTAGATCAACTTTTAAATGGGCTTAAATTTTCATTAGATTAGATAAAATGTACATAAAATTTTATTTTGATTACTTTGCATAAAATTTTAAGTTATAAATTTTAAACATCAAAAAATAATTCATTCGTATTATATTTTACAAAGTAGATTAAATATTAGATAATAGCTGGAACTTTAAGTTAGGTTATATTAACTTAAAATTTAATCTAAATTAAAGTTACAACATAGGTAAATATGTTGACTTTTATATTTGAAACAATATGTTAAAATTGAAATAGTAGGTCAAATTTAAAGATTATTAATTTTGAAATAGAATATTAAGTTAAACAAGATAAAATTTATCTATACTAATATATAATTCAAATAACAGGGATATTTGGATTACATAATTTCATAGATAGATTATTTAGATGATATAAATTCTTAGCTAAAAATTCATTTAAATATGGATAAAAAGGTCATTGATCTCTCATTTGACTAATTTAATATTTGAAACGTTTCTAACTTCTATCTATTTTTACTCGCAGTCATATTCACATTATTCTACAACAACTCTTTAAATAGATACTTTCTCTTCCTCAGCAAAGGAACCCCCCTCCACCCTTCTACTTTCGGTTCTTGCAAGACAATACAAGTTACTAATGTCGGTGACTATCTACCCTCAGGGTTACCAGTCAAGTTATGCTAATAAAGATGCTGAAGATGCTGACAAATAATATTTTATGATTATAATTTTGTCAGTCGGTTGATTTTCTATCGAAAATTTAATATTTTTGTTTAGTAAGTTTGTATGGATATTTTCTTTATTAAATAAGATGTATAAACATTTATAACATAAAATATATATATTATACTGAAAAAAATATATTTTTTTAATTTAGTTTCGTTGTATGTTATCTTTGATAAAATAGTATGAACATTTGTAAAATATGTTGCACACGCATAGCGTGTGCCATCACACTAGTATATATATAATCCAAATACCAAGGGTATTTGGATTATTTAGTTTATATATATTTTATAGAGTTGAAGCTATGAAATAATATTTATGTTAGGATAAAAATGTCTTTTAGGATGCTATCTTTTAAAATTTTAAATTGTCGTAACCTCTTCCTATATTTTAGGATGCACTCTCTCTCTTTTTTTCCCCTCCCTATTAACTTAACCGAAGGAAAAAAAAAACTTACGAGCAACCTCCTTCCCCTACTCTTTCTGAGCGCAAGCCCACCTCCTTCTCCTTCTTCTCTTTTCTCTTTCTGAGGGCAAGCCCTCCGTATAATAACACACCGAACTTCATCAGGTGAGAAATATTTTTTTTATATGCAGATATTTTTAGATGCATATGTGATATAATTTTCATATCTTACGATATTACTTTATTGCATATTTTTGTATGATAAAATACTCTAGAAAAACAAATTTAACAACTTCTGAAAATAAATGGAGATCTTCTGTAAATTTTTTTTTTCCAGAAAATAGATATCTTATGAAGAAATGGTTTATCTTTAAAATATATATTTTTTGATTTCTCCGACTCTAGGCCACAATTTTCAAGAACATTAACAAAAGTTATTTGAAGCATATTTGGAAAATCATCATAAAATCTGTTTTGGTATGTTCTTAAACCTATTTAAACTTACTCTTTGACATTTTAGGTTGATTCAGATTATATTAAGTAATAGATAATTTTTAATTAGACTAGAATAGATTAACTAAATTTTAATTACATTAAATTTAAAACTTAAATGATGGATTAAATTATAATGGTAAATTAAATTTTAAATACCTAATTTAATGTTGACTATGTGATAGATAAAATTACTCTCCTAAGTTAAGTTTAAATTTTATGAATCTAGCGTTAGGTTAGGTTTAAATTAAATTTCAGATTTAAATTTTTAGACATTTTAAATTAAATTAAAAAAAATTTAGATTCTTAATTGCGAAATAATATTAATGTTAGCATAAAAATTTAACTTGCGAAATTTAAATTTTGACTAAGTTTAGTGATTAAAATATTGACAATTCATTATTATTCAATGGCTTATATTTTCTTAAACTTATCCATCTCAAATAAACCAATATCTCTATAGCAACCAAATCTAAACCAAACCAATTAGAAAGAAAAAAAAATTGAAGTACTTAGGAAAACATAAAATCTTTTTTGTTTATGCTCTAAAACTTATTTAAACTTACTCTCTTAAAGTTTGAGGTTGATTCAGATTATATTGAGTAATAGATAATTTTTAGATAATAGATGAAATGAGTTAGATTAGATTAACTTAAATTTTAATTAGATTAAATTTAAAAATTAAATGATGGATAAAATTATAATACTAATTAAATTTTAATTAGATTAACTTCATCAGGTGAGAACCATTTTTTTTTTATATTAACTTCATCAGGTGAGAACCATTTTTTTTATATGCAGATATTTTTAGTTGCATATAACTTTTCATATCTTACGATATTACTTTATTGCATATTTTTGTATGATAAAATACTCTAGAAAAACAAATTCAACAACTTCTGAAAAGAAATGGAGATCTTCTGTAAAAAAAAAGAAAAAAAATCCAGAAAATGGATATCTTATGAAGAAATGGTTTATCTTTAAAATATATATTTTTTGATTTCTCCGACTCTAGGCCACAATTTTCAAGAACATTAACAAAAGTTATTTGAAGCATATTTGGGAAATCATCATAAAATCTGTTTTGGTATGTTCTTAAACCTATTTAAACTTACTCTTTAACATTTTAGGTTGATTCATATTATATTAAGTAATAGATAATTTTTAATTAGACTAGAATAGATTAACTAAATTTTAATTACATTAAATTTAAAACTTAAATGATGGATTAAATTATAATGGTAAATTAAATTTTAAATACGTAATTAAATGTTGACTATGTGATAGATAAAATTACTCTCCTAAGTTAAGTTTAAATTTTATGAATCTATCGTTAGGTTAGGTTTAAATTAAATTTCAGATTTAATTTTTTAGATAATTTAAATTAAATTAAAAATATTTAGATTCTTAATTGCGAAATAATATTAATGTTAGCATAAAAATTTAACTTGCGAAATTTAAATTTTGACTAAGTTTAGTGATTAAAATATTGACAATTCATTATTATTCAATGCCTTATATTTTCTTAAACTTATCCATCTCAAATAAACCAATATCTCTATAGCAACCAAATCTGAACCAAACCAATCAGAAAGAAATTTTTTTTTGAAGTACTTAGGAAAACATAAAATCTTTTTTGTTTATGTTCTAAAACTTATTTAAACTTACTCTCTTAAAGATTGAGGTTGATTCAGATTATATTGAGTAATAGATAATTTTTAGATAATAGATGAAATGAGTTAGATTAGATTAACTTAAATTTAATTAGATTAAATTTAAAAATTAAATGATGGATAAAATTATAATACTAATTAAATTTTAAATAGCTAATTAAATGTTGACTCTTCGTTAGATAAAATTACTTCCTTAATTTAACTTAAAATTTTCTTTAACGTGCGTTAGCTTAGGCTTAAATTAAATTAATTTAAGATTAGAAATTTTAGAAATTTTAAATTTTAAGATTTTTAGAAATAATTTTTATGCGTTTATGATGCACTATCTTTTAGAAAAATTAAATTAGCTTAACATATTCCTATCTTTTAGGATGCACATATTTTTCTTTTATTTAATTTAACCAAACCAAAAAACTTTGAGAAAATTTTATATAGAGTTACAAAATTTGGTGTATTTATACAAAAGAGTATGAGTTTGAGATATTTACATGAAAAGGGGTGTGACGACATCTAGGATGACACCCAAGATCATTCTTGGACTTGGCGCCATCTAAGATGGCGCTCAAGTATTTTTTTTAGTATGTGACGTGAGGGTGTTGATTTTCTCATCCATAAATAAATTTAACCCCTCATATACAATTTTATCTTTTTTTTTAAATCTTATATTCATTTAAATCTAATATTAGAAAAAATATCTTAGAGATAAGTCTTTACGTGTGCCATGACACTAGTATATATATATATATATATATATATATATATATATATATATATATAAAAGAAGGTTGGTGAAACTTTTATGAGTTATGGTTATGTAGGGTATATGAAATGATGAAAAAGTCTTTACGAGAGAAGTACTTTTGATTTTGAGAGGTGGTGGAGAAGATGTTGGCTGTCTGTAGACCCATCCCATGCTCATGTCCATTGATGTATTTCCTGTGCTGTGCCTATGCGTAACAGGTGGACATGCGTACACACTGCTGGATTGATTTTGTATAATAACCTAAAACATGTACTGTACAGTACGTAGATGTGATGGAATTAATGAGTGTATACTATCATAAAGCTTTCCATGATACTTTAGTTCCTCTTTGTTTCTGCAACTGGTCTGTTGTTGCAGAAGATGAGAAAAGGAGCAATAGCATGTAACAATGGACATCCAATATTTTTTTAATTTAAAATGCTAATTATATGGTTGTGACGTTAAATATCTAGTAATAAACATTTTGTTTCACATTATCTCAGTGCCAGCCTAGTCCAGGACTGTTAGGACGACGGTTCACGACGGTCCAAAAAATATATTTTAAATATAAATATATTAATATTTTTGAATCCAATATTGACATAGTATGTCCCATGGATCCCATTTAACACAAATTAATTCCCAACGCAGTGGTATTAGACTTGTATATATGATATCCTTAGTTTATTTATTTATTTTTTGGTGATGATAATTTTTTTAAATTCATTTTTGTTTAAATTTATTTTTATCTATTTTTTTTTACTAGTTTTGCATTCAGAAGTGAGGTTTAAGTAAGCTCTCTTTTTTCCGGAAAATACACGTCCTTCTTCTTTTCTTTTTTCTTGACCTTTTCCATGTTTCATGAGTATGCCAGGAGCTATCTATTATTCCGATAATAATTACACTTAACGGTCTCTCCTTTGTAAAGTAACTTTTATAAAACATAGGGTAGTTAGTCTTGTAAGTTTTGTTAGATATTTCTTCAATTTTTTTCACTTAAAATCTGCAAATAAAATAAATTACGTAAATATTACCGGCCTCCGGGAAAGTCGTGCACGTAGCACTGCCCTAAGAGTTAGCTCCACCGGAATCTCGTTGCCGCACACGACGTCGAGAGAACGACCCCGACTTAGCTCCGTCCAGAGCAACAAAAAGGATAGCAGCGATTGAGAATACGAGAATTTTGGAGAGCAATTTTTTCTGTGTGTCTGAAGGAGGAGAATGAAGTTCGATATACAGGCTGAACCGAGCCGGGCCGGGCCGGACGGCGGCGGCGGCGCGCGCGCGTGTGGCCCATGGGGCTTCCACACTAATCTTCAAAGAAGCAAAGTGAAAGAGAGGAATATATGAACATAGAAGGCTACATATTTAGTCGATGTGGGACTATTATGAATGAGTTAAGTTTTTGTTCAAAAGTACAGCTAACAATTTCAATAAAAAAATATAAACTAAGGAATAGTCCTTGTAATTAGTTTCAAAGTATGTCTCGTTTCAGTAATAAACGTAAAACATACGAATAGTTAACGTAAATTCTCTCTTTTTCTCCCCCTCTACTACGTACAGTAATCTCTGGATTAATACTTCAAGTCTTCAACCATGGGATTGCTGACTTTAATCATGTCCACCTTGGGCTGATTTCTTGCCACTCCCAATAAATAACTGTCAATGCGAGAAAGATTCTTTGTACAAACATAACCTAACCCTAAAAAAAAAACACATTATCACCATCCCTTCCCCCCGGAGTTTAGAACATGCATGGCCTCTCTGCTTTGATTCCTATTCACCTCTGGTTGTTATTCACGTTCTTGCATGCTTCTACTTTTTACCACTTGTTTAATTAATTTATTTCATTTGCATAACTTAAGTCATTATTTTTTTACGTTCGATCCAGTTAACAACAAAATTTTACTACGAGTAGCTATTGTATTCTATTATATCAACTCGACTAATATTTTTTTAAAATTAATTTTCTGTGCTCCTCAAATTTAATTATAAGGCATGGTTGTCTCATCATGCGTGCAATCGATATTAGTTTATTTACATCGACTCGCTCGCCGATGACTAGTAGGGCTTTGTCGCATTAAATGGTAGGTTCTTGTTTCTCCATGTTTGCTAATTTTAATATTTCTAGTCGAAGACTCCAACTAGTATATATTCAATTAATATCTTTAGATTTTAAAAATATATATAAATATTTAGATTGATAGGTGGTGTTTGTGGTTTGGTGCCACACGGAAACCTCATGTGATGACGTTGTGTATCCATGCAGGACAGTTTTTGAGTTTGTACAAGTCATGCGATTGTATAGGATGCTAAAATGGAAATGTACCCAATTTTTTTTTTTTTTTTAGCTTTTGTTTGTGTATATTACTAATGTAAAATTTCTATATTTAAAATTACGAGATCATATTTTTCAAAAACTCTAATAAAAGAACACTAGAATATCGGAGGAAGACCATTTTTTTAAGTGGTTAAAAAAGGAGAGATTACTCATGGACCTTAAAATTGTTGAAAATTATTCCAAAAAATCTGCAAACAAAATAAAATAAAGTAAATGTTACCGGCCTACGAAAAAGTCGCGCATGAAGCACTGCCCTAAGAGTTGATTCGGGTCTATGTACAGACTTGTTCCGAATGCTCCTAGTGGTAAAACTCCCGCTCTACCGGTATCTCCTCGTCGCACACAACTCCGAAAGAGCGACCCCGAACTTAGCTTTTCTGTCCAGAGCACAAACCGAAGAACAATGCTTTGAATTGAACAAGAGAGAATGAGAGGGAGAGAGTGGAGTGTGTTTTTCACTTGAGAGATGTTCTCTTATATAACACAAGAGTGCTAAAAATAGGCAAAAGAGAATGTCAAAACCAAAGAATAGGATCTTGGAGATTTGACTTGGTTTTTTTCTATATACCAAGTCCAACATTCCCCCCCAAAAAACCAAGTTCAAAACACAAGTAACAAATAAAAAAAAAAAAGGATTGGAAAGAATTTCTGGACAAATATATATATACTATGCATAGATGAGATGGACTACAGCCTTGAATCTCACTTAGTGACTATTGTCTTAATCTGAAGAAGTACTTGATGGACTATGCCTTGAATCAGACTTCTTGAACCAGATTCAGAAAATAGCACACATAGTACACTAGAGGTTATTGGGTCTATCGGTTGGCGCTTTGGATTGGCCATGCACACTTATTCCATATTCATGAGAGTTGTCTAGGATCGCCCTGTCCCATAGTCGCGGCCTTCACGACCTCTCATATAGGTAAGTCCTCATGGGTTGGTGATAGGAATCAACCTTGCATATCAAGCTTGGACTTATTAAGAGTTAAAACTCATCCTAACCATATTACACCGGAAGACTGTCACCATAGGGATGGGGTATCAGTGTACACATGTACAGCCTCCTGGGCTTTTATTTTAAAGATAATTTAATCTCAAGGTAAGTGTTCCATATTAGTCACCTAGTCCAGTTTGTTTCTACCCATTGAACCGGCTTCTTGGGATCTCCAGTCAGACTCGGTTGGGTTGCCACTGCTGGTGACTAAATTATGGGCTTAACCCCATCCCCCTCGATGATTCTAGGATCAATGTCCTAGACAGACCCTTCGTCAAGTGGTCTGCAAGGTTCTTTTTTGACTTTATATAGTCAGGAACCACATATTTGTCCAATAGGCTCTTTATAGACTTGAAGCGCAGCTGCAGGTGCCTGTTCATCTTAGCTGTCACTCCCCGTTCCCGGAATGCGTATTTTTATACGTATACCGCTTGTCCGAATTTATTTAGTATCTGTCGCATTTATTTTGTATTTAATTCTTTTAATTTCATGCTAATTATTTTTCTGTATTTTATTTTCTGCTTTTTCTTGGCTCTTGGTTCATTTCGGTTCATGGTGAGCCAACTTGGTTTGGCTTGGTTCAACATGGAAAGGAATGGGTGGCTAGGATTTGATGGAGTAGGATGGATGGTAGAGATGCACTTGACCTTGATATAAAACTTCTTCTTTCATTCTCTCTCTTCATTCATTCACATTTACTCCTCCACCAAACCCTAACCCACCTGTGAGAGGCAAGTACATCTTGCACGTCATGAGAGATTTCATGCATCCCCATCTATTTTTAGTCTATGTTATTCATCTTCTCTTCCTCTACAAGTTTAGGTCTTGAAGTTCTTGATTTTCATGGATGGTTGGGTGTAGATCTAAGTTTTAAGTTTTGGTTTTCATATGAATTTTAGGGTTTTGATCTATCAAACATTGTTGTTTTCGAAAATAAGTGGTTCCATGTTGTAGAGAATTTAATTCTACTAAAGTTTGGCTTTTGAAAAGTTAGATTTCGATTTATTTTGTGGAAGTTATGGCCAAAAGTATTTTTTTTCGTTTCTATATTCATCAGCCGCATGAGGCACATGTCGCAGTAGAGCCGCATAGATGTCGCGGTTGGGCCGCATGAGGCCGCATGTCGCAGTAGAGCCGCATAGATGTCGCGGTTGGGCCGCATGAGACCGCATGTCGCAGTAGAGCCGCATAGATGTCGCGGTTGGGCCGCATGAGGCACATGTCGCGGTAGAGCCGCATAGATGTCGCGGTTGGGCCGCATGAGGCCGCATGTCGTAGTAGAGCCGCATAGATGTCGCGGTTGGGCCGCATGAGGCCGCATATCGCAGTAGAGCCGCATAGATGTCGCGGTTGGGCCGCATGAGGTCGCATGTCGCAGTAGAGTCGCATAGATGTAGCGGTTGGGCCGCATGAGGCCGCAGTTGAGCCGCATATGGTGTCACGGTTGGGCCGCATAGGCCGCATGTCGCAGTTGGTCCGCATGCATGTCGCAGAATAGGCCGCATATGCCTATTTTGGTTGTTTCTGACTGTTATATATCCTATTTTGACTGAATTGTGGCTATAATTTCTTTCAACTCCCAACATGAAAGTTGTAGATCTTTTTCTTGGCTTCAAGAATATGTTACCAACTATTTTATACTAGTTATAGACTCGACCATGCTTAATACTAATTTGACTTTCATGCCTTGTCACGAATTGACCCCGACTGTTACTTTGACTAATAATTGATCATGCGTTCCTAGTTGGAACTAAGAGACTGGCTAGTCGTCTTATTAAAATGAATGAATGAGACACGTTCATATTAACTATGAACTATTATAATCGATTGGCCGATCCCGAATATTGACATACAGGCACACATGCAGGCTTCAATTTATTTATTTATTTTCTACAAAAGTAGCATGTGTACTTGATGGTCAAGGCATGATTATTCCGTGGTTAGTTTTGATTGTTGCATTACGCTATGTAAGACCTACAACCTAACCGCACGGATATCGTTGTAGAGTTGGGCATATCGTACTTGTACGAAAGTACTCATTCTGAATGACCATGATCCACGGTATGGGATTTCACTCAACATAGAGACTACTAAGTTAAATAAAATAATAATTGCATGGAGAGAATGGATTCCCGAGTTCTTACATGGCAGCCCTCTTTGGGACTATTAAGTGCCCGACAGGCCGGCTGGTTCCCACAGATACTGCAAATCAGCCACACGGGCAGGGAGTGGTATCTGCTTATATTATTTATTGTATATTATATATTGATGACGGGTGTCCCGCTGGGACTCGTCTAATTCATGATTGGCACAATTGATTGACTGGATATACTAGCCTTGCTTGCACATAGTAAGAACTGAGGAATCCTTATTGCATATTTCCAGGATAACTTGGAACTCATAGTAGCAAGCCGTAGTAGTTGAATGGCCGTTTAAATTAATTTATTTGTGTACTGTATCTCTTCTGTTACCTAGCTGAGATGATCAAAATGTCAAGACATGACGTGCCAACTTCTGTCCTTGTTTGGTTGGGAGGTTGGTTCGAAGTATCGTGATACTATGTGAATCCCAGTAGAAAGCAGAGATCTATTTATCATATTTTCTCAACTGGTTTTAATCCCTCACATCGTGCTTCCTTGCGGTACTTGCTATTAGAGGTCTAACCTCTCTGATTTTGTATGGCCAGATCTAGAGCCGGTTTCCGAGGACTCAGCTTACTTCTACCTCCAAGATGGTCAATACTAGAGGGATGATCGCAGGAGGACTCGAGTGGGTTCCTTACTTCCCCACTCGTTTTATTATTTACTTAATACTTTGCTGTTTGGCACCGACATGTTAGTCGGATTGTCTTGTACTTAACTTTACATAATTATAACTAAGTCAGACTGCAACTGATAAACAATTGTGTATACCTTGCTTCATCATCTGGCTATGTTTTGTAAAGCCAGATATCAAGAACATTTTGACTGAGCACTTGGGACGCCTTACTGCTTTATCTTATATGTTCTCTATTTCTGTTTCTTATTTGAATGATTGAGACAATAGATGTGAAATGACCATAGTGAGACTTTCATGTAGTATGCACCCCCTCGTCTTTTAGACAGTATTGATCGTATTATACATGTTTCACTTAACAAAATGCCTTGGAGGAATTGGCTTTTGAAAATAAAACGAGAAAAAGTACAAGAAGTACAAATTTGATTCTGGGGAAGTATTGCTGTAGAAGTCTGATTCGTAAATGATCACTTTGTTCCTTGGACCATATGATGATGATGAAGATCACTGCTTGAAATAGAACAACTGGAAGAACTAAGTCACCAGAAAGGTATCGACGCACTTGGGCACTGATGGCGAGGCCGAATGCTTTTCTGCTTTGCTTCACTCTGTTCTGAAAGAAAGGTTGAAGAAGAATGCTCTGGAGAATCAAAATCTCTAAGTTCTGATCTCTGTATTCTCTCCTGTCTCTGTCCTTGGGTTATGAGAAAAATAAGTCTATTTATAGACTTGGGCTCTTGTACGTAAAAACTTAGCAAAAGTTCCATCTTTACGCTAACAACTGCCATCCACGATCGAAGCCAACCTCTGCATATGTTGACATGTGTCCCATCATTTCAGTAAGAATAGGATGCATGTACACACGTTCTTCGAAAATAATGGCATGAAATCCACGTAGGCAGACCACGTTCCAAGCTGGTGGAGGAGAATAGGGCATAAAAATAGCCCCAATGTACTCTGAGCGTAAAGCAGTAGATTAGGCGTAAAATAGTCTTGACATAGACTTTCCGCGTAAAGTGGTTGTTAAATAACCTTGAGCGTAAAGTAGCTCAAATAGACTTTACGCACACGTCAGCTGTTGAGCGTAAAAGCTCGTCTAGTCTTCGTGCGTAAAAGAAGCCGTAGTGTGAGCGTAAAGTAGCTCAATCCACACACTAAATGACAACATTGGTCTCTGTGTAAAAACAAATCCCTTTGTGATATATGCCATCATTAATATTTCCATATCAGAGTTTGCATTAAATGTGAGATTTGACAGCTTTGTCCAGCGTAAAAGTGGCTGCTCTGTCCTTGGCGTAAAATCATGGGTGTAAACCCGAGCGTAAAATCATCAGCCTGTTTAGGCGTAAAGCGATTAGCCTTGTCTTGGGCGTATAGAGATTACCCGCTCTGCTAGGCGTAAAGTAGATCACTTATGAATGAGATGACCCTTTCTTTGAAGCACTTTTTACGCTCCTACAAGACCCCCTTCAAAGTTTTCAAATATCTCCAAAATTTGAAACACTTTGAACAGAAGCGTAAAAGTTGAGATTTGATCTGCCAGCGTAAAATTTGGGATACGCAACCGTCATCCGCGTAAAAGCGGGGATGTCCAACAGTCAGCGTAATTTTTAATAGTGTCGGTCAACACTCAACCGTCACAATGAATTTCTTTTCTCGAGACTTTCGAATGCTTTTTCGTTTTCCCGAGTTCTACATTAATAATGAGCAGTTTCAAAGAGGAATGTGAAGAGTTGGTTTAATTGTATAAATAAGAAGAAATTCTTCACTCTTGTCATTCATCCTCATAGTGACATGGCGCCAAAGAACGAGATTATTAACAAAGAGGCTTCGAGCTCCAGGCTTGACTTTGAGCGAGCATGCAACCTTTTAGAGTGCTTTGGACTGACTCCTGCAGTCTTTAGTCGCATCGATGATGGTCCCCCAACTGCATACGAAGGGCCAGGAGATGCAGAAGCATTTCTTAATCTGATGCGTCGCTCTGGGATTCGCAATATACACGAACTAGGTACTTTCCTTCGTTAGCCCGACGAGAGAGCGAAAAAATAATGTTTTTGCGAATCTTTTATCTGTAGGGGGCCACTCCCCCCTTTTTTTTATAAATAAAGTCTGATGTTATTCTCGTCTGTTGGTATATAGAACTGTTCGGCACTTATTTTGACTGCTTCTATGGTTGTTAATTTCCAAGAAACAAACCAACACGTGGCATCTGTCTTGTGGTTACGAGAGCCTTTAAATAGGATCTTCTTCCGAAATAGACTCATACAAATCAGTTTCTTCAGCCTTTATAAATAGCCGAGAATGTTTCATATATTCTCATTCTTGTTCTTCTGAAGATAACTTTCTGCAATGTCGTTCTCCAACAAGTGACAATGGCAAAGCTATCCAATGGTGTTCCTTTGTACGCCCGGTCATTAGACGTAGATTCAACCATCATTAGAGCCAAACCATTTGACTTAAGTGGTAAGTCCGACTGTAAGCAAATATTCGTCTTCGAATTTTCTGTTGGGAACAGGTATTCATGAGCGTAAATTCTTGACGAGCGTAAAAAAAAAATCCTTGCTGAAGCACTGGCGTAAAAGCCTTGCCGAAGTTCTGGCGTTAAAGCCTTGCTGAATCACTGGCATAAAAGCCTTGCTTAATCACTGGCGTAAAAGCCTTGCTGAAGCACTGGCGTAAAAGCTTTGCTGAATCAAAGGCGTAAAAGCCTTGCTGAATCACTGGCGTAAAAGCCCTGCGATCTGTTTTTAGTTAGCGTTTAATACGCATCTGATAATACTTCTGTTTAAAAACACTTCTTCTTTGTTGTTTTCTGCAGAAGTTTGGCTGAGCAGCTTTTCCAGAACCGGCATTGGCGATTTTGACGCTGTGAGGAGCGTTCTTCTGACATCAACATCAGGGAGCTCATGCGCTTTTGACGCGCAAATCAAACAACTCAGAACTCTTCGTGGGATAGAAGGGTCTTCCTCTGTTGGTAGGAAGAGCCTTTATACACGGAGAGTTGGATGGTGGAGTCAACTCTATCCCGAGAAATCGGGTAGTAGAGTTCCTTTCACGGTAGGACTAGGAATTGTATCCCAATACTGGATGCATTCCTATCTCCTCTGGAAGGTTGTCCCTAATCCACCAGTTGTATTGGCAGCAACACGTCTTTGGGCTGCCATACTCTGGGATTCTCCTCTCGTCTGAGAGAGAAGACCAGAGTTTGATTCCTTCTATTCTGGTTGCCACAAAGGCTTGGACAGCAAGGAATTGACACCAACAACGAATTCGACGAAGAAGATCCAAAGAAGAAACAGATCTCTATTAGGCTATCGTTGTGTGTATAGAATGAAAATCCAAGAATGTAATAGATTTCCATTATAACTTGTAAGAAAGTCTAAGAAATGTAATAGACTTTTTTGATGATATGGAAATGGAAATGATGATTCTTCTATGATCAATGATTTGTATCTATCTGGATGTAATATGGACATGATAGATAAATGAAATCTTATTTTCTGTTTTAGAGTATATAATACTATCAGAGGTAATATGGACATAATAGTATACTCAAAAGAAAATTAGATTAATATCTATGCAGAGGTCAAATAGAAGTGATAGATAGGAAAAATAAGTAGATTTAGTATTTATTCAGAGGTCATGGAAACATGATAAATAGCGAATCCCACTTTCTAATCAATTGATAAAATAGAAGATATAAGATCCATTTCCCAGGAGACAAGAAATCAGCTTAACCAAACCTTGGTAGCTGGGGACTAAGGAGACAGATGTCATGAACATATAATCCATCTTAATGTATGAATGAATCATAATTTTCGGGAAAAGAAAGCATTGATTCGATTCCGTAATTAAATGAACGAACCTGATAGAACGAATGGACAGGTCTTTTCGGGAATGAAAAGTTGTTCTCAATCTCAAAGATCGGTTCATCAACAGTCCTCTTCTATAAATAGACGAGAGCTCTCTGTAACATTTCATTCTTATTTCCACTCCTCTATTAGAAATGTCTTCCGAGGATGCACAGCAAAAGAATGAAGTTTCCAGGAAAATTGAGGACGTCACTGAGATGTGTCCCCTTGAGTCAACAATGGCGGGCCCGACTCAAGTAGGCAACAGCTCTTCTACGCCCAAGCCACCACAAGATATCCTTGCGTTCTTAGTAGAGCCAGAAAAAACTCCTGAAGAAGAAGCACTGAGGATGGCCATCTGCAAATTTTTCATGAGCTCAGGCAACGACGCCTTCGAGACATTAACTGACTATGTATTCCATAAGGAAGGGAGTGGCCCTCGTCCTTAATCTTTTGTCTTGAACAAAAATAATAAAAGAAGCTTTATTTTTATTCTGTCTCTTTTTTTTTATACATAGTATTTCTTAAGAAACTTGCCATTGATTGGCATCATGAGTAGATCTCCATTGGGCTTTGATAACCGATAGGCGCCATTGGAAAAGACGGACTCAATTACATAAGGGCCTTCCCATTTTGCTTGGAATTTTCTTTTACTTTTATGAGTCATTACCATCGGTCTTCGAACAGCTAATACAAGTTCGCCAACCTTGAATACCCTCTCTTTTACTTTACGATTGAAAGTTCGAGATATACGGGCTTGATATAGTTCAATATGCTGTTGTGCTTGAAGACGCTTCTATCCAATCCTTCAAGTTCTTGGAGTCGTAAGCGGTCATTATTCTCTGTAGTTAGCTCATTAGTAATGGCTATTCGTAGAGATGGGATCTGGATTTCCAATGGGAGGACAGCTTCACATCCATAAACCAATGAGAATGGTATAAAACCAGTAGGAGTCCGGACTGTTGTTCGATAAGCCCATAAACACTCTCCAAGTTTCTCATTCCAATCACGTTTATTAGAAGAGACAAACTTTTTGAGAAGTTTAATGATCGTCTTATTGAAAGCTTCGGCTAAACCATTAGCAGCTGGATTATAAGCCGTAGAAGCCAAATTCTGGATTCGATTCTGATCACAGAATCGATAAAATGCTTGACTGGCAAATTGTGGACCATTGTCATGAATTATTCGTCTAGGGATTCCGAAGCGATAAATGACATGGTGTTTGATGAAGCTGATCACGTTAGATGTTTTCAATTCAGCAAGGGGAATTACTTCTGCCCACTTAGAAAAGTAATCGGTTATAGCAAATATAAACCGATGTCCCTTGACAGAAGGTGGATTAATAGGAACAATGACATCCATACCCTAAGCTTTAAAGGGCCAAGAGGCTGCTGTAGGATGTAGAAATTCAGACGGTTGATGAATAAAATCAGCATGAATCTGACATGCTTTACATCTTCTGGCATAGTCTACAGCATCTGCTATCATAGAAGGCCAATAATACCCCATTCTTCGAATGCGGTCTTGTAATTTAGGACCTGGTTGATGAGCACCACAAATACCATCATGAGCTTCTCGTAGTGTTTGTTTAGCTTCATTTTCTGAGAGACAACACAGCAAGAGTCCATCATAAGAACGACGGTATAGCATATGTAAAGACGAATCATAATAAAATTGAAACGATCGTCTTTTGATTGATGCAGCTTCTTTCGGATCTTCAGGCAAAATTCCATGGACTGCATAATCAATGAATGGAGTTCTCCAATCTTTCTGCTGGGAACTTGACTCTGTAGTATAACTTTGTTCAATATACAAATTATTCTTAACACAGAACAAGTCTCGATCCAACGAAGTAATTGTATTTTGTCTTCGGATTGGAATAGCTAGGTCTGCAGCTAAACTGGCAAGAGCATCAGCTTCCACATTTTGAGAGCGTGGTACAAACTCAATGAAGAATCCTTTGAATGAAAGGACCAATTCAACTACCACATGATGATAAGGGATGAGATCGGGATTTCTGACTTCATAAGTCCCTCTAACTTGATTAACGATCAATTGGGAATCTCCATAAGCTTCTAGGAACTCAATATCCAGTTGTTTTGCAACTTGGAGACCAATCAATAGAGCATTATATTCTGCTACATTGTTGGAGCATGGTTCATTGAGAGAATAGGCACGGTATATGACCATTTTGTCAGAAAAACCAAGACGATTCCTACCCCAGAGACAATATTGCGTTTAGGTCCTACTCGTGATGCTCTATCAAAATATAATTGCCATATGTCATTCTTCAAAGTCAGGTTACAATCCACGACTTCATCTGGAATGTCCTCATATAATTTTGATGTTTCAGGTATAGGGTGAGCAGCCAAGAAATCGGCTAATGCTTGACCCTTTATTGATTTCTGAGGTATATAAACCATGTCATAAGGAGTAAGCAACATCGCCCAAGTGGCCAACCTGGAGTTAAGAATGCTAGGTTTTCTCATCAATACCCGAATGGGATTTATTCTGGAGATGACATGAATAGTCTGCCCTGTCACATAATGTCTTGTCTTTTGGACGGCAAAAACACTACAAAAAAAATGCACATTGATAGCATAACGTAATAGCACGTTTTGCTGAACTGCTATAAAAAATAAGTTTGATATTTTGGTTACTTTATAATAGCATTTGATAAACGCTAAGATAGAGTTTCATTAAGCGGGAACCTAAAAACACTTATACCGCCAAACACTTGACCAAAAAAAACACTTTTCCTCTTTTATTTCAGGTTTCTTTTATTTCCTCTTTCAGTTTCCCTCTTTTTCGAAAAACCCTAAAACTCGAGAGCCTCCCGAGCGACGACGACGACGCCGGAGGTTCTCAGGCGGGTGCAGGAGTAGTCGGGGAGGAGGAGGAGGAGGAGGCGGCGGGGGAGACCGCGGCGGAAGTGAAGTACCGGATCACGAGGGAGTACTTGGAGAGGATCCAGAAAGAAACGAAGAGGATCGAGGAGGAGGACGAGGAGTATGGGGAGGAGGACAGAGAGGAGAGGGACGAGGGGAGGGATTCCCTGGTCGCGGAGTTCTTGAAGAAGAGCCAGCTCGAGGAGAGCGGCCGCGTCCCGAAAATTTTCGCTTCTAGGTGATCTTTTTCGGCATTTCCATCTTTCTCCAAGTTTGGTTCTTCTAATTATTGAATTTATATGTTGCACGGAGACGAATACTACGATTGCACCAGTTCTGGAGTGTCTGTATCTTCTCACTTCACCAATTTTTCGAGTCTCGATTCTGGAAAAGGAAGCTCTTTGCTTTTGAAATTACAGTCTGATTTTAAATTTCAAACTTTATTTTTTATTATTACTGAATTTATTGTAAGAAAGAAGCTGTGTTGACGGACACCAATAAGACACAAAACAATTCCGACACAGCCCAGTTTTGGTGTGTCCTAGACTCCTATTGCATTTGGAGTGTCCCATTCGTGCCTGATATGTGGCACAATGCTGAATCTGCTTTCCCGTGTCATAACCTATCTCCAAGTAGGGTTTTTTTTATGGTATGTTTTTTTGAAAAAAATCTTGTATGAAGTGAGTTATATCATAGCTGATCCTAAATTTTGAATCTTTTTTGTTCTTCTTGCTGCATCTTTTTGTGAAGAGAGAATGTGTGTACTGCTTATTTCTGAGTGACGGCGTTCCCCTCTATGATTTGTATCATAGTTGATGGGCTTCTTTCAAACTCAATTCATCTTCCAATACTAGTTTTCAACAGAGATAAAAAGTATTTTCTAACAAGAGTGCTCACAATGAGTATACTTATTACATTTTTTTACAGAGAAAATACACAGACCTTATCAAAAAGTAACATAATTGCAATCCAAGATCAGTACTAAAAACCAAAGTGAAGTGGGTGGAAGAAACATCTGCTGCTGCAATTGCAGCTTCGTCTTTTACAATCCGGCTTACAGCCAAAGCGCATGTGTCAGCTGCAGTTCATCGCTAGTACCGATACCACCTGATTTCTGCACTAGTGATATGATGGTATGGAAAGAGTCGTATTTGTCCTAAAGCAATATATTCTGACATGCCCGTGGTAACTTGCACTTTGTTGATTTTTTTTACAGACTGCTTATTCTGAGGAATGCCCTGTTTCGTATCATAAGTCATAACCTTAGTATCAATGTGGATTTTATTAGATTTTACCATAGCAAAAACTCATTTGGTTTGGTTGTGGTTTATGTGCCACATGGTTTTCTCATTTTCTCAGTCTAGCTCATTTTCTTAAAATAAAATCTTGTATTTTTTATAACTCCAGTGGCTGATTCTATATTTGCAATCTTTCTCGTCAGGGTAAAATTTATGTGCACCAGAGAAATTATTCAGTTAGCCCTTCCTTAACTGGGCGCTCTGCCTATCTTTAAATAATGGATCCTGGTATATCATGTATAGGCCAAGTAGATGAGCTGATATTATTCAGTAAAGTTTCACATCACTCTAAAGCTCCTCAAAATCCCTCTGCAAAGAGAAGTAAGCACGTATTAGCCTTAGCTGTCAGCCCAGATGGTAGGTATTTGGCTACTGGCGGGTTAGATTGTCATGTCCATCTATGGGACACACGCACAAGGGAGCACATTCAGGTTCTCATTTATAACTATGTTTTGGTTTTATATGTTTGAAAATTTGAACATTCTTCTGCAAGATGTGTTGATATGTATCATGTCCTGACATACTGCTTTTAGTTAAAACTTTACATTGATGTATAATTTCTAAAAGCAACTCTGTAGATGGTATGCAAAATAATCAAGTCTGCAGTTGGCCAAACATGTTCTCTTAATACATAAAACTCATTGTCTCTTCATAATACACCTGTATTAAGTGGTAGTGCCTCTTTTGTAGTTTAATAGGACCAACCAATTTGCATGCACTGCATTTACAAGTTCTTGTAGAGATCAAGTAGTTTTATAAGTGTAATAGCCTACCAGAATGCATGTCCAACTTTGTAAATTCATTATTTTGATTTCTAATCATTAATATCTTTCTTAACAGGCCTTCCATGGTCATAGAGGACCCGTCTCTTGTCTTACTTTCAGGCAGGGAACCCCACAACTCTTTTTTGGGTCTTTTGATCGACAAATTAAGCTATGGAATGTAGAAGACCGAACTCACATGGACACTCTACATGGACATCAAAGTGAAATACTTACAATTGATTGTCTACGCAAGGAACAAATTTTGACTGCAGGGCATGATCGGACTGTCCAACTTTATAAGGTATTTGTCTTTCCTTGGAATAGATAGTGGAAAACATTTGAGGAAAAATAATGATAACATAATAGATATCTGCATAGTTGGGAAGGTAAATTCTCTACTTTGTTCTTTTTGCTTTTATTATGCTCTAGTTGCCCTTCTAATCATAGTTTCAGTATCGGCCGATACCAATATGTATCGGGATTGGCCGAATCGTATCTGTTTTGGCATGTCCCTTTCCAATACTGTCGGCTACCGACACCGATCAGTGTTGGGGTCTCTTTCCCAATTAATTCAATTCGACAAAGAAAAATTGAGAGAGAGAGAGAGAGAGAGAGTCGAAAATGAGTGTCTACATAATGATTCAGTTGTGCCGAAGATCGACAATTGTTTAGTGTGTCGATATCCTTATCGACACACGGTAACTATTACCATTGGTTAAAGTTGTATATCAATAAATTCGTAACACTCATCCATATTAATATTATTCCTTTCAAAACTATTTTTTATGGTTGTACAATGTCTAAGGACAAGTAAATAAACAATAATATCTATTGCGTTTGAACAATTTAGCAATGTTGAATATGTTTCCATTTAAAACTAAAGAAAAACAAAATATAAAATATGTTAAAATACTCTTTTATCATTTTTGGCCTTTCCGAAATGAAAAACCCGATAATCGTTGAAACTGCCGAAACCACAACCACCAGATACTCAATAGGAAGGGTCCGAGACTCCGTAACCTATACCAATATTGTGAACCTTGCTTCTAATGGCACTGAACTAATATCCTCAGAACATCTAGGACAAATCCCAATTCTTGAAACCTTGGATATAGACTATTTGGCAGAAGTAAATTATCTGGAAAGCTATCTTTCTCTAATTAATTCTTTGATTTGGATGCAAGGTGAGTCCAATGGTCAAAAGAGCACTCAAAGCCTTGCTATTGGAAAATGCCTAGTAATTAAGATTGGAAACAATATTCATATGTACCTGTTACACTCGAGGTCCAGAACTGGGAACTGTATTTAGCTGCTTAGGTTTCTAAAATAGGTTCAAATAAATTATTTCGACATAGTAAAATACTAAGTAGCCAACATGGAATCTTTTGGAGTTGCCTGACCATTAGTGGCATAACAGAAGAGGAAAGAGAGCTGTCTAATAGCTGTTACTTTGATGATATTTTGATATTTATGATGTCTGTTGTAAAATACTTAAAACCCAAAAGTAATGTTCCTGCCTGTATTGCTACTAACGTTTGCTTTTATGTAATAGGTTGCAGATGCTAAACGGTTACTCTTCCGGGCTCCATCATTTTCAGAATGTTGTTGTTTCATTAATGACAGCGAGTTCTTATCAGGCTCAGATGATGGAAGTATTGAACATTGGAGTGCGTTGCGGAAGAAGCCAACACATATTACAAAAAATGCACATTCTCTGTTATTAAATTATGATCAATCACCTAAAGAGAATAAGGAAGAGGTCCCTAATGGTTATAAGAAAGGTAAGAGCATCTATTTGCATTGCACTTAATAGTGCTTGGATTGGATCAATAGCCTAAATTCATCTTTCATGTAGGTCTTGTCCATCTCTCTAAGTTGGAGTCTTAGACAATAAAATAATCTTTTGTTGTCTTATATCTTTGTTTATTTGTGCGTGGCTTGCCATCATCTTAACATTTGTACTGCATTCGCAAAGTAATTGTTTATGCTCTTTGTTTCAGAAAATGGCTTTGGCAAAGTTGTCGGCTGTTCTTCAGCCCAGTCATGGGTGAGTTCGGTGGCTGTTTGTAGAGGTAGTGATCTTGCTGCATCTGGAGCTGGCAACGGTGTTGTTCGTCTATGGGCAATCAGAAGTGATGATAGATGCATCCAGCCTTTATTTAGTTATCCAGTGGTATTCCATTCTAACTATGGTTAATGTTTCTTAATTACTGTTCAAGCATATATTTAACAAGCCCTAATACTAAAGTGGTGGCAATTGTGTTCATGTTTGTATACTATAACACCCTACTTCTGTTAAGTTGGCAATCAAATTACGGTTCATCCTTTTGGGCAAATTCATCTACATGTTAGGTTTAATACAATATGAACATGTTACAGGTAATTACATGGCAACTCTTTGGAAAAAAATCATGGTAAAATTATGACATGGACTATATACATATCTAAAGTAGCTTTGATCATGAGAGGGTCGTGCCATAAAACCTAGGCGATCAGTAGGCATAAAACATAGAGCACCCTTAAGGCAATGATCCCTCATATATGCCTTAAGCTCATGCGACCACGGTGCAGTCTCCAAGTTCCCCTAGAATATAAGGAGCCTTGAGGTGGTAAGATGACACAGAACAATAAAGACTTCGGAACGCCTGCACGAGTACTCCAAATCTTTTCGTCCCAGGGCTGCTTGCCTGGGTGATCACATCCCCTCTACAAGCAAAAATGCTTTCCCTTTCTTTATATGCCTGTTATTTTCATCACCTTTTCTTTCATGACCCTATTCTCATTAATCTCTATTACACATTAAGCCAAAGAGAGGAGGTATGACAATCCCATAGTTTCTTTTGAAGTATGCTCATGAATATTTAAGGAGGATGGAAGGTGCCAATGCCATTATTCCTAGTGACGGCACACTTAAAGGATCACATTTTAGCATATGATTTGTACGTCAATAAGGATGCAACACTGTGGAAAGGGGTGTCCATGACATGATTGAAGATTTTCGAACTTAGCTATGACATTGTCATGGGCAAATGGAGATTTATACGAGGCTGGGGGAGTCTTCAAAACAACAACATACTGTATTTTCCAGTTATAATATCAATACCTTTGAGTATTTAATCTCTTGGGAGTGGGGCAAGAATAACTTTCTTTGGTTCTTTGGATTTGCTATAAGTTTCAGATTGTTAATGATTGGCTTCCCCAGGGAAATGCATTTCATTTGGTCCTTTGGCTTTATTCCTGGCTTAAAATCAATGCAATGGAAATGAATGTATTTGTAAAAGAAATGGATTATCATCTGTAGACACTCAAGAAAGTTTGGAATCTAGCTCTTGAACTGCATGATTTTTGTTTGTAGTGATTAAGAAAGAAGGATCCCTAACTTGCAGCTACCATACTAGGCCCCTTGCTTAAGCATTTGTGGCCAGGATCTTAGTACCAACTTTATCTCGAAATTGACTGACAATTGGGTGTACTCTGAGAGCATCAAGACGAACTTAAGATTTACAGTTGTAAATTTGTCAGTATTGAGAACCCTCTCTTTCTCTCTCTCTTGCTGTAATTAGTTCTTTTTTTCTTTTCATGCTAGTAGCTAGGTGGAGTCTGGAGGACCCTTCTTGCTTATAGCTGTGAAGCATAAGCTGAATCCACCTTTGTGACGCTTGTTTGTTCATGTTGCTTTTATGTTCATGCTCGTTTTTTTTTTCCGTGTTAGTAGCTAGGTGGAGGCTGGATGACACGTTGCTTTTATGTTCATGCCTGCTTGTTGTGCTGTGTTTGTGATAAAACGAAAGTAATTGGTATAATTAAAGTTACCTTGTAATAAAATTGATTGTGTTATGATTTTTTTTCTTGTTCATGCTATTAGGAGCCATCTTGTTAATAATTGTGCTGCATTGTTGAATCCATCTTTGTGATACAAACTTGTTTGTTCTTCTTGTTTTTGTATTCATCCTGCTTGTTGTGTTTGTGATAAAATGAGAGTAATCGATATAATCAGGTCATATAATAAAATTGGATTGTGTTGTGCGAGATGATTTCTCTGTTCTTTTATTTCAATTTGATGATGTTTCAAGCATTTAACATAATCTCTCCAAGTCTCTAAGGTTAATTTCCAAGAATTTGATGACGACAGGTTGGGTTCGTAAATTCTCTCACTTTTGCAAAGTTCGGACGTTTCCTTCTTGCCGGGGTTGGTCAGGTTAGTTCTATTGTTTACTTGAACCGTCTTTGCTGGGTTTTTTTTCCTCCCATCAGATACAGTATTTGAATTTTATGAAGCAATGCCCGGTTGATTGTAGCTTCTCTGCGTCAAAAGTATTTTTCTAAGTAATAATTCATAAATGCTCTGTAGAGCATCAGTGAATTATTTTATCTTTTCTTGTTAATATTGAACTGATGTAAGACCTTGTTGCTTTTTTTGCAGGGGAATGAACAAACTTTGGTCCGAGTTAGCTAGGCTTATGAACTTATGAACTTATGAACTTATGACTTGTGTATTTTGGATTCAAACCTATGTTATGTATGTTGAATGAAACTCTAGACTTGTGTTATGTATGTTGGATTGGTTTTAGACTTGTGTTATGAATGATCTTATTTGTGTAAAACAGGTTCTTATTTATATCATGTGAAACAGGTTCTCTAATATTACAATAGATACGTAAAACAGGTTCTTATAGAATGAAAATACGTTTAATAGCAAAAAAAAAACTGTTATAATCATATATTATAGCACGAAACTTTAGCCGTGATATAATTAATTAACGCTATAACAAAATATTTTAAAACAATAAAAAATTGCTATTGTAGAACGTCCTATCATAGCACAAAATATGAATTGTCATCAAGTTTTTAACATAAAACGGATGTGCCATAATAAAGAAAATTAAGGCATTCAGATATTGCTATTGTATCTGAACCTGTCGTAGCATTTTAGAAAAATGCTATCGTATGGGTGGAACCTAAGATAGCTGCCGATGACATAGCATTTATGAAAATGCTATGTAATACGTATGATAGCAGATTTTTCGCGCTAATAATGTACATATTTCTTGTAGTGAAACTAAAGCTAGACATTCCTTTTCCACAGGAGTATACCTGTGTTCAGCTCCGACCATCATTCTGCTCAGATAATAAATTGCCTGCTCATGACCCACATCACTTTTCTGTGCAAGAAGAGCGCCAAGTGAATGATCCAAGGCTCGAACATATAGCAAAAATGGCCTTCCTACCACCGGGGGTACCAGGACAGGAGAGTTCGTCAGGTATTGCTTAATGTCATTGAAGGCTTTCTGACATGCTTCATCCCAAACAAAGATACACCTTTCTTTAATAAACGGGAGAAAGGTTGCCATCTTCCAGAAAGATTAGATATAAATCTTCTGATATAAGCAATACGACCCTAAAAGCCACGGAGTTCTTTCAGATTACGAGGAGGACGCATTTCAAGAATTGCCTTAACCTTATCAGGATCAACGTGGATACCCTGAGAAGTAATGACAAATCCTAAAAATTTGCCACTGGAAACCCCTAAGAAAGACTTAGTAGGGTTCATTTTCAATTGATGCTGGCACATCAATTCAAATACTGCCCTCAAGTCCTGAATGTGATCATCCTTTGATCAACTTTTAACAGCGATGTCATCTACATAGCATTCAACTATCTTCCGTAGATGTTCTTGAAAGATGTTGCTCATAGCCCGTTGATACGTGGCACCGGCATTTTTCAGACCAAACGGCATAACTGTATAGCAGTAGACCCCAAGAGATGTATGAAAAGCGGTGTGCTTTTCATCTTCTGGATGCATCTTGATCTGATTGTATCCTGAGAATCCGTCCATGAAAGACATGCATTCAAAACCACATGTATTGTCTATCATGACATCAGTAATTGGAAGTGGAAATTCGTCCTTTGGACAAGCTGCATTAAGATCTCGATAATCTATACAAACTCGGACTTTTTCGTTCTTCTTCATGACAGGAACAATATTGGCAACCCAATCCGGGTGTTGCTCTTCACGAACAAATCCACATGTGATCAACTTTTTGACTTCCGCTTCAATTGCATCCATCATGTCTGGTCTAAAACGCCGTTGCTGTTGTTTTACAGGCTTGACTTTGGGCAGAATATTGAGTTTATGAGTGGCAACTTTAGGATCTAACCCTGGCATATCCTCATAACTCTATGTAAAGATGTCAATATATTCTTTGATAAGTTTTATCAATTCTTCTTTTTCATCTTCAGCAAGATTTTTACTGATGAATATTGGTTTGGACATAGCTCCATCCCCAACATCAATCTGGATGACCTCGTCTTCTGTAGGTGGCTGTCGTTGTTCAAAACAGAGTTCCCACTGAGTATCCATCTGTTGTGCCCAAGGATCATTCTCAAATGGTTCTAATTCTTTATCAGTTTGAACCATATTGACTGAAAATATTTGTCCAGATTCATCAAATGAGGAACGAGACATATCAGTTTCAATGGATTGGACTTCTTCTGAATCCGATGATTGCGAAGAGCTAGAAGAGAATTCTTCTTGTATATCGTCATAAAACATGTGGGACGGATCATATCCCAACCCATGACGAGTCTTTTGATAAAACGGATCGCCATATAATGGTAGTCGTCTACCCTTGCCTTGATTGAGACCTTGCATAGTCTTCAAGTCATATCCCATGTTCTGGATAATCTTGATAGATTGTTGACTATACTTGTCAATTCGGATTCTTCCCTTGTCTTTATACTTCAGCTCATCTGCCTGAGCAACATGGATATTTCTAGCCAGGCCAAACACAATTTGGCGCTTGTTTTTCTTATCAGACGGAACCACGAAGTAAGATTCTTCGTGACGTCTAAAAGTTACGCAAGCTTGTGATGAAGCGGCCACAGGTAGAAGATAAGGAGAAGATGTTAGGAACCTTTGAGCATAAGGTCCAACATCTATATGAGGAGGGAAAGAATTTTCCTTATGATCGATGTATAAAGTTTCTTCTGGCTCGATGTCGTCTTTATATCGATGACTTTGATTATCAGAAGATAAAGTCATTCTTTCGATAAACTTGACAGCCATATACTCGAAAAGAAAATCTTCATTTATATCAAAAAGTACAGAATGATCAATATTTACATCATTTACGATTTGACTGCTACGCCTCGGATTAATCATCAGTGGACCATTATCCGTCTTCTGCGTAGATTTGCCAAGATTGACAATCAATGGTGGTTCTGGATCATTCGTACAAGAAGTACGTCCTTTGACTTTGATCATGAAAGGTTGAACTTGGCTCTTAGCAAGAATATTTGTTGATTCCTCAAATGAAGTTTGAGTTCTTCCTTTAACCTTGATTATCGGAGGTTGATCATTGACAGATTGGGATTGGATTCGTCCCTTGACTATGATCTTCAAAGGTTGCTCCTCTGGCGGATCTTTATTAATAGATTGATCCTCGGTAGGTGATTGATCTTCAGCCATATCTGATATCTCTTTCACATGCTCTTATTTATAAAGCCTTGAATCAGAAAAATAGGCTTCGACACCCTTGAAGGGATTGATATCAGCAAACTCAGTTTTCACAACTCCTTGGGAATCCACATACTTGAAGCATTGGTGGAGAGTTGAAGGTACAATATTATGCTCATGAATCCACGGTCTCCCCAAAAGGATATTATCGGAGACGTCTGAGTTGATAACATAGAAAGTTACCATAGTTCGAAGATCACCAATCTGAATCTGCAGACGAATCTTCCCCAATGGCTTGCTCTTGCCAGAGTTAAAACCGACTATCGTAGTACTAGTGTAAGTCAAATCACTAGTAGGGATCCTCAGTGGTCTTAGCATACTCTGAAGAATTATGCTAATTGAGGATCCGGGATCAATGTAAATCCTGTCAATTTCAGTGGATCCAATATACCCGGTGTAGCACAAAGGCCTGTCATGCTTGTTATGCTTCAACAGCATATCTTCTTGTGTAAAGGTGATGTTGGGAATTGCTTCCATCATACTATGACATTGTGGACATGACACTGGTATATTATCAGGAGTCTTGAGTTGAGCCAAGCATGAATCTGTTTGAAGTAAAGCTTCACTCAAAGTCTCTCTGCTTTCTCTGGAAAGGCAAAGCAACTCAAATATAGATAGTCTAGCCGGAGTATTGGCTAACTGAGCTAGAATGTCGAATTGGTAAGGCTTCATTACTACCCCCTGACTGGAAGCAGACTTCAATGGGACGTCGAAGCGTACTGCTTTCTGTTTCCCCTTTTCAGCCACAAAAGGTTTGGCAGGAACAGAAGAGGATTGAGTTGGTAGTGTCTCCACTACGTCTTCAGCTTCTTTGGAGGATCCCTCATGGTCTTTATGGTACTCTTTTCCAGATCTTGTACCAGCAAAAGATTCTTCTTCAGACTCAGGAGAAGGAAGTACCATATTACAGAATTTTGCCTTCCCTTTCTTAGCCTTCTTCTTGTGTGGATTTTATGAGGAGCTTCAGAACCCAATCCAAGTGTGGAATTTTGACTTTGAATCTGTAAAGGAAGTCGTATTCCTTTATCATAATTCAAACCTTCTGCCTTCTGAAAGTCATAACCCATCTTCTTCATGAGATGGACAGATTGTTGACTATACAAGTGAGTGGGCAGCAGACTTTTGACAGGTGTTCCAATAAAGGAAGAGAAAGAAGCAAGGCCTTCTGTAACCTCAGGAGAGTGGGGAATAGGTGTCGTTGTAGCCACAGGAGGAGAAAGATTCGGGATGCGAGAAAGAATCCCTGTTGGAGCTTTTTCATAAGTAGCAAAGACTTGATGTTCCCGATATAAAGGAACACTATTCATGGCTAACCACTGCCGATGAGTAAGCTTGAGCTTGGTAGAAGGAACTAGACTTGGGGGACAGATGTTCAGTCCTTTCAGTCTATCTTCTAAAGGAAGGCCATCCCATAGGTGATCCAAGTCATCGGAATCTGGAATAACATGGAAAATCATGTTGCAGGTTCTGACTTTCTTGCCCTTCTTGGATTTTGAAGTTTTATCTTCACTTTCTAACTCAGGCACTAAGTCAGGATGTACCCACATGATTTTACCATTCTTTAGTGTAAGCGGCAGTAATCCTGCATCTTCTTCTCTGGCAGGCGGGATATTCACGATCTTCATCGTCGCCTTCGGAATTGGAATAATTCCATCTGGGACCTGCTGTGGAGGAAAATCTTCGAACTGAAGAGAAACCATATTGGTTGTAACCGTATGGTCATCATTGGTTAAAGCGATAGCACCGCCATTTATCAGCTGCTGGATTTTCTTCTTCAGGACATAGAAAGCACTGGTAGGATGATTAATGTATCTATGATAGATACAATATTTGGGGTTATCAGTTAGATTCACCTCATTAGGCCTCTTTGGCTCTGGAATCTGAAGTTTGCCACTTTTTACCAGACACTGAAATATTCCTGGGATATCACTCTCATCAAAAGAGTATTCTTTCTTTGGCCTGGAAGATTCCTGACTATTTGGCATCGTTTTATTCTTAGAAAGATTAACCATGAGGGTATCTTTCCCCTTCACATTATGATTGTCGGGGTTATTACCAGGATTACTTTTCTTTCCTCTATCATCTGAGGCAAAAATCATCCCATGTTCACGAGCCAACATACCATTGGACTCGGCAGAAACTGCTGCTATGATGAACGAAGCCCAATCTGAGAATTAGGAACCCGTAAAAACAGCGATGGATGGTCGTAGATTCATCTTGCATGTATCAATCAATACTGAATCTGGCATACCAGGAGGCATCTTTAAAGTAGCCTATCAAAAACGTTCGATGAACGTCCGAGTATCTTCTTTCTCCTTTTGTTTGATTTCTATCAAGGATGACATGTTCATGTCCATGCCTCCTTCATAGAAGCGGGAGAGAAACATTGCCTTAAATTCGACAAAAGACGAAATGCAATTGTCGGGTAAACTTCGATACCAATCATAAGCCGAACCCGTCAGGCACCCGATGAACACTCGAGTGAGAAGAGCGTCATCTTTCTGCAAGTGTACAGTCATAATATCAAAGTAATTGATATATTGACTGGGAGATGCTTTTCCATCGAACAAAACCATAGATTGTGGCTTGAATTTCGGTAGAAAGGGTACATCATTCCAATGAGGAGGATAAGGTTGCTTGATCCCTAACCTCTGGAGTTGATCTTTGTGCCTCAAAACTTCAAACTGTGCTTTGAGCTCACGTACTGCTTGAATGGCTTCACTGGTTTGGGGAAGCACATTTGATTGAATGGTTGTTGGATGTACCGTAACCCCCACTGGAGGTGGTACATCTTCAGGGATGATGGGATCTGGAGATGCAGAATTCTGATTAACAGCCGGCTCTTAAAAGTATTCAAAGGTATTTCAGCCCCTTGACTATCTTGAGTTGGTGCTGCTACTGGTACTGGTGTTATTACCGTCGGTTGAGTAGTTTGCTGATTCAAAATTATCTGATGCATACTTTGTACCATGTTAAGCATATCTTTCAATGATTGCTCAACGGCAGTGAGACATTATTCTGTATTAGCAGATGACGTCTCTGGTTCATCTCCAACAGCGTAGGATTCAACCTCTCGTGAAGATACGGAAGGATTTGTATAGAAGTATGAATCCACACTATCGGTATCAGACTCAAAAGATTGAGTACCCCCAGCTTCTGAATCAGAAGTCTGTAATTGTCTTTGTCTTTTTGATCGAGTATTCTGATATACTCCTTCAAAGGAATCAAGAAGTCTGTTGAACTATTGTTGACCTGGAGTTTGGGACATGTTCCGTCTCGGACGTCGTCCTCTGTTAGTATGAGATGCCATGTTGACTGATGCATATGACAGCTCATCTTCTTGGTCTTCAGCTTGATGTTGAAGCAAAAAACTCAATCGATCAAAAACTGACCGTTTTGAAGCCGAACAACAACAATTGATCACAACCTGGTGATATTCACAATGATGTTTTTCTTGGGGGAGCGTCACCGGAGATTGTGAATTCTTACGCTTTTGTATGAACAATTCACGTAAGTCAGAAGGAATGGAGGGAGTATTCTTCTTTATTACATTAGGGGTATAAAAACGTTTAGTACCCTGTGTGTAAAGAAGATTACTAGCAGCACTCGCAGAACCAAATTGTACATTTCTACGCGTTTGGAGTTGTGTGCATAAATCTTGAGATTTTTGAGCACGAAGGACTCCATCTTCATGGCGCATGATTTGCAAGTTTGGTACTTTGCGCAAAGCAGTATAAGAAGATTGTTGGTGTAGGACAGAAGTTTTACCAACAACATTTTTACGCTGTATACGTTTAGGTATATTCACATTAGATGTGCAAATATCGTTGTAAATTTTATCTACACTGTCACAGACAGGAGACTTACCTTTACGCGTAAAACGTAAAAATTGATTATCTACCACGTCACAGACGGAAGATTTTATTTTACGCGAGGAGCATAATTTGTGTGTGTCTACCACGTCACAGACGGAAGACTTATTTTTACACTCAGAAGCATTAGAATCTGCCACATTACAAATGGGAGACTCATTCTTATGCCTTGAGCGTAAAATTTGGTTTTTACCCAGTGGGCGTAAAACCTGGTTCTTACGCAGTGGGCGTGGAACCCGATCATCTACACCGTCACAGACGGGAGATAAATTATCACACTTAGAGAGCGACGCCGAAGTAAGGACTGCCTCGTTATGAACGGGAGCCCCTACGACAGGAGAGGGAAGAATTCCCTTGTTATCAACAGCAACAGAGAGATCAGAAGCTATTTTAGATTTAGGAATCCAAACTTTTCGTGCTTTGCGAGACTTTTGAAAATTGGAGCAGCGAGAACCACCCCCAGTTCGGAGCATTTCTTCGTAGGCAGTCTGGTCGAAGTGCACAACCAGAGTCTTCTTGGTCGAACCGACCGAAACATCATCATATTGAGCAATTGCCTCCTCATCAGAGGAGAAGGTCGTCCCCAGCAGAGTCGCCATTTTTGTTTCACTTAACAAAATGCCTTGGAGGAATTGGCTTTTGAAAATAAAATAAGAAAAAGTACAAGAAGTACAAATTTGATTCTGGGGAAGTATTGCTGTAGAAGTCTGATTCGTAAATGATCACTTTGTTCCTTGGACCATATGATGATGATGAAGATCACTGCTTGAAATAGAACAACTAGAAGAACTAAGTCACCAGAAAGGTATCGACACACTTGGACACTGATGGCGAGGCCGAATGCTTTCCTGCTTTGCTTCACTCTGTTCTGAAAGAAAGGTTGAAGAAGAATGCTCTGGAGAATCAAAATATCTAAGTTCTGATCTCTGTATTCTTTCCTGTCTCTGTCCTTGGGTTATGAGAAAAATAAGTCTATTTATAGACTTGGGCTCTTGTGCGTAAAAACTTAGCAAAAGTTTCATCTTTACGCTAACAACTGCCATCCACGATCGAAGCCAACCTCTGCATATGTTGACATGTGTCCCATCATTTCAGTAAGAATAGGATGCATGTACACACGTTCTTCGAAAAGAATGGCATGAAAGCCACGTAGGCAGACAACGTTCCAAGCTGGTGGAGGAAAATAGGGCGTAAAAATAGCCCCAATGTACTCTGAGCGTAAAGCAGTAGATTAGGCGTAAAATAGCCTTGACATAGACTTCCCGCGTAAAGTGGTTGTTAAATAACCTTGAGCGTAAAGTAGCTCAAATAGACTTTACGCACACGTCAGCTGTTGAGCGTAAAAGCTCGTATAGTCTTCGTACGTAAAAGACGCCGTAGTGTGAGCGTAAAGTAGCTCAATCCACACACTAAATGACAACATTGGTCTCTGTGTAAAAACAAATCCCTTTGTGATATATGCCATCATTAATATCTCTATGTCAGAGTTTGCATTAAATGTGAGATTTGACAGCTTTGTCCAGCGTAAAAGAGGCTGCTCTGTCCTTGGCGTAAAATTATGGGTGTAAACTCGAGCGTAAAATCATCAGCCTGTTTAGGCGTAAAGCGATTAGCCTTGTCTTGGGCGTATAGAGATTACCCGCTCTGCTAGGCGTAAAGTAGATCACTTATGAATGAGATGACCCTTTCTTTGAAGCACTTTGTACGCTCCTATAATACGGTATTTATCTGCCCGAAATACGTAGCTGGCTGAGTCATTCCTCCGCTCTCCAGTATTCTGGTTCTGGGGCGTGACAAGATTTTAGTGGTGGCCCATACAGGTCTGATTTCAGACTTGTGGGGTATTTTAATAGGATGTCTCAATCACACATGTTTCCCCTTGATCTCATGATTCGTCAATTCTCAACTCCAACTTGACATTCCAGTATTCCTTGACTTTATTGATCCTTCGAGTTCGGTCGTTTAATTGTTCTCTTGTCCCTTTTCTTAGGGGCACTTCGTCCGTACCTGTCAGAGCTGGACAGCAACAACATGGACAGCATGGACAACATGACCAGGTTGGTCAGCAACACGGGCCTGTATTACCTCAAGAGACTATCCAGGAAGAAGTAATAGTGGAAGCAGCAGCTGGATCGCGGTATCCGGAGCTTCCACCACCACCAACAGTTCCACCTACCCCTGTGGAAGTGGACACACCAGCCCTTCTGGAGATCATGAGAGGGATAATGGCTACTCAGCAACATCAGATGTTAGCCCAGCAGCACATGCACGCTCAGTTGTAAGAGTAGAATGTATTACTCAATCAAGGATTGCAGATGGCTTTAGAAAGAGGGGCAAGGACAGATTCAGGAGCATCAGCCAGGTTTTGCAAGTACAACCCCCGCCGTTTCGAAGGCACGGAGGATGCCATCTCAGCAGATACATGGCTTAAGGATATTGAGGCTATTTTGACAGCAGCTAAGGTGCCGGCAGAAGAACGTGTGGATCTAGTGAAGTTGTTACTTCAGGATCTCGCACGTGATTGGTGGGAATCAGAGGAGGTAGGCATCAGACGTCCTGTGGCTTAGGACGATTTTACAGCAAGATTCAAGACCAAGTACTATGGAGTTGTGGCGCAGTTCGAGCTACAACAAAAATTTATCAACCTCAAGCAGGCCGGCAAGACGGTAGATGCTTATGCAGCGGAGTTCTGCAGATTGAGTAGGTTCGCCCCAGAGATGGTAGCGACAGAGAGCCAGAGGGCTATGAGATTCCAGCAAGGATTTTACCTTGAGCTCTTACAATTGATAGAGGGGCACAATTATCAGACTTTTGACGAAGTATTGACGACAACCCGAAGGCATGAGATCACCATTCAGAGGATCACGACAAGGACTGGAGGTCAGAAGAGATCCCACAGTCAGATTGAAGGAGGAGGGAGAGCAGCGCTCCGAACAACAGTACCATCCCTTGGCATTCGCATTCACGATGTGGCAATACGAGGGCCAGCACCACCACCCAGGCAGCAGCAGCAACAGAAGAAGAATCAGCAACCCCCAGCGGGCTGCACTTATGTTCAGCAACAGAAGAAGAATCAAGGATTAGGACGTGGAGCTGAACCAAAATTAGGACGTGAAGAAGAATAGGCCCCATATGACTATTTTGGTTGTTTCTGACTGTTATATGTCCTATTTTGACTGAATTGTGGCTAGAATTTCTTTCAACTCCCAACATGAAAGTTGTAGATCTTTTTTTTGGCTTCAAGAATATGTTACCAACTATTTTATACTAGTTATAGACTCGACCATGCTTAATACTAATTTGACTTTCATGCCTTGTCACGAATTGACCCCGACTGTTACTTTGACTAATAATTGATCATGCGTTCCTAGTTGGAACTAAAAGACTGGCTAGTCGTCTTATTAAATTGAATGAATGAGATACGTTCATATTAACTATGAACTATTATAATCGATTGGCCGATCCCGAATATTGACATACATGCACACATGCAGGCATCAATTTATTTATTTATTTTCTACAAAAGCAGCATGTGTACTTGATAGTCAAGCATGATTACTCCGTGGTTAGTTTTGATTATTGCATTACGCTATGTGAGACATACAACCTGACCGCACTGATATCATTGTAGAGTTGTGCATATCGTACCCCGTATGAAAGTACTCATTTGAATGACCATGATCCACGGCATGGAACTTCACTCAACGTAGAGACTATTAAGTTAAATAAAATAATGATTGCATGGAGAGAATGGATTCCCGAGTTCTTACATGGCAACCCTCTTGGGACTAGTAGTGCCCGACAGGCCGGTTGATCCCCACAGATACTGCAAATCTGCTACACGGGCAGGGAGCGGTATCTGGTTATATTATCTATTGTATATTGTATATTGATGACGGGCGTCTCGCTGGGACTCGTCTAATTCATGATTAGCGCAATTGATTGACTGGGTAAACTAGCCTTGCTTGCACATAGTAAGAACTGAGGAATCCTCTATTATATAATTCCAGGATAACTTGGAACTCACAGTAGCAAGCCGTAGTAGTTGCATGGCCATTTAAATTAATTTGTTTGTGTACTGTACCTACTCTGTTACCTAACTGAGATGATCAGAATGTCAGGACATGACGGACCAACTTCTGTCCTTGTTTGGTTGGAAGGTTGGTTCGAAGTGTCGTGATGTGATGTGAATCCCAGCAGTCAGCAGAGATCTATTTATTATGTTTCCTATTACTGGTTCATTTCTCATATCGTGCTCCCTTGCGGTACTTGCTATTAGAGGTCTAACCTCGCTGGTTTTGCATGACCAGATTTAGAGCCGGTCCCCGAGGATCCAGCTTACTTCTACCTCCAAGATGGTCAATACTAGAGGGATGATCGCAGGAGGGCTCGAGTGGGTTTCTTACTTCTCCGCTCGTTTTGTTAAATACTTTATACTTTGTCGTTTGGCACCGACATGTTAGTCGGATTGTCTTGTACCTACTTTTGTATAATTGTAACTAAGTCAGGCTGCAGCTGATAACAATTGTGTATACTTGCTACATCCTCTGGCTATATTTTGTAAAGCCAGATATCAAGAACATTTTGACTGAGCGTTTGGGACGCCTTACTGTTTTATCTCACATGTTCTCTGTTTCTGTTTCTTGTTGAATAATTGAGATAATAGATGTGAAGGGACCATAGGTTGACTTTTACGTAGTATGCACCCCCTCGTCTTATTAGACAGCATTGATCGTATTATACGGTATTCATCTACCCGTAATACGTAGCTGGCTGAGTCATTCCCCCGCTCTCCAGTATTCTGGTTCTGGGGCGTGACAAGGTTTTAGTGGTGGTCCATGCAGGTCTGATTTCAGACTTGTGGGGTGTTTAATAGGATGTCTCAATCACACATGTTCCCCCTTGATCTCATAATTCGTGTTCTCAATTCTAGCTTGACATTCCAGTATCCCTTGACTTCATTGATCCTTTATGTCCGGTCGTTTGATTGTTCTCTTGTCCCTTTTCTTAGGGGCACCTCGTCCGTACCTGTCAGAGCTGGACAGCAACAACATGGACATCAACATGGACAACATGACCAGGTTGGTCAGCAACAAGGGCCGGTACTAACTCAGGAGACTATCCAGGAAGAAGTGATACACTACAAGAAATTGCATTTTTAGCAACATGTTTTAGCGACATAGGGTCTATTATGTCTCCAAAAGCTTTTTTTTTACATGTATTGGCGACATGCATATCAGTATGTCGCAAAATCTACACAAAATTGATTGGAGGGAAACTAAAAATTAGACCCGCCAAATTTGTTCTACATATTGCGACATATACGTGTCGCAGAAAGGTAATATATGTTCAGCAACATACGTACTCATGTCGCAGAAAGGTAACATATGTTCGGCAACATACGTCCTCATGTCGCAGAAAGGTAACATATGTTCAGCAACAAACATCCCTCTGTCGCAGAAAGTTATTAGGTTCCGCGACATAAAGTTATGTAGGGAAATACACATATAATTTTTTTAATTTAACCACAACCTAATAACAGCTGTCAACATACTCCTCAAAAAGAAAAATAACAAACTAAAAAAAAACCCAAAAGCCCGACTCTCTCCTGCGGCGTTCCCAGGTCTTCTCTCCCGTGGCGTTCCCGGGGACTTCTCTCCCACGGCTCCCTGGGTTCTCTCTCCATCGTTCCTAGGTATTCCTCTTACGCACACTCCCTCCTTCATCCAATATTCGAGATCCCTAATATTCCCAGGACTTCCCTAATATTCTTAATATTCGAGATCCCTAATTTTTAAGTATTCCCAGGACTTCTCTCCCGTTGGTGGTGAGTTCTTCCCTAATATTCTTAATATGTTAATTTCCATAGGGTTGAGAATATGATCGACATTTATTATATATATATATATATATATATATATATATATATATATATATATATATATATATATATATATATATATGGAAATGTTTGTCTCTACTTCAATTTTGTTAGGTTTGATTTTGTTAGGGTTTTTCTCTCAATCAATTTTGTTAGGGTTTGATTTGGATATCATGTTAGTTGATAGATTAGGGTTTGATTTTCAGATTTATAATGCAAATAGCAGTTCTATATTTGTTAAGACATATCCTATTCCATTGTCAACTCAATAATGGTTATGTGAACAATCGCTAATGAGTAATCGTAAATTTAAAATCCATGAAGTCATTTTATTGCCGGCCCCAATTTATTTAAGATCCGTGAAGTCATTTTGTTGCCGACCCAATTTGAAAGAAAGGGCATTGTTGTTCGTTGTGGTAATACCATTTTAGTAGGGCCCAAATATACTTTTAGTTTCTCAATCCAAACCAGAATAAAGAAATGAAGTGAAACCAAAAAGATTGTGTGGAATTGGATATGTATTTATCCAACAATTAACTTTCAAACCACTAAAATGGAACTACATGATTAGGTTGCAAAAGAACGGAAGGAAATCATGTTATATGATGTATATTGCTGATAGATCAGAGCTCGAAAGGATAATGGTACATATATTCTCGGTGGACAAGTCTTGTGATCGATGGCATGATTTTTGGTTTTCTTTTTCTTTTTCTTTTCTGTAAATTTATTTATATATTTATGAAGTATCTGTGTCCGTGTCGATACAAAGAGAGAAACCCACATGGTTACTCAGCTGAGTTCTGTAAAAGAAAAATTATATTCTTGTAAGGATGGTTGCACTATTACTCAGGTGCATAGTAATTAGATAGGTGACTCTCATTGCCGATCTATTTTTTAAATTTTTTGGGTACCACATTGACCATACCTTCATGGGATCACAGTGCTAATCCTTCCATCTATTAGTTTAATTGTGATTGAAATTAGATGGGTAACTCTCCATTGGATGACAATAGTGAAATGAGGGGTCATCCGTCATACATTTCTTTGCTATTTGCTTTGTGCATGGATGTCAACCAATAACATGTTTTGTTACATTCATCTTCTAATTGAATGCTTCACATTATATGTGCATTGGAACGATATCAATCGACACTAGAAGAAAATATCAAGTGGACCATTGTTACTTGCAGTACCATTGGACCATTATTAGAAGAAAATTGAGCCGATACGTTTAGTACACCGATTGTTTCGTGGACACAACTATTATATGCATATGATGTTCATATGGAAATATCAAGTGGTGTTACTTTTAGGAACTGGTTTGGTCATTAGTGCATGACCGTGGTGTTTGCTTCTAAACTTCCTTGTTATTATCAAGTGGTGTTACTTTTAGGTTCAGTCCTTTTACTGCAGATTCGAGTATTAGTGTTGTTTCAGTCACAGTTACCTTCATACCCATTTTTTTATAATGTTTAGTCCTTTATAGTAAGGTTCAGTCGATGCATTGACCTATTGGTAGCAGTTAATACATTTGTGTGTGCAGTCCATAGAGTTTTGGTTGTCCAATGCTTGTGTGAGAAAGAACATGATAGATGTATAATGACCGATTTCTAGAATGATTCTTGATCTTCAAAGTTACACTAGTATATATATGTTGATTACGCTACCAGAGTTGTATCTCTTATTAAATTTTTTTTATTCATGCACATCTTGTTACGTTATACTGTTGATTAGTTGCATCTTTACACGTTGCCATAGTGAACATGTAGTCGAGATATTTTAGAGACATATTGCATCTGTAGTCGATACCAATTAGCCACTGCAGGGAGTTGGCCTTGGCAGCATGGCCAGGCAGTACAGGGGGTACTGCCCAGGTGGCTTGGCTACCAAGTGCAGTCCCACTCTAACACTGCCTGAGTACATTAGGCATTAGCCCCCCTCTCCACCTGCTGCAGGTAAGGCTTACCTACCACTTAGTGGCTCGACCAGCATGGCCTTAGGACCCGTTATCCTTAACTTATATGTAAAACTAGTCAACTGGTGAATGGTTTTGAATTGGCATTTATGTTCCAACAGCTGATATTGCTAGTCAATTGGTTCTTCCAGATAATTTATCAGTTGGCTGGTTTAGCCTATAGTGCTGTAAAACTATATACTTCAACAATTCCAAACAAAAAAGAAAACTAATTCTGGATGGATATAACTAGAAAGTATTTTTGCATAAGTGGGGGTCCACCACAAAGCTATGGTTAAGTGACCTATAGGACAAATGTTGTTACATATGCATATGCAACCATTACTTAGAAAGATTCAAATGTAAAGCAGGATGATTAAAATTTGGATATGGGAACGGCATATTTTGCATATGCCAAAGATCCAAATTGTAGTAACCTTTTGAAACACCTTTGAAGAAGACTGATTATCGGATTTCCAATCACCAAGTCACTTGAAATTTGAAGTACTTACTCATCTAACAGGAGGTTATTACCGGTTAAAATAGCAATCTTCTTTCCTTTAAGACTTTATCCTCATAAACATTACCTTGACACAGTTGTTTCATTTAAAAACACACAAAGCCATAACAGGGTTTAAATCGTTATTTTGTGTATGTTTTTTGTATTAAATTCCATTTCACCACTTGTCAACTATCCTCTCTATTTACGTCCTGATGGTTTAGTTCATAACTTCACATTCAGTAATTTAGTTTATAACTTCATATTCAGTAGCTGTGGATTCAAAATACATTCAAGCATATCCTAATAATTGCCTTCTCACTTTAATATTTAAAAGGGTAACAGAACAATATTGCCGATCAATTTTTTCTTATATCTGAGCAATTTGAAGATGTATAAGACTGGTTTTATATATGAAGGGGACCAAAATATTGTTGGTGCAATTTCAGAATATTTCAATTGGATCAAGATTTTCGTAGGGTTAGATTCTAATCTAGGAGACAGACAATTTGAAAATAGGTGCCATGTCCGTATTTCCATATTTTATTGTGTCAGACATGTATCAATATGCCACGGACACTCAAAATTACACTAGGACACACCAACATCAACGTAGTATTTGTGTCCGTGTGTCCGTATCTTCTTGTGTCCTATTCATGTCAGTACGACATAGATTCTAACACATACCGAGGTGCCTGCTGGTTTATCAAGGACCACATAGGAATCAGCAACTGCAATGACTCTGGACTTCCAATCAATTTCGTAGCACCTGGGAATAGTCAGATTTAGTAAAAAAATCCAGTGGGACAATTTTAACAACAGTTGAAAATAAACATTAGGTGATTTGAAAACATAGTCGATAAACTAACTGGCCACTGCAGGGAGTTGGCCTTGGCAGCATGGCCAGGCAGTACAGGGGGTACTGCCCAGGTGGCTTGGCAGCAACGGACTCCCCCTGGTCGAGCCACTAAGTGGTAGGTAAGCCTTACCTGCAGCAGGTGGAGAGGGGGGCTAATGCCTAATGTACTCAGGCAGTGTTAGAGTGGGACTGCACTTGGTAGCAGGGAACTTGGGAGTCCCAGTGACCAAAAGTTGCAGGTCCACAGTGATAATTGAAGAATAATGCCTATCCTCATAATTTATATTCATGTGCAACTGGCTCAGGCCTATCCTCATATTCCTGCACCAACCATAGATGAATAATGCACAGCAGGTGTACCACACACACACGAGAGTCCAATAGAAGAGTTTGCATAAATTAGCACAGTTATTGAAACTGGCAAAATAAGTAGTGTACTTCACACTCAAAGTAGTTAATGAGAATTAGTTGTGAACATGATCTTTGGTTACAAACAGACCTTGAACTGATTAGCCGGATTTAACTTATTGGTTTTAAAAGCGTTGGAACTCGAAAATACAAAAGACAAACAACCCCTGGACATACGCTAAAAAATGCACAGATCTAGCATAGGGTTTGATGTACTCACAACAGTTTCAAGACAGGGATTTCAACATGACTCAGCTCCAAGCATAAGAACCTGCATCCTCGTTTGAGTACTCTAAAAATTATGAAAGCAACATAACCAAATAGCAATTCAGCATGGAATGTAAAGTAAATCTTCCCCAAATCAAAAATCACTCAGGGTAACTATCACATGGCTTCGGGAACAATCTTCTAATAATTAGCTTTGATATACTCCATCACGATTTATGAACCAAATTCCACCATGGATCCATTATTTAAATCTAATAATAAAGTCCTTTTATATTTTTACTCTTGGTTTTACCTCAACTGTTACATTTCTAACATCATGTTCCATGATGCAGAGAACCTAGCCATGCTCCAGTCAACAGCATAATATTACGTGTTATAAAGAATTCACCTATAAGCTTCCTTGAGGGCTTTCTCTATATGTGTTACATTTCTGATCCCAAAGGCAATGGTGTAACCATCCATTGATCCATCATCAAAACTCAAAGCTTCTGCATCTCCCTCCACCCAAAAAAGGCAGCGGTCTTCACCAAGCCCTGCATACCAGGGTATGACTAGATGTTATCAAAACACAAGTTGGTTTGAAAAAGCCAACATAATATCTCCAGTACCATACCTCTCTCAGCCGCACGTTTTCTGCCAACATTCAACATATTTGGGTTAATGTCACATACATATAATCGGGTTTCATCTTCTGTATCGGTGATGCCATCCTGTGTCGCTCGACGACTAACACTATTTATATTTTCCAGAATTCGGAAAGCAACATCACCTATAAATCCATAAATAGTCGACGGAATTAGCAGTCTGAATAAGTTTGTAAACAATTATGAATAGTTTTCAGCGTATATGATCTAATGAGACAATATGCTTTAGTGATACAATGTTGACAATGATTCAAAATGTTGGGTAATTTTCTGAAGTGCTGAACACATGTACCAAACATTTAAGAATAATCATCACATGAGTTGGCTTCATTTTAAATCTCCATGTAAGGGTTCTTTACGCTATGAAGAAGCAAATTTAGATATGCTAGTTATATTGGGGTTATCTCCACATTATATTTTGCCTGTTTCAATAACTGTGCTAATTAATGCACAGTAGGTACACAGGCAGGATTAGGGAGCAGGTCATGTTGGACCTGGTTTGGGACAGTATACTGCACTGTTGGACTATTATCTTTTTTCTGAGATTGCTTTGCATTCAGTCCCTATGATCTAATAGCAGTCCAAGTTTCTTTTTTGTTCAGTCGAGAACTTATAGGCTTCATTCCACCCCATTAATTGTCAACCCTCAACCTTTGTATATATGTTAAGCCCCCTCTTTGATCAATTGAACAGTCCCCTGTCCTGCTAAATGTTTAGATTCTTCCTTGTAGCAGTCCAATCCCTGTTAGTCTTGGTTCATTGGTTTAGTCCAAGGCATCATATGTTCTGTCACTGCATTAATCCTATTCATGTTAGTACATTAGTGGTGTCAGTCCTTAGAGTATCAGTACCTCTATTTGAGTTTAGTCACCCAATTGATGTACCCTGCAAATTCCTTATCCACTATCCCTTTCGAAGAGAACTTTCAGAACCACCATACACTGCTCTGTCCATGCTAACCTACTTCAGTCCTCCTTGAACTATTGTTCAGCCATTCTTTATTATGTTCAGATGATTAGGACATATTCACTTCACATATTAGATGATCAATAATATCCTTTTAGCAGCAGTGGGTAGGATCATTATTTTGGTATCAGTCAAATGGTGAAGGGAAGGTTAGGCATTAGGAAGTAGCAGTTAACTGAGAATGAAAGGGTGGGCTCTAATATTTATTTGTAGCTATCTTATAAGTGAACCTATGTGTTATTAGATAGTGAGGAGGTCTTTGTTCCTTAAAATATGTAGCTATCTCATAAGTGTATGGAGAAACACGTAAGTCTATCATATGTTATGTTGTGTAACAATTACTTAAAATAAAAAAGAAGTTAACATTAAGTATTTAAGTTTTGATTTTCATTGCAACTGATTACTTATGTTCCTTAAAATGTCAGGGTGAGCTTGAGAAGTTCCAAGCGGTGTTGTTGAGATGTGGATTACTTTCGTCAGATCAATGTAGGGAGGATTCACCTGAGGGATCCTAGGTGAGTCATTCCTATCAAACTTAATTCATCTCTTTTACTTTCGTTAGCTTGTGATATTGGAACTTTTGTTGCAACTACCATGTGAAACAATTTGTGATATTGGGACTTTTGTCTATATTCATCATTTAATACTACAGTTACCTTACTTTTCAATCCATATGCAATTTCCTTACTCTTCAAATGTGCTATTTTCTTATCTGATACTCTATTTGGCATAAGATATGGTAAAAAACTTCTTTGAGATATATACCTGTTATGATTAGTTTTTTTTGTCTAGAGCACCTTGTTTTATTAATCTTTGTTTTATTAACTTCAGGTTTCTGCTATTGTCTGTTGCTTGTCAATAAAGGTCCACATGCCTCGGACGCAGGTTGATTAACTAGAGTTATTTTGAGTTTGAAATAGACTGAATCAGTTATGGGCATAAAATTACTTTCTTTTGGTATATATATATTTTGTTTCACTTACATTTTTTTTGTTTTTTGTTTTTTTTTTTGTTTGCAGGATCAAATAGACACATTGACAAAAACTAATTTTGGGGGAAGGCATTCATATCATGAGATCTATTGTAGCTAGGCTATTTTTTTGGGAAGTCAATCAAATATTCATGTGTTATGTCTACATTATAATTGTCTAATTTGAATACAGTACGTTTGTGAAATACATTTTTTTACTATATGGGCACTTGAAGTTGTTAAAATATTGCATTATGGATTATTTTGTAAAGAGATGTTTAAAGACGTTATATTAGATTCATGTTTTGTTCACGTAACTTGTTGCTCTTTGTTCTCAAGTTCTTTGAATAATTTTTTAATGTTTTAAAGTTATTTTCAAAACAATTTCTTTAAATTTATCTTGGAAAATATAAGCGAAAATAAAAATTAATGTAAAAAATATGAATTAGCTTTTGTGAAATCAAAATGTACAGCAAAAAGCGTATTTATATTTGGCTACATTAGCTTTTGCGACATCAAATTGTGTAGCCAGAAGTGTATTTATATTTGGCTACATTAGCTTTCGCGACATCAAATTTTGTAGCAGAAAGTATTTTCTATAATAAGTAAAATAAATAAATTAGGCTTTTGGCGACATGTGTCATGTTGCCAATGTATGACCTTTCCGCGACACACTATGCACATGTCGCCAAAGATTTTTTTTAGAATCTGAATCTGTTATGTCGCCAAAAGGTACTACATTCTGCGACATGTTGATTTCATGTCGCCAATGACTTTCCCAGACAAGGTTACCGCGACATATGTGCGACATAGCCAAATATGTCGCATAAACCCTTTGGCAACATAAATATAACATTTCGCAACATATTGCTTATGTTGCTGAAAATGCAATTTCTTGTAGTGATAGTGGAAGCAGCAGCTGGATCGCAGTATCCGGATGTTCCTCCACCACCAACAGTTCCACCTACCCCTGCGGAAATGGACACACCGGCTCTTCTGGAGATCATGAGAGGGATGATGGCTACTCAGCAACATCAGATGTTAGCCCAGCAGCACATGCACGCTCAGTTGCAAGAGCAGAACGTACTACTCAATCAAGGGTTGCAAACAGCATTGGAAAGAGGGACAAGGTCGGATTCAGGAGCATCAACCAGATTTTGTAAGTTCAAACCCGCCGTTTCGAGGGTATGGAGGACGCCATCTCAGCAGATGCATGGCTTAAGGATATTGAGGCTATTCTGACAGCCGCTAAGGTGCCGGCAGAAGAACGTGTGGATCAGGTGAAGTTGCTACTTCAGGATCTCGCACGTGATTGGTGGGAATCAGAGAAAGTAGGTATCAGACGTCCCGTTGCTTGGGACGATTTTACAGCAAGATTCAAGACAAAGTACTATGGAGTTGTGGCACAGTTCGAGCTACAACAGAAGTTTATCAACCTCAAGCAGGCCGGCAAGACTGTAGATGCTTATGCAGCGAAGTTCTGCAGATTGAGTAGGTTCGCCCCAGAGATGGTAGCAACAGAGAGCCAGAGGGCGATGAGGTTCCAGCAAGGGTTTCATCTTGAGCTCTTACAATTAATAGAAGGGCACAATTACCAGACTTTTGACGAAGTATTGACGGCAACCCGAAGGCATGAGATCACCATTCAGAGGATCACGGCAAGGACTGGAGGTTAGAAGAGATCTCACAGTCAGATTGAAGGAGGAGGGGGAGCAGCGCCCCGAACAACAGCACCATCCCTTGGCATTCGCATTCACGATGTGACAATACGAGGGCCAGCACCACCACCCAGGCTCTGATACCATTATGTCATGCCCCGATTCTGTAGAATCGATACTAGAGGCCAAGGACGTAAAGCCGTGCTCTGATACCAATATGTTACGTCCCGATTCTGTAGAATCGATAGTCGTCCCCCGGGCATGATGCCGTGCAAGCCTAAATTGCGCTCGCACAAGGCATAGTCATAAGGTTATCCGAAACACAACAACAAAAAAATATGCAGGGTAAATTGAACACACATTATAGAAAAGGAAATTTAAGCTTTATTGATAATGAACATCATTTTTACAGATTCGATACAAGGACGCCGCACGGGCTTTTTACAAACTGACTCCATTACAAAATGAACGTCGATGAGATAGCCATTCCATACATTCATCCCTTGATTATACAACCAAAATTACAAAACCACCTGGGATGGTGGGAAGTCGCTCCATCTGTCTTCGATCTTCAACAGCGGAGTCTTCAAAAGTTTGATCCAAGCTTCGATGCACGGACGAAGCTTCAAAACACACGAGCGTTGCCTCCCTTCAGGTAGCACGCTCCTCCCGATCTATCGCACCTGTAGAGAGAGCGAGGATCAGTACAATCAACATGTACTGGCGAGTGGCTAATTAGTTTCCAGGCTCTCATTTGGTTCAAGAATTTAGATAGAATCATACAACTTGCTTTTAGTGGTCTTTCTAGCCATCCTAGATATTTTCATAAGAAGCATTAAGTTACACCAAGATTTCCTCCGGCAGAGCGCACCGTGCGACATAAAAACTTACCATCACTTTCCTTGTTAGTTGATAACAATTTATTTCAAGTGTTTGATATGGAGGTCACTTGGCATTAACTAGCCATTTGGACATAGCCTGGCAATACGGGACCCTTGCAACACAAGTAGCGAGCCCCGATGCAAGTCCCCGTCTTACTGATTGCCTATTACCCAGCTCGGCTATAACCTGTTTCTTCCTAGGCCGAGTCGGTCCCGTGGCCCCGGGTTGCCGCTCGAAGAAACCATCGTCCTTGTCGACAAGTTGTCCATGACCATGAGAGGTTAACATGGTGTATTTTAGGATACCGTTGGGGCTTGTTGTGTAATCAATTCATTTACTTGGTCGTTTTGCAGGCCTAAAATAATTCTATCTCTTTTCAACACAACTCATTTCTTTTTCACCTCTAACATACAGGACTTGTATTCTGCAAGAGAATCATTCAATTTTAATATCATTATCCGAGTTCTCATTTTGAAATAGAGGGTCGAGACGAAGGAGGTCAGCCACTCACCTTGAGTTTTTGCTTGAGGCGAGAGACTGGTTGGCTGCGCTAGACGTCGCCTACGCGATCACCTGAAATCGCACAAGCAGCCGATTAGAACACTGTATTAGGCAAGAAATTCGATAGGAAATGCGAGTTCGAAATGTAAGCCATAAAAACCATCGAAAACATTCACGAAAATGCATTCAGAAAACCAAAGCCAAAACCAACGCAAGCGGCGTGAAAAGCAGAGCAACGGGAGGTCTCTCCCGACTCAGCCGCAGAGTCAATCCTCGAGGCGCTACCCGCTGAATATGGGACTTGGTTCCGAAGAAGCCATTCCATAACGTGGAATGGATCTTAATTCAACCGTTCCCGTTCGATCGATTCGATCGATCCCGACCGAGTCGATAGCGACAGTGTTCCTTTCTCGCGCACCCCGTGGACGGACAACGGGGCACGATGTAGGGATGGGGCACTACACCATAACCAACTAAAAATAAGTTTCGTCCTCGAAACTTAAGAACATAACCTACCACTATGAAAATAATGAAGGAAACTTTTCTTTCATCTCTGACTCGAGTTTCCATGTCGACTCTTCCGCCGCATGGTTCCTCCAGAGTACGCGAATAAGAGGGATCACTCGACTTTGCAGAAGCTTATCCTTGCGTTCTAAGATTTGAATTGGCTCTTCAATGTAGGATAAGTCGGACTTTAGCTCCAACTGGCCAAAATCTACCATCTGGCTAGGGTCGTGCACGTACTTTCGCAGCTGGGAGATGTGGAAGACATTGTGCACACCTTCAAGCGCCGGCGGTAGGGCAATTTTATAGGCCACTGGGGCGACCCGCTCGAGTATTTCGAACGGCCCAACGAATCTCGGACTCAGCTTTCCCTTCGCACCGAACCGAGTAACTCCTCGCATGGGCGACACCTTCAGGAACACATGATCGCCCACCTGGAACTCAAGCGGTCTTCGATGGGTATCGGCGTAGCTCTTTTGCCGACTCTGTGCAATCTTCAGTCTTTCCCGAATTAGCTTGACCTTTTCCACAGTCAGTTCTACCAGCTTCGGGCCGAGTATCTGCTGTTCCCCGACTTCATCCCAGCAAATGGGCGATCTGCACTTCCGGCCGTACAAAGCTTCATACGGCACCATTTGGATGCTGGATTGGTAGCTATTGTTGTACGCAAATTTCGGCAGCGGTAGGTGGACGTCCCAGCTTGATTTGAAGTCAATTGCGCAGAGCCGTAGCATGTCTTCGAGAATCTGATTAACGTACTCCGTTTGGCCGTCGGTCTGAGGATGGTAAGCTGAGCTGAACTGCAACTTGGTACCCAGCACCGACTGAAGGCTACTCCAGAATCGCGACATGAATCGTGAATCCCGATCAGAGATGATGTATACTGGAACTCCGTGCAGCCGTACTATCTCGTCAAGATAAATCTGCGCCAGGCGATCAACACTCCAAGTAACTTTGATGGCGATAAAGTGTGCTGACTTGGTTAATCGATCGACGATGACCCAGATGGCGTCGTTCCCCCGTGGTGTCTTCGGCAGTCCAACAATAAAATCTATAGTGACGTGATCCCACTTCCACTCGGGAATAGCGAGGTTCTGCATCTCTCCGCCCGGTCGCTGATGCTCAGCTTTCACCTGCTGACAGGCCATACATTACGACACGAAGAGCGCCACATCTCTCTTCATCCCGTGCCACCAGAAGGTCGTGCGGAGGTCCTTATACATCTTGGTACTGCCTGGATGTAAGGTATATTTCGTATGATGCGCCTCCGACATTATCTCCTTTCGCAGTTCTGAATCATCCGGAACACATAGTCGGCCATTCAATCTCAGCATGCCGATCTTGTCTTCCGCAAAGTCGGTTGCACTACTTGTCAAAATTCGCTAACGTATTTTTTCAGGTACGGATCATCCTTCTGAGCGGCCATGAACTTTTCCAGCAAACTCGGCTCTAACTGCAGCTGCGCCAACCGTATATCCCTGAATCGAACCCGAAGATCGATGCCCATTTCTTCTAGATCTTGTAGTAGTCTGCGGTTAATGGACAGCGAGGCAAGATATTTTCGACTCAGAGCGTCCGCCACAACATTTCCCCTTGCCCGGAGTGTAGTCGATCGTCAAGTCATAGTCTTTGATCAGTTCGAGCCAGCGCCTCTGTCGTAAGTTCAATTCCTTCTGAGTGAAGAGATACTTGAGGCTCTTGTGGTCGGTATAGATCGCGCACGCCACACCATATAGATAGTGACGCCACAATTTCATGCGAACACAATCGCCGCTAAATCCAAGTCGTGCGAAGGATAGTTCTTCTCGTACGGCTTTAACTATCTGGAGGTGAAGGATATCACCTTGTTTCGCTGCATGAGCACACATCCCAAGTCCTGGCCTAAAGCATCGCTGAATATCTGAAAACCCTCTGGCCCATCCGGAAGTGCAAGTATAGGTGCCAAAATCAGTCGCTGTTTTAGCTCCTGGAATAAAGCTTCACAGTCATCCGACCACTCATACGCGACTCCCTTTTGAGTGCGGCGAGTCAGTGGCGATGCAATCTTCACAAAGTCTTTCACGAAGCGTCGATAGTATCCCGCCAAACCAAGAAAGCTTCGAATCTCACTAGCAGACGCAGGCCGCTTCCAATCAGCAACAGCTTCCACTTTCTTCGGGTCGACTGCAATGCCTTCGGATGAAATGATGTGACCAAGAAAGGATACGCTGCTTAGCCAAAATTCGCACTTACTCTGCTTCGCGTACAACTCATGTTCTCGAAGTGTCTGGAGCACGGCCCGTAGATGTTCTGCATGCTGCGCCCTTTCCTTCGAGTAGACGAGAATATCATCCATAATGACTACCACAAATTTATCAAGGAAGGGTCGAAATACCCGATTCATCAGATCCATGAAGGCGGCAGGAGCGTTCGTCAGGCCAAATGGCATCACCAGGAACTCGTAGTGGCCGTATCGAGTGCGAAATGCGGAGTTTTGTACGTCGTCTGACTTGATCTTGAGTTGATGATAGCCTGAGCGGAGATCAATCTTCGAAAATACTGAGGCGCCTTGCAGTTGATCGAATAAGTCGTCTATGCGGGGCAATGGGTACTTGTTCCGGATGGTGGCCTTGTTCAACTCTCGGTAATCGACGCACAGACGCATGGACCCATCATTCTTCTTCACGAACAACACGGGCGCTCCCAACGGTGACACACTAGGCCAAATAAATCCTCTGTCGAGTAACTCTTGTAACTGGACCTTGAGTTTCTTCAGCTCGGCGGGGGCCATTCTGTACGGGGCCTTGGAAATCGGTCGGGTATCGGGGAATGTATCGATGCTGAACTCGATTTCTCTGTTAGGGGGCATGCCGGGTAGCTCGTCCGAAAATACATCGGGGAATTCTGCCACAACGTCGGTCTGACCCGCGTTTGTACCATCCTGTCGCATGTCTCGAACGGACGCCAAATAGCCTTCGCACCCAGAATGCAGCATCCTCCGAGCAGAAATCGCCGAAATCAGCATGCAGGTCGATAACGCCTCACCACACGAAAAGCAGAATTCAGGCACTCCTGGAATACGGAAGGTGACCGTCTTTCTAGCACAGTCTATGGTTGCGTTGCACGGCCCGAGCCACTCCATTCCCAGAATGATATCGAAGTCCTTCATGTCTAGGACTATCACGTCAAGACCGATCTTTTGACCGCCGATACAGATAATCCCGTCGGCACAAGCTAAATTAGTGAGTATCGGTGTGCCCGAAGGTGTGCTCACGCTACGGTCGAGATCTAGTAAAATTTTCGGAAATTTGTGCTCGGCGGCAAAGTCCGCCGATATAAAACTATGCGAAGCACCTGAATCAAATAGTACACGAGCAGGCACATTATTGAAACTAAGTATACCTGTCACGACCGTATCTGACGCAAGCACTTCATCTTGAGTCATGGCGTAGACGCAGCCCTGGGCATTGGGGCGACGGTCTTGGCCATTTTGTGGCGCAGGTTGATGGGCTCGAGGCAGTGGAACTTGATTTTCTGGACGGTGCTGTTGGGGCGCCGTTGGACGATGCTGTTGGGGTGCCGTTGGGTTCGGCCTTCTGGTTGGACACTCAGCACGTATGTGGCCCCTCTTGCCACAGTGCCAACATCCATCCTCTGGTATCGGGCAGCCGTCGATCGTACGACCGACACGGTGACATCGGTTGCAGTACCGGGGATTACGCCCTTGATATCCGCCTTGGGGCCCGTTGTTCGGACGCTTGGTCACGTTGTTTCCTCCCGCGTGGCTAGAGCGTTTGTGATTGTAGGTATGCACAGCGCCGACAGCACCTGGAGGGTATTAGCTTTCAAGGCGGAGGGCGTGGTTGAGGGACTCCCCCATCGTTTGGTATTTAGGAACAGACACATGGGCGGAGATAGATGGTCGTAGGCCCACTTCGAACCGTCGTGCACGACTCGCCAGGGAGGGAAGGAATTCTCCAGCAAACTTGGCTAACTTGTTGAACTCTGCTGCGTACTGCCGCACCGTCATATTCCCTTGCCTTAGCTGCATAAATTCATTCTCCTTCTCTTGTCGAATAGCTTCGGGAAGGTACTCGATCTCGAACGCCTCTCGGAAGGTGGCCCAAGATATTGCCGCCGTCTCGTTGTCGCGTCTGATTGCTCGCTTTTGTACGGCCCACCAGTCGTGCGCGTTCAATCGGAGTAGAAGTTGAGCGCATGCAACTTTCTTGGACTCATCGACACCCAGAAGCTCGAACCGGTCTTCTAACTCCTCCAGCCAATCGATCGCCAGCGAAGGGTCTTCAGTACCGCAAAAGGAAGTACGGAAGCTCTTTGTGAATTTTGACACGTCGAAGTTGGAACTTCTCGGTGCCGCAGGCATAAGCTCGGGTACCTCCGGTTCGATTTCACTTTGTCTGGCCGCAGGCTCGGTCACGGCAGGAGTTGTCGCGGAGTTGTTGTTGTTGGCCACTGTCTGGACAATTTGCTGAAGAGTATCAAGCTGCTTCTGCTGCAACTTGAATTGTGCATCGAATCGGGCCTCGAACTGGGTCTGGCGTGCCTCTACCTCCCGTCGATGTGCCTCAGTCTCCCGTCGATGTTGCTCATTCAGGCGTTGATTTTCCTGAGCTTGTTGTTGTTGCGCTTCCAGCATACGCAACATCCGTTCCATGGCATCGTTAGAGGGTCCGGGCCTCGAGCTACTCGAGCCGCTCGAAGCACTTTCTTCGTTCGCCACATTCACCGCCGTACCTTCTGGGATTTTGAAGGTAAAAATGTATTAGTAACAAAACTTATTACGGACTCCCTTGTATGGAACGACATATCTCATCGACACGAGACCAACGATTTGAGACTGGAAACTCGACACTAGAGGCCAAGGACGTAACTGATACCATTATGTCACGTCCCAATTCTGTAGAATCGATAGTCGTCCCCCGGGCGTGATGCCGTGCAAGCCTAAATTGTGCTCGCATAAGGCATAGTCATAAGGTTATCCGAAATACAACAACAAAAGAACGCACAGAGTAAATTGAACACACATTATAGAAAAGAAAATTTAAGCTTTATTGATAATGAACATCATTTTTACAGACTCGATACAAGGACGCCGCGCGGGCTTTTTACAAACTGACTCCATTATAAAATGAACGTCAACGAGATAGCCATTACATACATTCATCCCTTGATTATACAACAAAAATTACAAAACCACCTGGGATGGTGGGAAGTCGCTCCATCTATCTTCGATCTTCAATAGCGGAGTCTTCAAAAGTTTGATCCAAGCTTCGATGCACGGACGAAGCTTCAAAACACACGAGCGTTGCCTCCCTTCACGTAGCACGCTCCTCCCGATCTATCGCACCTGTAGAGAGAGCGAGGATCAGTACAATCAACATGTACTGGCGAGTGGCTAATTAGTTTCCAGGCTCTCATTTGGTTCAAAAATTTAGATAAAATCATACAACTTGCTTTTAGTGGTCTTTCTAGCCATCCTAGATATTTTCATAAGAAGCATTAAGTTACACCAAGATTTTCTCCGGCAGAGCGCACCGTGCGACATAAAAACTTACCCTCACTTTCCTTGTTAGTTGATAACAATTTATATCAAGTGTTTGATATGGTGGTCACTTGGCATTAACTAGCCATTTGGACATAGCCTGGCAATACGGGACCCTTGCAACGCAAGTAGCGAGCCCCGATGCAAGTCCCCATCTTACCGATTGCCTATTACCCAGCTCGACTATAACCTGTTTCTTCCTAGGCCGAGTCGGTCCCGTGGCCCCGGGTTGTCGCTTGAAGAAACCATCGTCCTTGTCGACAAGTTGTCCATGACCATGAGAGGTTAACATGGTGTATTTTAGGATACCGTTGGGGCTTGTTGTGTAATCAATTCATTTACTTGGTCGTTTTGCAGGCCTAAAATAATTCTATCTCTTTTCAACACAACTCATTTCTTTTTCACTTCTAACATACATGACTTGTATTCTGCAAGCGAATCATTCAATTTTAATATCATTACCCGAGTTCTCATTTTGAAATAGAGGGTCGAGACGAAGGAGGTCAGCCACTCACCTTGAGTTTTTGCTTAAGGCGAGAGACTGGTTGGCTGCGCTAGACGTCGCCTACGCGATCACCTGAAATTGCACAAGCAACCGATTAGAACACTGTATTAGGCAAGAAATTCGATAGGAAATGCGAGTTCGAAATGTAAGCCATGAAAACCATCGAAAACATTCACGAAAACGCATTCAGAAAACCAAAGCCAAAACCAACGCAAGCGGCGTGAAAAGCAGAGCAACGGGAGGTCTCTCCCGACTCAGCCGCAGAGTCAATCCTCGAGGCGCTACCCGCTGAATATGGGACTTGGTTCCGAAGAAGCCATTCCATAACGTGGAATGGATCTTAATTCAACCGTTCCCGTTCGATCGATTCGATCGATCCCGACCTATCGGTCCCGACCGAGTCGATAGCGACAGTGTTCCTTTCTCGCGCACCCCGTGGACAGACAACGGGGCACGATGTAGGGACGGGGCACTACAAATGCCAAGACAATTATTAATGTTAATCAATGCCAAGACAATCAATCAATGGTAATAAATGTCAATCAATGTCAATTTGGAACATGAATCAGTCAAAAAGGCATTAGGGTCAGTGTTCATGCGGCCGGAAGATTATTGATTTATGTGGCTGAGTAAAATATGCATATGCGGCTAAGAAGTAGTGAGTCTAAGCGGCCAAGGATAGGGACCCCATGCGGCTGGACCGATCAAGTCTCATGCGGCTGAATCGATCAAATCTCATGCGGCTGAACCGATCAAGTACCATGCAACTCGGGTTTAAGTTCATGGGGCTGGAAATTAAGGTCATATGCGGTCAAGCTAAACGGCGTTCATGCGGCCAGATTCAATCAGAGCTCATGCGGCCGAAATAGGTGCGGCATATGCGGCTGAGATTTTTCCTGAGTCATGCGGCTACGAATTTAAATGTCCATGCGGCTGGGAGATACTGGCACCCCCATGCGGCTAAGAAAGGAAACTTCATGCGGCTACACAATCTCGAGCTTATGCGGCTGGAATATGGTATGCGGCCAAGAATGCCATGCGGCCGAGATGCTCTTCATGCGGCCAGATTCTTCATGCGGCTCGAGAATGACTTGCCGCATGAAAACTCATGCGGTCAAGTACTGTCATGCGGCCAGGATCCGTTCTTGTTCTCCAAATTTTCTAAGGACAGAACCATGGAAACCATTGCTTCTAAGCTCTCTAAATCCTTCATTTTCAAGCCCAAATCTGAACTTCCATAGGTCAAAATGGGGTAGAACGAAATTCTCTACAACATGGAACCATCAAAATTTAAAGATAACAAAATTTACTAGATCAAAACCTAAGAAATCTGAAAATGCTTTGAACTTAGATCTACAAGAAATGAACCATGGAAATCGAAATTGCTAAGTACTAAAAAGACTCAAAACTAAGTAAGGATGATGATGGAACGATAATAATGGGGATCCATCAAGAAGCAAGTTGACACTTGCCTTGGCGGTTGGTAGGTGGGGGAGGAGTTATGAGGAAGAAAAAGATTAATGGTGAAGTAATAAAGAGGGAGAAAGGGAATGGCTTTAAATGGGAGGGGTGGTGGTAGGTGGGGGTTTATTTCGGTTCATGCTGAACCAACAACTAACTAAACCAAGCCGAACCCAAAGTATCGCTAAAGCAGAGTATGAAAGCAGAAAATAAAGTGCAGAAATAAAATTGCAGAAAATTAATTAACATGAAATTAAAGGGATTTTAAATATAGAACAATACATGATAATTATTAAATAAATACATTAAAGCGATATGCGTCTAAAAATACGTATTCCGGGAACGGAAAATGACACACAGTATGCCCTTCCATCATCTCGCCAAGCTATCCTGATGGCTCAGGATAACGAGACCTTGTTAAGTCTGATGAATGGACAGCCATTGCAGTCTGCTGACGCTGTCACTCACAAGAAGCCTAAGTTCCTCTTCGGTGAAGCCATTGACAAAAGTTCTCAACCTAGACCCCGAGTTGAGTCGAGAACTTTCCAAAGGAAGGAGAAACTGATCCAGTTACCAGACATAGCTAGATGCCTTCCTCTAGCACAATATGCTCATGTAAGCCATCATAGGAGGATGGACTGGGACATTACTCCCCTTCAACATGCACGGACAGAAAAAATCTGTGTCAAAAAAGGCCCGAACAATAGGGACATGTTCTATAGCTCTTCTGAGCGATACGGCACTCTACTAAGAGGGTTGAAGCCAGGTTGTATCCCTCCTGAGAACTCGTCTTTGTTGCTGTCGGTAAGAACACCGATTTATGCTAACGAGTATACAAAGACGGAGGGCAGGTATCCTGATCAAGACATCCGGCTGACCGGTTTGGTAAATCCGGATAACAGGAGGTGGAATTGTATAGCCTGTTGACACAAAGTCACAGTCAACCAGATATTGACTACATTGACTAAATAATATCTGTATAAAATCAATACGACACACGACGTCTGCATTCAGTTCGGACAAACGACGGCTCAGCTTTCGATCTCAGTGTATTTTCGAGTCTGTACTTTTGCATTTTATTGAGTCTAGAAGTATGTACTCTGAGTAATGCTGAGCTCTTGGAACTTAGTTTATAAGCCTACCCAAAATCCCAAAGCTCCACCAAAACAAAATTGCCCACAAGTCCCTTTTGTTCCACTCTGTGCTCTGGAGACAGAGTTCGGGCCGAACTCTGCCTCCACACAGAGTTCGGGCCGAACTCTGTCTCCTAAAAATCAGGAACCCTAATTTTAGGGTTAGCTGGATTGCTAGCTGTCCAACGGCCAAATTTTTGAATTTCCCTAACCGAATTCTGGCCGAATTCTGCCTCAAAAATCAGTATAAATAGGGCATGAATTCTCTCATTTTCATTCACTCAATCTTCTCTTCTCTTCTCTCCTACAAGCTCAATAAGCCATACCCTTCCCATCTACTAGCCACAAGCCTCCTAAGTCTCGAGTGCTCAGCATCTCTCAGTTAGGAATCTTGTGCAAGAGTGAAGAAGTCGCTTGGACAATTCCAAGCAAATCGCCACTGCGATTCTCTGTAAGAAGTTGACGTGCTCTTCTGAAGTAAAGGCACGGGTTGTAACTACTATTTCACAAATAGTGGATTTAATCCTGAGCTAGAGTTCTCAGGCCTGGACTAGTCCTCCACGAGGGAAACCAGGTTAAAATCGCCGTGTTTGCGTATGCTCTCTTGTTTCTCTTTTATATTCCGCATTCTACTCTGATTATTCATTGTTAGTGAAAGAGTTATTTTTAATTGGTTATTTTTATATAAACTCTATTCACCCCCCTCTAGAGTTGCCAAACTGTTCTTCAATTGGTATCAGAGCTCTGTTCTCTTTATAAGGATTAACATCCTAAGAGCTGATCCATGGCAACCACACAATCCTTGATCTCTAATCATGGTGAAGGTCAGTCCACTCATAGGCCTCCCCTATTTGATGGGACTAACTATACATATTGGAAAACAAGGATGAGTTTTTATCTGAAGTCTCTAGACTTTGACCTGTGGACTGTCGTAACTGATGGTTACAAAAAGCCCGCCAGAATAGTTGTCGATGGTGACCTCATTGAGAAACCACACGACAAATATTCTGTCGAGGAGAAGAAACAGGCAAGTCTAGATGCTAGGGCTATTAATGCTTTATTCTGTACTATAGACAGGAACGAGTTTAACAGGGTCTCTACATGCACCACTGCTCATGAAGTATGGAGACTTCTAGAAGTGACGCATGAAGGAACCACTCAAGTCAAGGAATCAAAAATAAGTCGCCTCACTCAAGAGTACGAAGCCTTCAAGATGAAGCCAAATGAGACGATCACTCAAATGTTTACAAGATTCCTCGACATCATCAATCCGTTATCCTCGCTTGGTAAGCAGTACTCAAACCATGAAAAGATCCGCAAGCTACTCAGAGGGTTACCAAAGATTTGGAACCCTAAGGTGACAGCCATCATAGAAGGGAACGATCTCACAACTATGTCTATGGAGACTTTGATGGGCAAGCTCATGACTCACGAGCTTGACCTCAAGGACTTTGAAGAGCCTGCTCCAAAGACTAGGGAGATCGCACTCAAAGCTCATCGACGAAAGGTTGATCACGATGAGACTGAAGATGATAACTCAGATGATGAAGACCAAGCTCTCATGGTACGTAACTTCAAGAAATTCCTTCGCTTTAATCAAAGAAAGAAGGAACCACAAGAAGACGATGAAGAAGAGCCAACCTGCTATGGTTGCAAAAAGACTGGACACGTCAGAAGAGACTGTCCACTCTTAAAGAAGAGCAACCGGTATGAAAAGCCCTACAAGAAGAACTCGTCGAAAAGATATGCCAACACAAGCATTTGGCATGAAAGCGAAGCAAGTGACTCCGAGGAAGAAAAGAAATCTCCTCAAGACAAAGCAAATGTGTGCCTCATGGCAAATTCCACCAAGGTATCAAACGAAACTTTAGATGACTTCTCTTTTGATGAACTTGGCGATGCTTTCACTGATTTACTTGATGATCACAAAAAGGTCATCGGTAAATACAAGCATGCCAAGGACAAAATCAAAAGTCTTGAAGACAAGATACAAAGTATGTCTTCACTTCTTGATAATGTTAGAGACACTTCTTCTACTGATGCCACAAATGAAGTATCGAAGCTTAAAATAAGCTTACACGATGCTGAAACACGTATTGAGCAACAAGCTCAAGAGATCACTACTCTTAACACGTTGCTTGCTGAAGAAAAGAGTAGACACAAAATCTCTATGACTAAGATATATGATTTGAATACTAAAGTTGATGAATTGCAAGCTGTTTCTAAAAGATTAGAAACTAAATTGGGAAAACAGGTTGCTCAACCTCAAACCCAATCACATGGGCACAACACCACTCATGCTAGTCAATCTCATCATTCTCATAAAACACATAACCATGCTTTTATGTACACAAACTTTCAATCACGTGCACGTAAGAATACTCCTCATACACATCATACTGCACAAAGACACAGCCAATATCACTCCACATATAGACATCATACCATGCCACATCAACATGCCATGCCACGTAGACAAAATCATCATGATATGTCACATAGGCAAAATCATCATGTCATGCCACAACATCACACTATGCCATATAGACATTTTCAGCATGCCACTCCTCATAGACAATATTATCATGCTATGCCACATAGACATCATGACCATACCACTCACTCTATGCATAGTCATCATTACCATGCTAACTCTTCACATCATCCTCATCCTGGTACTTATAGATATCATTCACATGCTCCCAGTATAAATAAAAATACTATCTGTACCTACTGTGGATCACATGGACACATCTCACCACAGTGTAGAGTTAGAAGACTTGTAGACAAGAAAGTATATGCATGGTTTCCGAAGACTAACTTTTCAGGACCCTCAAGAAACTGGGTACCAAAGGTCACATCTACTCTTGATGTAGGTGGACCTTCCCTCTTCAACTGAAAGTAAGTGGATTCTCGATAGTGGATGCTCGCGACATATGACGGGAGACGCAAATCTTTTTGCATCACTATCGATGAAAAGAGAAGGATACGTATCCTTCGGTAACAATCTCAGAGGGCACATAATAGGTAACGGTATCATTGGTCATCCTCCTTCTCCTGTCATAAAGGATGTCTGCCTGGTGACCGAGTTAAAGCATAACCTGCTCAGCATTAGCCATCTTGCTGATCATGGATATGATATTAACTTTGGATAAAACTGTTGCTATATCTATGATAGGTCAACAGGAGACATTGTTTTTGAAGGGAAAAGAGAGGACAATATCTATATTTTCTATCTCTCTATAAATACTAACCATGCAGGTAGATGTTTATATGCCCACAAAGACGAACGACTACTATGGCACCAGCGTCTTGGTCACGCTAATATGGATACTATATCCAGACTATCGACCAAGAAGCTAGTAAGAGGATTGCCAGAAATCACATTCAAAAAGAACACGGTATGTGCAGAATGTGAACTAAACAAAGCCACAAAATCCTCATTTCATTCCATTAACTCTGTAAGTACCACTAGACCTCTGCAATTACTTCATATGGATTTATTTGGGCCTAGTAGAATAGCTAGTCTTGGTGGCAAGCTATATGCTTTTGTGATTATTGATGATTTTTCAAGATTTACTTGGGTTTTCTTTCTCGCTAATAAAAGCGAAGCTATTTCTGTTTTCAAAATCTTTGTAAAGAAAGTTCAAAACGAAAAAGGCTACATGATTACTCGAATCCGAAGTGATCATGGAGGCGAATTCGTAAATTCTGATTTTGAAAATTTTTGTAATACAAATGGTTTTGATCATGAATTTTCTTGTCCGAGAACTCCTCAACAAAATGGTGTTGTGGAGCGGAAGAATAGGACTCTTGGCGATATGGCTAGAGTCATGTTGAATAAATTTTCTCTTCCGAAATATTTTTGGGCTGAGGCTGTAAGTACAGCATGCCACATTTTGAATAGGGTGCTTATTCGTCCCATTACGAAGAAAACACCCTATGAGCTTTGGTTTGGGAGAACCCCAAATGTTTCCTATTTTAAAGTTTTTGGCTGCAGATGTTTTATCCTTAACACCAAAGACAACTTAGGCAAATTTGATGCCAAAGCTGACGATGGTATCTTTCTTGGGTATGCCGCCAAGAGTAAGGGATATAGAGTTTTCAATAAACGCTCACTTATTGTGGAAGAGTCAACTAATGTGACTTTTGATGAAGATAACAGTGCAGCAAATACTCTTGATGATGATGTTGAGCCATCAACTTCCACTCCAATGAATACTCCTACCAAAACTAATTCTCTGGATGGTTTGCCTAAGAAATTTTCTTTCAAACCTTCTCATCCAGAAAATTTAGTCATAGGTGAAGTATCACGTGGAGTTACTACAAGATCATCATTAAGAGACTCTATTGCTAGCACTGCCTTCATTTCACAAGTAGAGCCTAAAAACATTTCTGAAGCTTTTACTGATGAATTTTGGATTTCTGCTATGCAAGAAGAACTCAACCAATTTGAGAGGAGCCAAGTATGGGAACTAGTTCCTAGACCGGCTAATCACTCAATCATTGGTACTAAATGGGTTTTTAGAAACAAAGTAAATGAAGATGGTTCAGTCACACGGAACAAAGCTCGTCTAGTAGCTCAAGGATACAACCAAGAGGAAGGTATCGACTACGATGAGACGTATGCTCCGGTTGCTAGACTAGAATCCATTCGGATGCTTTGTGCTTTTGCCAATCATCAGAACTTTAAATTATTTCAAATGGATGTTAAAAGTGCTTTCTTGAATGGTTTTATTAAGGAGGAAGTTTATGTTAAACAACCCCCTGGCTTTGAAAATCACAAATTTCCCGACCATGTGTTCAAGCTGAAGAAAGCGCTTTATGGCCTTAAACAAGCTCCCAGAGCTTGGTATGAAAGGCTAAGCAGCTTCTTGCTTGAGAAAGGTTTTTCTAAAGGGAAAATTGACACTACACTATTTATCAAATCTTTCAAAGACACCATTTTATTAATTCAGATTTATGTTGATGATATTATTTTTGGGTCTACTGATGAAACTCTTTGTCAAGAATTTGCCAAGTGTATGCAGACAGAATTTGAGATGAGCATGATGGGAGAGCTCAACTACTTTCTTGGTCTGCAAGTAAAACAACTGGCTAATGGAACTTTCATCTGTCAATCGAAGTACACCAAGGACATGCTGAAGAAGTTCGATCTTGATAGCATCAAACCAATCAGTACGCCTATGGCTACTTCAACCAAACTTGAACCAGATGAGAGCGGCAAACCGGTTGATCAACGTAAGTATCGAGGTATGATAGGCAGCTTACTATATTTGACTGCTAGTCGCCCTGATATTATGTTTAGTGTTTGCCTGTGTGCTAGATATCAAGCAAATCCTAAGGAATCGCACATGACCGCAGTTAAGCGTATCTTTCGATACCTTAAAGGTACGGTTACAGTGGGCCTGTGGTATCCCAAGTCAACATCATTTGACCTCATTGGTTACTCTGATGCTGACTTTGCTGGATGCAAGGTCGACCGTAAAAGTACGAGCGGCACGTGTCATTTGCTAGGAAAGGCTTTAGCCCCATGGTTTAGCAAAAAGCAGAATTCTGTCGCACTATCCACAACAGAGGCTGAATATATAGCAGCTGGGCGTTGTTGTGCACAAATCCTGTGGATGAAGCAAACCCTTGAAGACTACAATTTATCTTTCATGCATATTCCTATATTCTGTGACAATACTAGTGCCATCAATTTAACTAAGAACCCTGTCTGTCACTCACGCACTAAACACATTGAGATCAAACACCACTTTTTGCGTGATCATCAGCAAAATGGCACGATTAACTTAGAATTTATTGACACTGATCATCAGCTAGCAGATTTCTTTACTAAGCCACTATCCGAAGAGCGCTTTAATTTTCTTTGTCGTGAACTTGGAATCTTAGATGAAGCAGTCATAAATTGAAACTCACCTGCGTAAATATCGAGTATATTGTGATTCCTTTACGAAGAATTTGGTATGGGTACAAGCCGAAAGGGCCCTTCTGACAACAAGGCGTAAAAGCCTAAGCGACACGGTGCACTAGTCTTCAGGACTACCGCTAGCTGGGATCCGACCCCTGCAGCTAACCCATGGCAAATTTGGACTATTGAACTGCAATATATGTCCTTATTTATTATATGGCTTGTTTCAATTTAATATTGCCTAATTGACTTTTTCTAAAAGTTCATTCTACTTTCTGTATACCTCTTATTTGCATTCAACACTCTTTGTTTTCCCCGACTATCATTTTATTTATTTATTAAACATTTTCTTCCTGACTTTTGCCTATTTTCAGTTCTGGACTATTGAACCAGAACTCGGGCCGAACTCTGCCCCTATCAGAGTTCGGGCCGAGTTCGGTCCCAAGGGTCCAGAATCGGGATCTGTCTCAGCCGTTGGATCAATTCTCATCCAATGGTCATTAAATCACCCGACCTAAGACTAAGACCTATTTTTTTCGGGATTCCTCTCTCTCCTCCCATTGTTTCCTTCTTCTCCACCTCTTCCACCTCCTTCCTTCCAAACCCTAACCCTAGTTCTTGACCTAGAGAGCTCTATTTCTTCTCAAACTCAAGGAAAAGGGGTTTTGCAACATTCTCTTCGACTGTTTGGTACTCTTTTCAGGTATATCTTTCTCTTCCTATCATTTCCAAGTTCTCATATTTTCTTGACAATGGCATCTCGTTTGTTCAAAAGAATGAGAAGGAATCGCAATGAGGGTGCTTCCTCATCGGTTCCTCCTCCTCCGGTTGAACAAGTTGATGAACAACAACCCATACATCCGTTGTTCAATCCGCCTCGTCCCAATGACCCTACCACTTACGACGATCGCTTATTCGTATCGCTAGAAGCCTCAAATGAATGGTTTAGCGATTTTAGAACTCGTCCTGTGTTTGGGGGTCATCCGATCAACTTCTCTATTTTTGCTCAATATGAGTCTTTATTCCGTGATCTTTGCTTGGACGAACTTGTTGCTTCAAATTCTGTTATTTACAATAGTGCAATTCAACAATTCTATTGTAATATGACTCATGATGCAACCCGCATCTATTCACGGGTAGCTGGCATTGACATTGCATTCACTGATTCTGAGTTGGGAGATTTTCTTGCTCTCCCGGATCTTGATGTATGGGACAAGCTTGTGGAGGCACGTCAACTCCAATTTGTTGACGGTACTTCCCTTGAAGGTTTCAAGGAGGATTTATGTGCTCCTAACGTAAGTCCTCGCAAGCTGAAGGCCAAACACCTGACTCCTTACTTCTATGAACTTCATCGCATCGTGTTTAATTCTATCTTGCCCAAGGCAGGCTCTACTGATGAAGTCACTTATCTTGAGATTTCTGCCTTATACCATCTCCACTATCGTATTCCATTCAACTTTTCTCGGACTATGATGGATTGGATGATCACCTGTCGGAAGAAACCAAGAGCATTGGTTTATCCTCTGTATCTTCCTTTAGTCTTTCGTGCTTTCATCATTCCAATCCATGATTGTCCATTTATGCCTGCACCTGCTTTTCTATCCAAGGCGCGACGCCTTCAGCCTGTCGCGGCCTCTCCCGAGTCATCTGAGCACTCCGCTGATGAGGAGCCTGACGCTCCTCCACTCGGTCAGGATGCCCCTCTTCCTCCTGCCACCCTGGAGTCTATTCAGACTATGCTTCGCGATCGATTTGCTATTGAGGATGATCGCTGGACGCAGCTGGATTACCGTACCACCTTGCAGATCAGTGCCCTTGGGAACTCTCTGCATGATATGCGGTACTCGCTTGCTCGTCATCCTGATTTGCATGTGCCTATTGAGCGGGATCCAGATCGCGCGGGTCATCGCATAGACGATCCGTGGGTCATGAGGTATATGGATCCGGATGATGCTTTTGTGGACCCTCGTCGCTCCTTCCCTGGTCCTTCAGATGTTCCAGGACCCTCTCGTGCTCCGTGACGGAGATTGGCTTGTTTGATGTTGCCGCTGCTGATGATCGTAGTTTCCTAGTTGCTTTAGTTATTTCAGTTATTATGGATTACTGTACTGAATTTATGTCTTACTTTGATGATGTGCTTGACATTTTGGTTGGTGGATGACACTTTATATTTTTCATTCGTAGTTTTATTTCAGTGACTTATTTTATTAGCATTATACTGTTTCTTCTCTGCCTGGTGTGGTTGGCCTCCTATTCATTGTTTATACTGCTCTTTACATGTTTTTTAAATATACAGTTTCTATGCGTCGTCATATTGTTAACTGACAAAAGGGGGAGAAATAATGTATGTGCCTTTTTGGATATCTGTCGGTGCTTGTTGTGCTTTTGGGAAAATATTATTTATCAGGCCACAGGTTCTATGCATCTTTTACGGGGGAGCTATCTGAGTTCTAGCTCGTCACCGTTCGCTGATTACGGGGGAGCTATCTGATTCTAGCTCGGCTCTGTTTATGGGGGAGCTGTGTTATAGTGATCTGTGTCCAGGTATGAATATTGAAATATACATTTATTATTTTGTCAATTATCAATATGGGGGAGATTGTTGACACAAAGTCACAGTCAACCAGATATTGACTACATTGACTAAATAATATCTGTATAAAATCAATACGACACACGACGTCTGCATTCAGTTCAGGACAAACGACGGCTCAGCTTCCGATCTCAGTGTATTTTCGAGTCTGTACTTTTGCATTTTATTGAGTCTAGAAGTATGTACTCTGAGTAATGCTGAGCTCTTGGAACTTAGTTTATAAGCCTACCCAAAATCCCAAAGCTCCACCAAAACAAAATTGCCCACAAGTCCCTTTTGTTCCACTCTGTGCTCTGGAGACAGAGTTCGGGCCGAACTCTGCCTCCACACAGAGTTCGGGCCGAACTCTGTCTCCTAAAAATCAGGAACCCTAATTTTAGGGTTAGCTGGATTGCTAGCTGTCCAACGGCCAAATTTTTGAATTTCCCTAACCGAATTCTGGCCGAATTCTGCCTCAAAAATCAGTATAAATAGGGCATGAATTCTCTCATTTTCATTCACTCAATCTTCTCTTCTCTTCTCTCCTACAAGCTCAATAAGCCATACCCTTCCCATCTACTAGCCACAAGCCTCCTAAGTCTCGAGTGCTCAGCATCTCTCAGTTAGGAATCTTGTGCAAGAGTGAAGAAGTCGCTTGGACAATTCCAAGCAAATCGCCACTGCGATTCTCTGTAAGAAGTTGACGTGCTCTTCTGAAGTAAAGGCACGGGTTGTAACTACTATTTCACAAATAGTGGATTTAATCCTGAGCTAGAGTTCTCAGGCCTGGACTAGTCCTCCACGAGGGAAACCAGGTTAAAATCGCCGTGTTTGCGTATGCTCTCTTGTTTCTCTTTTATATTCCGCATTCTACTCTGATTATTCATTGTTAGTGAAAGAGTTATTTTTAATTGGTTATTTTTATATAAACTCTATTCACCCCCCTCTAGAGTTGCCAAACTGTTCTTCATAGCCAACTGGGTATTGGCTCAATTTGAAGATAAGCTTAGAGAAATCGAGCTTTATAACGCGGTATATGCTACCGTGTATGACTTCCATCCAAATCCTCATCTGTTTCTAGCTCTGGCAGAGAGGTATAACTACAGGACAGGGACGTTCATGACGCCCTGTGGGGAGATGGGATTGGCGCTCCATGAGATGAAGTATATCTCATGCCTACCAATGGAAGACTGCCCTTACGAGGAGTATGTTCCCACAAACGACGAGTTAGATAGACTGCGTCGGGAAAATCCAGAAATGGTAGCAGTTTTCGAAGAACTACTGTGTCATTATAATATATGTTCCTTGTATTACAGGAGCGGCTCCTCCGGCACATGTTATTCATCGAAGTGGCTGCCGTATCTTTTTCTTAACCATATCATGGAGAAAAAGACCAAAGATCATGACTCCTGCAACCCAGCTTTTTTCCAACCTCTCAGCCACAGTGAGGTTATAAAACTGATGGAGGAAAATAAGAAGACGGATATTAAAGTTAATGATGAACACCAATACCCTCCGCTGAAGCTCGGAGATTTTGTTGAAAGCTTTATCAGAATGGGCTACAGGCCCATGTCACAAGAAGCTCAGCTGGCAGGATTTTTAACATACTGGCTCCACCGATTTGTTGTGCCTGGGGCCAGTGCCATGGACCGCTTCCACCGCGGAGTACTCTTCGCTGTCGTCCGGTTAGTCTTCGGCTACCGGATGGATTTGCTATCAGCGATGACCTGCAGAATAAATACAGGTCTTCGGCTGTATGTCGATTCCATGATCAAGTGGAAAGGTGAGAAAGGGAACTTCCCAAGACTGGAGTTGCCCTACACCTGTCTATTTGGGTGGTTGCTTCTGCATCATCCCTCTCTGATGAACCCTGACATGGGGGCAGTTAGCGGCAGCTTTCTGCGTAGTTTCTCCCGAAGCAAGTGGGTACACGTTAGTCTGAAGGACTGTAAACGTGCCCTCAACCTTGGCAAGGGATGGAACTTTTATAGCTTCGCTCCTCCAGCTGGTTATGAGTTCATGGTAGCAAATATGGTTGATCTGGGAAGGCAGCCATTGGGCCGAACAGCTTTTGACTGGCTGAAGGCGATTAGACCCTCACATTTGGTATACAGATTTGAGGAGGAGTGCTACCTTGAACCATATTTGCCGAGTCGCTTCGCTCGTCAATTTGGTTATGACCAATTTCATGTGGGCAACGCAATAACTTGCCTACAAGGAAAGGGGTACCTAATTGATGGTGCGAGAGCATGGGCATACTACAATGCTCGAGACACTAGGACGGTGTTCTCGATGCCAAATAAGAATGATAATGGCCCAAGAATGTTATACATATATTCACTGTTCTACACAGCTGCCAATACATTTGCTGAGAACTTTAGTCTGGTGGATAGCTTCGCAACAGCAACCCGTCTGAAGAAAGGAGCCACTGCTACATTAGCTCCAGCCAATGACGAACAGCATGAACCGGTAGACGATCCATTAGAAGCTTCCAGAGAAGTAAACTTCCCCGAGGAAGTAAATCAACCACTGAGAATTTCTCTGAAAGTGGTTAAGTCTCCGGCAAAGGAGAAGAAGAGAAGAACCTTCTTCTCCAGTCGTGAAGAAGAAGTTGATCTTGGAACCATCATCAGAGAAGGTCACTACTAGATCACAGTCCCGACAATTGGCTGAATCAACTCGAGAAGAAGCAGCTACGCCGACCTCTATTCAGAAACAGGTCGAGGTAGTAAATGTAGAGAGTCCTGAGAGGCCTCTGCATATAAAAAAACTGGCCCACAGAAGAAGAAAAATAATGGTCTCTCCTCCAAGGCAAATATTGTCTTCAGTGGTAGTAAATGCTGCAGCGGGAATTACTATGTCATCTCCTACTCCCGCCTCTGAGCTTAGTCCAGAGCAGAGAGAGGCAACTGAACAGAGAGAGGAGGCGGCAGAGCCCATAGAAGATGCTGAACAAAGAGATGAGGCTACAGAGCCCAGAGAAGAGGAAACTGTACGATATCCTTCACCAGTAGCAGTAACGACCCATCTTTCTGTTACACCGGGAACAGCCCGCGAGGAGGAAGATCGTCTAATGATCGAGGCATTGAATGATTGTGACTTTAGTTATCAAGAAGATGCTGATCATGCTGCTGCTGCTAGCGAAGAGGCTCCTGAGGATAGTGAAAGCGAGGAGAGCACATCATCAGAGGCTGTTGATGAGACACAAAATCCTGAAGAGGACATTGAGGTCCAGACATCTCCCAGAGCTGTTGATGACACCCAGAATCCTGAAAAGGATGCTGAGGTGCCGGTATCTCCAGAGAAGATTGCAGATGAAGAAGTGGCTTTGGAGGAAACTCCTGCTGTTGATCCCCAAGGTATTGAATGAAATTAGCAATATTCTTTTAATAGATAGCTTGATAGCTGACATTTTATTCTTATCCATACAGAACTCGGACCATCTCCAGATCCTCCAGCGTGTACTGATATAGTGCTTGCAACGACGATAGCTAGTAGCAGTCGTCATTTCTCATGTGGCTCCGAAGCAGGCAGTAGTCAGGCAGTAATGTCTGAGGCTACATCTGCTAGGCTAGAATCTGTTCCAACAGATGACAGGCCTGATATTGGACCAAGCCAAGGTAAGATTGCTTTCAACTTTAATCTTCTTTAACAGTAGCAAACGATAGACAAAATGATAAAGTCTATCTGTTTTTTGCAGGGAAACAACCGGGAGGAGCAACCAGCTTGACTCCAGCTCCTTTATTTAAAGAGCCTTCCGTCCAAGTGCAAGAGACTGAACGTCCCGCCGCTTCATCGTCAACAGGAGTAGCTGCTACTCCTGGTGCTTTGGCTACCAATCAGTTTGTCATTAAATCATTTACCAAGTTCTTCTTTGATTCATTGGAGCCTTTAATAGATAGAGTGATGGAGAAGGAAGAAGCTAATTTCTCCACGGTTAGAGGTCCAACCTCTTACTTGGTAAATGCCATCCGTAATCAAGGAGACGAGGCTCAGGCTACTTTTTTTGAGCACATATTAGATGAGCTGGAAACCTCAATCAAGAGTTACAAAGAGCTGAGTAAAGGAGAGGTAGAGCTTTTAGTACAAGCCGAATTTGAACGAATGTCTCAAGAAGCTGCAGTTGAGAGAGTCAACTTCCAAATTTTGTTGGATGCTTTCACTGCTAAGTCTGTTGAGTACAATTCTAAGGTAGAAACGGTGACATCTGTTGCTGAAAGAAAAGAAAGGAGAATTGCTGAATTGAAAGCGGAGATTGCCCGTCTTCAGGAAGAACTGGAAGATGAGGTCATCCAACATCAAACTACAATTCAACAACTTGATGTTCTAACCCAAGAAAGAGATGAATATGCTGCAGCTCATCAACCTGAAATCACTCGTAGAATGGTGACTCTACCAACCTTCAATAAAAAATCTGGGATGGAAGAAGCCAGGAAGAGAGTGATGGAATCTTGTGAAGAGCGTCTGCAAATTTTGAAGCAGCAAATTGCCAATTTGATGACACCTTCAGCTTAGTATAAAGATATCTTGTATCTTCTTGTTTTGCAATATGAATCTTTGTAATGTCTTAAATTTTGATCAATAAATAATATTTTTGTGGCTCTATTATTTGTTGCATATCTTATTCAGATATAAATAATAGCAATAGAAAATATATTCAGAGGTACATGACATGATATATTTCTTGATCTTGGAAAATAATCATATTCAATTATATCTGCTCAGAGATAATATGAACGTGGCAAATATAATTTATTGAATATCATTATTTCAATAGACAACTTAATCAAAGATGACAAGTTGCTGATAAGAACGAACTGGATGATTCGTCAAAATGTGAGAACGAAATGAATCGTCGGGATAAATGTAATGAACGGACAGGCCGTCAATATAATGAATGGGTGAACCGTCGAGTGGATGTGTGAACGGACGAACCGTCGAATGATGAACGGGCGAATGTGTGAACGGACAAACCGTCGAATGATGAACGGGCGAACCGTCGGATGAATATAATGAATGAATGGGTAAACCGTCGGATAATTGTGGATGGAATGAACGGGTAAACCGTCGGATAGATGTGTGAATGGATGAACCGTTGAATGATGAACGGGCGAACCGTCAGATGATGAACGGGTGAACCGTTGGATGAATATGTCGCTTCATAGTCTTACAACGCTCTGTCTATAAATAGAACAGAAAATTAGATGAGATGGTCACTTTCACTTTTCAACATAAAGATGTCGTCTGGAGATGCATCCAGGAAGGCTGAGATCGTCCCGAAGGTGGAAGCGGGGACTGAAGAACGTCCAGACAAGCCGGCTCAACAAAAGCATATGGTAGTGGGCGAAGGTTCATCTGATCCCAAACCGCCAAAGGACATCTTGGACTTCCTTCTCGAACCAGGGAAGACTGAAGAAGAAGAAGCTATGAGAATGGCTGCTTGTAATTTTCTGGTGGGTTCCAGCAAGAATGTTCTCGACTCTTTCGCTGATCGTGTCTTTGACAAGGACGGCAGTGGTCTGCATTCCAATTTCGAGAAGGATGATAGTGACCTTCCTTGATATTATGTACTATTATTCAAGATGAAATAAAACTGAATTTTATTTATGAACTTGTCCGATAATTACAATCACTGTCTGTTACATTTACACATAATATTTCTTAAGGAATTTGCCATTGATGGGTATCATTATAACTCGACCGTCTAGCTCTGTGAGTTGATAGGCTCCATTTGAGAAGACTTTGCTTACAACATATGGACCTTCCCACTTCGCATCGAACTTGCCTTTGCTTGAGTGAGTCATTGTCATAGGACGTCTGACAGTTAGAACGAGCTCTCCTTTCTGAAAGGCTCTGACTTTAACTTTGCGGTTGAAAGTCTTTGAGATGCGGGCTTGGTATAACTCAATATGCTGTTGAGCCATTAACCGCTTCTCGTCGAGTACTTCTAATTCTTGAAGTCGGAGAAGATCGTTGTTCTCTGTCGTGAGTTCATTGGCGATAGCAATCCTAAAAGACAGAATTTGGAGTTCCAGAGGTAGAACTGCTTCACAGCCGTATACCAAAGAGAAAGGTGTACAACCTGTAGGATTGCGGACCATAGTACGGTAGGCCCAAAGACATTCTCTAAGCTTTTCACTCCAGTTTCGTTTGTTAGTGGACAAAAACTTCTTGAGGAGCTTGATGATAGTCTTGTTGAAAGCTTCAGCTAAGCCATTAGCAGTAGGATTGTAGGCTGTCGAAGCGACATTATTAATTCGATGATCGTCACAGAACCTTGTGAACTTTTGACTAATGAACTGAGATCCATTGTCGTAGATGATCCTTCGAGGTACACCAAATTGATAGATAACATGGTGTTTGACGAAGTTGATGACGCTACTGGTCTTGACTTCAGCCAATGGTATAGCTTCAGCCCATTTAGAGAAGTAGTCAGTTATTGCCAGGATGAACCGATGTCCTCTAGAAGAAGGAGGATTGATGGGACCTATGATGTCCATGTCCCATGCTTCGAAAGGCCAGGAGGCAGCAGTCGGATGAAGGAATTCCGACGGTTGATGAATGAAATCTGCGTGGATTTGACAAGCTCGACATTTCCTCGCATATTCGATGGCATCAGATACCATAGAGGGCCAGTAGTAACCCATGCGTCGATCCTGTAGTTTAGGACCGGGTTGATGTGCTCCGCAGACACCGTCATGAGCTTCACGCAGTACTTGCTTCGCTTCATCACTAGCAAGACAGCGTAAGAGAAGACCTTCATAAGTCCGACGATAGAGAGTTTTGGTGGTCTGATTATAGTAGAACCGCAGAGATCGTCGACGAATACTCGTAGCCTCCTTGGGATCTTCAGGGAGTATGTCATGGACCACGAAGTCAATGAAGGGAGCTCTCCAATCTTCATTGGCAACATTGACTTCAGTAAGATTACTGAACTCAATATTACGATTGTTTTCGACACAGAATAATTCCCGATTAGAGATGACCACCACCTGTTGTCTTTTGATAGGGATAGCTAATACTGCTGCAGGATTGGCCAAAGCGTCAGCTTCAGTATTGCAAGCTCGGCGTACATATTCGATGAAGAAGGCGTTGAATGATGTAGCCATGTTGATTACCGCTTCAAAATAAGGCACTAGGTCTTGATGGCGAACTTCATAGGTCCCTCTAACCTGGTTAACAACCAGCTTGAAGTCACCATAGACTTCAAGATACTCGACATCAAGTTGTTTAGCTAGCTGAAGGCCAATGAGTAGAGCATTGTACTCTGACACATTGTTGGAGCAAGGCTCATCTCGGGAGTATGCTCTTTGAATAGCTGACCCGTCTGGAGAAACAAGGACAACTCCAACTCCTGCGACAATGGCACCATTGGGTCTAAACCTGGATGCACCGTCAAAGAATAGACGCCAAGTAGGAAATTCTTCGGAGACTGCATTAGATTCCAAAGTCTTGTCTGGAATTTCATCGTAGAGCTTGGACGTCTCTGGAATAGGATGAGCTGCTAAGAAATCCGCCAATGCTTGACCTTTGACAGACTTTTGAGGAACATATACCATGTCATATTGGGCTAGCAGAATGGCCCATATAGCCAACCGAGAATTGAGTGTGCTAGGCTTCTTCATCAGTACCCGAAGAGGATTAACTCGGGATATGACATGAATTGTTTGGCCAATGATGTAATGCCGAGTCTTTTGAACAGCAAACATAAGAGCTAGGTACTCTTTTTCGACTGGACTATAACGGTGTTCAGCACCAATCATAGTACGACTGAGATAATAGATGGCTTGTTCGTGGCCTTCTTTGTTCTTTTGGGCAAGTAAGGCACCCAATGAATGGTCCATAGCACGGACATACATTAAAAATGGTATGCCAGAGATTGGTGGCACCAAGACTGATGGGTTCATGTGATACCACTTTATGTCATCAAATGCTCGTTGACATTCTTTGGTCCAAACGAAAGATACACCCTTCTTTATTAGTTGAGTGATTGGTCTACAGCGTCCAGACAGATTCAAAATGAATCTCCTGATGTACGCAAGTCGACCTTGGAATCCTCGTAGCTCTTTTAGGTTGTATGGAGGACGCATCTCTTGAATGGCTTTGATCTTCTCGGGATCCACGTGTATACCCTTAGAGGTAATGACGAAGCCGAGAAATTTGCCACTAGAGACACCCAAGAATGACTTGGTTGGATTTATTTTGAGTTGATGTTGGCGCATTAGATTGAAGATAGTTCTCAAGTCTTGGATGTGATCTTCCTTCAGACGACTTTTGACAGCAATGTCGTCGACGTAGCATTCGACAGTCTTGCACAGATGATCTCGAAAGATGGTACTCATGGCTCGTTGATATGTTGCACCAGCATTTTTGAGACCAAATGGCATGACAATATAGCAATAGACTCCGCGAGGAGTGCGAAAAGAAGTATGCTTTTCATCTTCAGGATTCATCCGAATCTGTTTGTATCCGGAGAATCCGTCCATGAAAGATATTCTTTCGAACCCACAGGTGTTATCAATCATAACGTTCGTGATAGGAATAGGAAATTCATCTTTTGGATATGCTTCATTAAGATTCCGCAAGTCGATGCAGACACGAACTTTGTTGGTTTTCTTCAAAACTGGGACGATATTGGCTACCCAATCAGGATGCTGTTCTTCTCGAATAAAGCCACAAGCGATGAGTTTCTTGACTTCATCATCAATTGCGTCCATCATTTCTGGCTTGACACGCCGTTGTTGCTATTTGACCGATTTTGCATTCGGTAAGATGTTCAATTTGTGAGTAGCAACTTTAGGATCTAGACCTGGCATGTTTTCATAGCTCCAGGCAAAGACATCAATATATTCTTTACTCAGGTGAATTAATTCTTGTTTATCAGCCTCTGGGAGGTTCTTACTGATGAATATTGGACGAGGTGACCCGCTCTCTCCTACATCAATTTGAACTAATTGATCTTCGGTAGGAGGTTCTCTTTGTTCGAATCGGAATTCCCATTGGGTATCCATTCGTTGAGCCCATGGATCTATTTCAGAACTTTCTTCAATATCCTCGTCATAGCCTTCTGGAAGTTCGACGGAGACCATGTTAGAAGATACAGTCAATCGATGAACTTGACCGATGCTGGTGTCAGAATCCCATGATCTGGAATAAGAAGAGTTAGAGCGCTCCTCACTATCAGATTCAGAGGCTGCTGGGGATAATACCGGAGGAGAAGCATATCCGAGACCTCTTTTGGTCCTGCTGTAGTACATATCTGACTTTCCTTTCGGAACAGTCGTATGGAGAGGCGTTCTTCTACCCTTACCGTAGTTGAGGCCACTCTTGAAGTCATAACCCATCTTTCGGATGATATCTTTTGATTGTTGACTGTAACGACGAAATTGAAGATGACCCGTATCGTTAGTTTTGCTATCATCCGTATAGCTGAATTGTTGTTCCGGTTCTTTACTAAAAAGGATTGGACTCTCGTCTTTCTTTCGAGCTGGAACAATACGACATGAATCTTTGGAATGTTCGAGTAAGACTTCTGTTTGAAGAGATTGCACAACTCCCATCGTAAATGATTGAAAGCTATCTAACATGTCCAAATAGCACTTAGCATGATAAACGACATCAGTATACTGGAAAGTAGATACTTTTTCATTGATTTGTACATTTGTATTTACAGCAGGACCATTAGCCTTAGCAGGCTTGGTTAGATTGATTACAAGAGGGGGAGAAAAAGAACATGGAGGAGGATTGGCTTTGTTATGACGGAGGTCGATAACAAGCGGCTCAGAAGAGGTGAGCTCCCTTTTGTCCTTGTTATGAGATAGATCTATAACAAGTGGCTCAGAAGAGGTGAGCCGCCTTTTTTCCTTGTTACGACGTAAGTCAATAACAAGTGGCTCAGAAGAGGTGAGCTCCCTTTGATCCTGATCATCATCGACTGGTTGCTTCTGAATTGGCAAGTGAATAGCCAGTGGCTTGGAAGACTGTGGACGAGAAACACGCCCTTTGACAGGAATGATAAGGGTGTCATTAGGCACTGTTTCTTGCTCTTCTTCAGTGTCCAGAGACAGGACAACCTTCATGAATTCATCCTTGTACATACGAGCATCGTTGCATTATGCTTCGACGCCTTTAAAAGGATAAAGGTCAGCAACCTCCTTTTGCACCTCTCCATTGTCATCGACATATTTAAAACATTGATGGAGAGTCGAAGGAACAATGTTATGCTCATGCAAAAATGGTCTTCCCAGCAAAGCATTGTAAGAACAACCATGGTTATCAATGATGTAGAAGGTCACCTTGGTACAAAGATTGCCTATTTGGAGTTTTAGGCGAATCTTGCCCAGAGGCTCACCCCTTCCCTGGTTGAACCCAAGAATAGTAGTGATTGTACTGGAAAGACTATGCATTGGGATCTTCAGTGCATCCAACATTGTCTTCGACATGATACTAAGAGCAGACCCTGGGTCTATCAGAATACGATCGACTTTCATCGAATCGACATATCCTGTATAGTAAAGAGGACGATCGTGCCTATTGTCTTCCATCAGTATGTCATCTTGTGTAAAAGTTATGTTTGGAATTAACTCCAACACACTATGACAATGGAGGCAAGAGACTGGTTCTGCTTCCGGCTTCTTTAGAAGTGCTAGACAAGTTTCAGCTTGCATGAGAGCCTCACTCAGAGTTTCCCGAGTCTCTTTGGAGAGGCGCAAGTGCTCGAAGATTGACAGCCGGGCCGGTGTATTGGCTAACTGAGCCAAGATATCAAAGTTGTAAGGCTTTTCAAGTCCTGAGGAAGATGACTTCTTCAAAGGTTTGTCGAAGCGAACTTGTTGTTTGCCTTTATCGGCTACTGTCGGCTTGGGAGGAGTAGCCTCTACAACCGTCGGTGAGGAGGCAGAAGGGTTACCCTCAGTAGAAGCAGGCTGTACTGGAGCAGGCTCAGAAGAAGAAGCAGGATTCTCTTGAGCTTCGGGGTAATCTTTTAGATAGGCTTTCCCTGATCTGGTACCCAGCAAGATTTCCTCGTCAACTATGGGGTCAAAAGACACCATATTGCAGATCTTTGTCTTGCCCTTGGAACGGTCTTTCTTCTTGGAGGAAGAAGGAAGTTCAAACTCTGAAGCGAGATCCGGATGAATTCACATAATCTCGTCGTTGTCAAGAGACAAGGGGACGAGACCTTCACTTCGTGGAGGAGGGAGATTCTCGATCTCAAGTGTAGCTTTGGGGATAGGAATAACACCGTATTGTACCATCTGGGGCAAAAAGTCACCGAATTGAACTGAGACCATGTTTGCGGTAACAGTCTTCTCGTCTTGCTACAAAGTGACAACACCAGCGTTGACCAGCTCCTGAATTTTGCCTTTGAGCACATAACATGCTCGAGTAGGATGTCCGATGAACCTGTGATAAATACAGTACTTAGGATGATCAGTCTTACTGACTTCATCGGGCTTCTTGGGATCCAAAAGTTGGAGCTTATTGCTTTTGATCAAGCAATCAAAGATGCTCACTGTGTCATTCTCGTCAAAAGAGTATTCTACTTTCGGACGAGGTTCCCTTGGTGGAGGTGCTGAAGGAGTAGAAGTGGACGTAGGGGGAGCTACGTTGACCGCCAACGATTCTTTATTCTTATATGTCAAGTTAATGTTCAAAGTTTCTTTCCCTTTGCGGTTGTTCTGGCGATTGCCACCACCCGATGTCTGGTGTTCATCCCGGTCGGGGTTAGACATTTGCACCCCTAGCTGCTTGAATTTGTCAGCACTAACTTCAGCTGCTTTAGCGTTGACAATGAAAGATAGCCTGTCTTGGAACTGAGTAGACCCTGTCCACATGCTGATGATAGGTAATAGATTTGCCTTGCAGGTGTCTATGGTGACAGCAGTTGGAGTTCCAGGAGACATTTTCAAAACTTCCCGGCAGAACCTTTCAATGAAACTCTCAGCAGTTTCATTGTGTCTTTGTTTGATTTTATTGAGGGCTGACATAGTCATATCGTTGATCCCCTCATAGAACCGTTCCAAGAAGATTTGTTTTAGGCCAGAGAAGGAGGTGATACAACCATCAGGCAAGCTTCTGTACCAATCGTATGCTACATCGGCTAATTAGCCAACGAATACTCTGGTAAGAAGAGCATCATTTGGTTGAAGTTGTACAGTCATAACCTCAAAATGGTTAATAAACTGACTGGGAAAAGTGCTGCCATCAAACAGCGAGATGGTTGGGATTTTGTACTTCGGAGGAAATGGAACTTCCTTCCATTCAACTGGGTAAGGTTGCTTGATCCCCAACCTCTGCAAGTTGTCATTCTCCTTGAAGGCCTCGAACTGAGTGCGTAGGAGCTTGACAGCTTCATTGGCATCTTCCACTGATGCAGAAGGAGCAAGTTGAATCACAGTGTTAGGGGGAGGAACAGCGTGGTAAGCACTACCCCCAGTACCTGATTGACTGGGTGTAGGTTGGATCTGTACAGGAGGTACTTGAGTAGACGCTACCCCCAGCCCTGCATTGACAGGAAACGACGATGCTATGATTTCAGGATTTACAGGCGGTACGGTCGGTGGTACTGTATGCTGGGATACAATAATGGAATGCATACTTGCGACCATTTCAACCATGGTCTTTAGCTTGTCTTCTAGCGCAGCTATTCTTTGTTCTTGACTAGCTGAACTGGAAGCATCGGGATCTTCATTGCCAACATAAGCTGTCACTTCTCTGGGTACAGTGGAGGACACTGTGTGCTTCGAACTTTCGTTGTATGCATCGTAGTCGGAGAAAGAATCATCTCCGGAGTGAGAAAGAGGAAGATGACCGGAAGGATCTTGAAGATTTCTTTGACCGATTGTATCTCGGCTTCGGGAACGGGTATGTTGGAATACTCCTTCAGAAGATTCTTGGAGTAGATCCAAATACCGCTGGCTTGGCCTGCGAGGCTTTCCGTGCTTGGAGCACTTCCTACCCCCAGTGTCTCTGGAGGTCATGTTGACGGAAGCGTACAAAACTTCGTCTTCATCTTCAAACATAGGTTCAGAGTTTGTAAAGTTCAGACGATCGAAGACAGATCATCTTGTTGTCTGACAACAACACTTGATGAAAACTTTATGATTGTAATGATGTCCAAGTGGTTGCACTGGGAATGTTGATATATTGTCCCATTTTTTGCTTGAGGTGTTCTCGGAGATCGGGAACAGCAACGGAACGAGAAGAAGTTCGAGGGACATGATCTTTGAGAATATTCGAAACATGGTTCCGGTTCTTCAAATGTTTTGTCCCCGAGGTGTATAGGGAAGTACTCACTTCATTGGCGTAAGTGTCCGAATTCTTGATCCTGGAGGTTTGCTTCTGATACTGGTTGGTCTTCGGCATTGGCTGTTTGCGTTTCACCGAAGTTGGGCGATTGAGATATGTTCTTAAATCAGCAAACTCACCCCCTGGGGTTTCTGTTTGAGATACCAGCAATTTTTCCTGTCTAGAGCGGGAGATCTGAAGAGTTGGGAGATCCTGGAACTCTGTTACCGAAGTAGGCAGAATACCTCTCTGATCAGTACATTTCCCTCTAGCAAGGAGAGAAGAAGAACCCTTGTTAGAGAGAGTTCTTGTACTGACTGGTGCCGGAGCACGTTCAGTTTGATCTTCTACGGTAAAAACCGAGGAAGACTGAGAAAAGAACAAAGGGCCTTTTCCTTTGTTTTGGAAAGAAGGGTTAGCTAAAGAGCGTTTCCCTCTGTTGTCTTCCAAGTCATAGGACGAGGAAGTTTGAAAAAAGACCAAAGGGTCTTTTCTTTTATTTTGGGGAGGAGGAAGAATAGCCAAAAGACTACCCCCAGTGGACTGCGCAGGAGCAACAGGGTGCTTGAGAGGAGGAGCAGAGCTTTTCCTCTTATTGTGAGAAGAGGAGAGATTAGCCAAAGGGCTGTCTCTCTTGGATTGCGCAGACACAATTTGTGCATAGGTTGATGGCGCACTAGCAGATTGCACAGGAGTAATTCTGGCAGAAAGTCTTCTGGCCTCAGTCACAGTGGCTTGCGCAGCAGGAGACTTGTTACCAAAGTGCTTGGGTTGCACTTTGGTTGCTAGAGTAGTGGACTACGCAGGCAAAGTTGCTGCCAACTGCGCTAGAGGAACATGAGTCTTGCACTTTGACAGGACAGCATATAAAGTGGTTTGTGCACTGGCAACAGCAGACTGCGCATGAGTAGTAGAGGCTGATTGTGCAGCAGCAGAGATAACAGACTGTGCAACAGTCTTAGCAGCAGATACATTAGACTGCGCAGCAGTCTTGGTGACAGAATCAACAGACTGTGCAGCAGTCTTTGGGATCCACACTGGGCGCACTTTGCTTGTAGCAGAAGTTGTCGCAGTGCGAGGAGTGGTCCTAGAGTTGATCATGGCTTCGTAGGCCGTCTGGTTGACCTTCACAACCAACGTCTTCTGCATCTTTCCGATAGACACAACGTCACATTGAGTTGTCACTTCCTCGTCGGAGGAGAAAGTCGTCCCCAGCAGTGTCGCCATTTTGTTTGCAAAAATAAAAGTTGATCTTTATTTCAACAAACTTTGTAAAAGAAGATTACAAGAATTCTGGGAAAGTACAACTGTCGGAATCCAATCTAGATGACGATTGCTTTATCCCTTGGACGATGTGAACTTTGAAGACGATAGCCTCTGAAATTGAACGCAAAAAGCCTCGGAAGAATGCAGCAGCACTTGGGCAAGAACTCCTGAACTCTCTGATATTTCTGAACTTTATGTCTGATCCCCTGGAATGAAGACTTGAAACTCTATTTATAGAGTTCTGGAAATAACTAACTTTTAGTTATTCTGAATGGCGCAAGTTGGATTGCGCATGCACTGGATTGTGCAGCATTAGACTGCGCAGGTAGTTGTCTGATCGTGGGCCAACTGTCTTGGACACATGGCATCATTTGATTGAAATGCTCATGATCGTGTATAGACGGTTGCCACGTAGTGAGCAATTGATGGCATGAATGCCACGTGTACATTTTTCAGTTGTCATGATGAAGTACGCCATATGCATTGCGCTGAATTCGAATTGCTCTAAGATGGACGGCGCTGGGATGGACCGCACTGCAGACAGATTGCACTGCATGTACAGCTGTCCTCGAGCGCTGTGCGGCGCAATAAACGAACAGTCTCCTCGTTTTTTGTGCTATCAGTTGTCAGAAGATTTGATTGTGTCAGGTAATGATGATACGGCCACGTCAGCTTGCGCATTTGAGAGTGTGCGCAGTCCTGTCTGCGCAATCTGGATGATGCACAATCTGACTTCTGCGCAATTCATTTGGAAGATGTATTTCTTGATTTTCATGACTTTGTTGAAGGGTGCAACTTGATTTTTTAGGACCTACAAGTACATCTTGCACGCCATGAGGGATTTCATGCATCCCTATTTATTTTTAGTCTATGTTGTTCATCTTCTCTTCCTCTACAAGTTTAGGTCTTGAAGTTCTTGATTTTCATGGATGGTTGGGTGTAGATCTAAGTTTTAAGTTTTGGTTTTCATATGAATTTTAGGGTTTTGATCTATCAAACATTGTTGTTTTTGAAAATAAGTGGTTCCATGTTGTAGAGAATTTAATTCTACTAAAGTTTGGCTTTTGAAAAGTTAGATTTCGATTTATTTTGTGGAAGTTATGGCCAAAAGTATTTTTTTTCGTTTCTATATTCATCTGCCGCATGAGGCACATGTCGCAGTAGAGCCGCATAGATGTCGCGGTTGGGCCGCATAAGACCGCATGTCGCAGTAGAGCCACATAGATGTCGCGATTGGGCCGCATGAGGCACATGTCGCAGTAGAGCCGCATAGATGTCGCGGTTGGGCCGCATGAGGCCGCATGTCGCAGTAGAGCCGCATAGATGTCGCGGTTGGGCCGCATGAGGCACATGTCGCAGTAGAGCCGCATAGATGTCGCGGTTGGGCCGTATGAGGCCGCATGTCGCAGTAGAGCCGCATAGATGTCGCGGTTGGGCCGCATGAGGCCGTATGTCGCAGTAGAGCCGCATAGATGTCGCGGTTGGGCCGCATGAGGCCGTATGTCGCAGTTGAGCCGCATAGATGTCGTGGTTGGACCGCATGAGACCGCATGTCGCAGTTGAGCCGTATATGGTGTCGCGGTTGGGCCGCATAGGCCGCATGTCGCAGTTGGTCTGCATGCATGTCGCAGAATAGGCCGCATATGCCTATTTTGGTTGTTTCTGACTGTTATATGTCCTATTTTGACTGAATTGTGGCTAGAATTTCTTTCAACTCCCAACATAAAAGTTGTAGATCTTTTTCTTGGCTTCAAGAATATGTTACCAACTATTTTATACTAGTTATAGACTCGACCATGCTTAATACTAATTTGACTTTCATGCCTTGTCACGAATTGACCCCGACTGTTACTTTGACTAATAATTGATCATACGTTCCTAGTTTGAACTAAAAGACTGGCTAGTCGTCTTATTAAATTGAATGAATGAGACACGTTCATATTAACTATGAACTATTATAATCGATTGGCCGATCCCGAATATTGACATACAGGCACACATGCATGCTTCAATTTATTTATTTATTTTTTACAAAAGCAGCATGTGTACTTGATGGTCAAGGCATGATTATTCCGTGGTTAGTTTTGATTGTTGTATTACGCTATGTAAGACCTACAACCTAACCGCACGGGTATCGTTGTAGAGTTGGGCATATCGTACTTGTACGAAAGTACTCATTCTGAATGACCATGATCCACGTTATGAGATTTCACTCAACATAGAGACTACTAAGTTAAATAAAATAATGATTGCATAGATAGAATGGATTCCCGAGTTCTTACATGGCAGTCCTCTTTGGGACTATTAAGTGCCCGACAGGCCGGCTGGTTCCCACAGATACTGCAAATCTGCCACACGGGCAGGGAGTGGTATTTACTTATATTATTTATTGTATATTGTATATTGATGACGGGTGTCCCGCTGGGACTTGTCTAATTCATGATTGGCGCAATTGATTGACTGGATAGACTAGCCTTGCTTGCACATAGTAATAACTGAGGAATCCTTATGGCAAATTTCCAGGATAACTTGGAACTCACAGTAGCAAGCCGTAGTAGTTGAATGGCCGTTTAAATTAATTTTTTTGTGTATTGTATCTCTTCTGTTACCTAGCTGAGATGATCAGAATGTCAGGACATGACGTGCCAACTTCTGTCCTTGTTTGGTTGGGAGGTTGGTTCGAAGTGTCGTGATACTATGTGAATCCCAGTAGAAAGCAGAGATCTATTTATCATATTTTCTCATTACTGGTTTTAATCCCTCACATCGTGCTTCCTTGCGGTACTTGCTATTAGAGGTCTAACCTCTCTGGTTTTGCATGGCCAGATCTAGAGCCGGTTTCCGAGGACTCAGCTTACTTCCACCTCCAAGATGGTCAATACTAGAGAGATGATCGCAGGAGGACTCGAGTGGGTTCCTTACTTCCCCACTCATTTTGTTATTTACTTAATACTTTGCCGTTTGGCACCGACATGTTAGTCGGATTGTCTTGTACTTACCTTTACATAATTGTAACTAAGTCAGACTGCAGCTGATAAACAATTGTTTATACCTTGCTTCATCATCTGGCTATGTTTTGTAAAGCCAGATATCAAGAACATTTTGACTGAGCGCTTGGGACGCCTTACTGCTTTATCTTATATGTTCTCTATTTCTGTTTCTTATTTGAATGATTGAGACAATAGATGTGAAATGACCATAGTGAGACTTTCATGTAGTATACACCCCCTCGTCTTTTAGACAACATTGATCGTATTATACGGTATTCATCTGCCCGTAATACGTAGCTGGCTGAGTCATTCCCCCGCTCTCCAGTATTCTGGTTCTGGGGCGTGACATTAGCATTCACAGAATCATGCTTTAGTAGTTCAATAACAGATTTATTATTATAATTGATAGAAATTGCAGGAACAGGAATATGATAAACAGGTATATACATAAATAGATTTCTAAGCCATTCGGCTTCTGTACAAGTAGTGTCAAGAGCTATCATTTCAGAGTCCATTGTACTCCTAGCTATGATAGTTTGTTTGCATGAACTCCAGGAGATTGCTGCTCCTCCTAGAGTAAAAACATATCCAGTAGTAGATTTCACATCATGTGAATCAGTTACCCAATTTGCATCTGAATAACCTTCTATAATATCAGGTTGTGTAGAATAATGAAGTTTATAATCTAGAGTACCTCTAAGATATCTAAATACTCTATCCAATGCAGTCCAATGTGACTGATTTGGGTTTCCGGTATATCTACTAAGTCTCCCAATAGCAAATACAATATCGGGTCTGGTTCTATTTGATATGTACATAAGGGACCCTATCATCTGTGAATATCTATGTTGTTCTATAGGTGATCCTTTATTCTTCTTATGGCCAACATTACTGTCATAAGGAGTAAGGGTAGGTTTTTTGTCAAAATACTCAAAATTTCTTAGCATTTTCTCAATTGAATGTGCTAAAGATAGAGTATAGCCCTCTTTGCATTTGGACAATTGCATTCCTAGGATCAAGTTGGCTTGGCCTAGGTCTTTTATATCAAACTGGTTAGATAAATAATTCTTAGTGTTATTTATCAGTTCCAGTGAAGATCCTAGAATAAGGATATCATCAACATACAAGCATAAAATGATACAACTTCCACCAGAATTTTTAGAGTATATACATTTGTCATACTCATTTGGCAAGAAACCATATTCTATAATCACTTTATCAAATTTGTTGTGCCATTGCTTGGGAGCTTGCTTTAGGCCATAAAGTGATTTTACTAATCTGCAAACTTTCTTTTCTTGACCTTTAGCAATAAAACCTTCAGGTTGCTCCATGTAGATCTCTTCTTCTAGATCTCCATTCAAAAATGTTGTCTTTACATCCATTTGATGGATCAGCATGTTATGAATGGATGCTAAGGCTAGAAGGGTTCTAATAAAAGTAATCCTAGCTACAGGAGAATATGTATCAAAATAATCTAATCCCTTTTTCTGAGTGAAACCCTTGGCTACTAATCTAGCTTTGTATTTCTCTATAGTACCGTCAGCTGTGAGTTTCTTTTTGAAGATCCACTTGTAACCTATGGGTTTAATACCTAAAGGTAGATCTGCAAGAAACCAAGTATTATTCTCCATAATAGAGTTATACTCATTGTTTATGGCTTCTTTCCAGAAAGGAGCATCAGAAGAAGATATTGTTTCTTCGTAAGTTGAGGGATCACCCTCTATCAAATAAGTGAAGAAGCCTTCCCCTAAATTCCTTTCAATCCTTCCTTTTTTACTTCTTCTAGGTTCTAAGTCTTGTTTAGGTTGTGAGCTTGATGAATGGAAATGGGAACTTGTAGAAGGAGCTAGGAAAGAACTTGAGGGGTTGAAAGAAATTCTATCCTTAAAAGGGAATATATTCTCAAAGTAAACTGCATATCTAGCTTCTATAATGGTATTGCTAGAGATTTCATTTACTTCAGAATTAGTCACTAGAATTCTATTGGCATTGCTATCTAAGGCATATCCTATGAACACACCATCTACGGTCTTGGGTCCAATCTTTCTCTTTTTTGGTTCAGGGTTCCAACTTTTGCTAGACATCCCCAAACTTTGAGGTAATAGAATCTAGGAGTTCTACCTTTCCATAATTCATAGGGAGTCTTATCCTTAGATTTACTGGGAATCCTATTTAGGATGTAGCAGGCTGTCAATAAGGCTTCTTCCCACAGATTATCAGGAGCACCTGAGCTGAGAAGCATGGCATTCACCATGTCTAACAGAGTGTGATTCTTTCTTTCAGCAAATTCGTTGGACTGTGGTGAATAAGGAGCAGTCACCTCATGAATTATTTCGTGTTCTTCACAGAAGTTAGTCATTTCGTTTGAGATATACTCTTCGCCACGATCAGATCTAAGGATCTTAATCCTTTTCTCTAATTGGTTTTCAGCTTCTGATTTGTAAACCTTGAATCTATCTAGAACTTCATCTTTGGTTTTGAGAAGGTATGTATAGCAATACTTTGAACAATCATCTATAAATGTGACAAAGTATTTTCTACCACCTCGAGTCAAAACCCTATTTGAATCACAAACATCACTATGAACTAGTTCTAGAAGATCAGAATTCCTTTCTACGGATTTGAATGGTAGTCTAGAATGTTTGGCTTGAACACAAATTCACACTTGTCTTTATTATCTATAGGAGACTTGGGAATAAGATTTAGGTTCATCATCCTTCTAAGGGAACCCAGGTTCACATGACCTAGTCTACCATGCCAAACTGTACGCCCCAGTACCGAAATACGGGGACGGACGTAGGCCAGCTATACCGTATAAGGTACGAATACGCTATACGGTGATGACGGCTGTCAAGTCTGCTGGGTATCCTAGCATGCAATCAATCTATGGCCTAAATCTGATCTCATGTCCACAGGCAAATCACAATGAAACAACATCAAGAGAGAATCATATGGAAAGCAGGGAATACTCATATAAAAATCTGGAATCTACAGTACAGAATAATAATGTAGACAAGTATACCTTCCCACAGTTCCTAGCATGGTCTGGAACTGAAGCACACCCTCCAAGTCAAGTCTGGAAGATCCACCGGGTCGGTCTCAGACGATCTGGGAACAATCCAGGGTTGGTCAGGCCAACCGCAGCAAGTACCAGAAAGGAAGGCTCAAGGACGGGCGAAGAAAAACCAGCAGGATAAAATAAGACCAGAATAACATCTAAAAACAGTAAATAAAGGTAAGGGATCGTGCGGTACCAACGCACGATAACAATCCACAAGTATAGTGAAGCTAACACAATCACAATCTCCCTAGCATCCACTAACACCTGCATTGCCAGCTGGAAATCAATATCAGCTGGCTAGCAGGCAACAAGCCAAACAACACAGAAGGACAAGCGGCCACACAATGCCTACGGCTTGCTATTATTAGCTAACTTGGGTTATCACAGGCCTAATTACTAACAAGATGCAATGAGACTTCAAAGTCCAGCTCCTGCTTGCTACTACCCGAATAGCCCCAGCAAAAGAAAAAGATAGATATAGCAGGCACACTGCAGTATGATACATGTGCCCTAAAGAAGTGCCACACTCGACGGAGGGCTGGGAATGCGCTCATCTTGACGGATAGCAACAAATTCCTAGTATATATATATAGATACATAGGGCCGGGGTCAGACAAGCAGCAGGTCACTGGGAAGTCCCCATGAACTACATGATTAATCTAGTTATTAGCCTAGTCAGTTTCATTATGGATCCCTGACCGTGGTACTCAGGGATCCATGTCCTAGACATGATGCAAGACAAGACTGGATTGGTGGCTTATACAAGCACAATCAAGAGAAATCAACCACGGTATCAAGACGGGGTCATGCTGAGCAAGTCAGGACTGGCTGTCGCAACAGCAATCAAGAGTAAACATGCCATGTCAAGAGTACTAGTCAGGAGTGTGCCACCACGGGCCACTATCAAGAATCAAGAGTATACATGCCAGGTTTACTGTCAAGTCCAGAGTGCTAGTCAGGAGTGCACCTCTACGGGCCACTAATCAAGAATCAAGACAGGTCCAGGTCATCGTGTAATACCAGGAACAAGGTCAAATCTATCAGTCACGAGAAGTCACATTCCCAAATCGTGACATGGATAACAAGTCGGGTACAAGATCAAAATCCCCACTATAATAGTCTGTCAAGTACACATGGGAACCTACAGCTCGAATCATCAAGTTGATCCATCCACCTTATCAAACTATCAGGAGTCTCCTATCTACGATGGAAATCAATATCATGCCAGGAAGGTCAATAACCAAATACCAAGCTAATCACTATAAGCAACGCTAGGCCCTCTGGCTCACAAGAATCCTCCAAGTCAATGATCACCAGCCACTAGAAAACGAGCCCCTCAACTACCAAGACATAGCAATCAAACCAGGTTCTCCAGCTACCAGAATACACAAAGGTACCAGGTTTTGGGCGTTTGGAAAGTCGAGTAAAAATCATATAATAATACCCTCGATATTCTCCTCGTTCCACGAAATATTCGAAATCACCAAAATCCAAGAAATCCACATAGATCCACCAAGTCAATATCCCGAGATCGTACTCTCCATAATACTCAATCCTCAGTCATATCCACAAGTCACAATTCCCAATACATAGGACAACTGTCAGCTCTATCTCGCTAGACTAGGACAACTCCTAGAATAAATGGTCAGAGGACAAGTATATATTAATTAAATACCGTCAGAAAAGTGGCAAGGATTGCGTGAACCACTCTAGAGAAGACCCACAACCCTTAAACCAAACAAGGACCAGGGTTGCAGACCGTCTCCCGAGTAGAACCGCGCTCCTTACGCTATCCGACGGACAAGGCAGGTCAGGATCTAGGCGACTAATCTAGTATGGAGTCTACCTAGCAGGTAATGGGATCAGGTATACTATACCAAGGTGAACAGGCACGAGCCCAGTCCAGCAAACCAAAGGAATGGTTCTGCCCAATCCTTCGAATCAAATTCCCGATCAGGAATTTTGGAAGAATCCGGCAGAGTCTCCCCTGTATTCTGGACAGGAGCTCCCAGCGAATTGGGGCTAAAATCACTCGGCGCAACCCGCCGCAGAATCACAGAATTGCAGACTGAGAACACTAAGTCTCAGCTACCAGCAGCACTACAATGCGTACTGGGAACAAATCGATAGCCAGAACACTAAGCCCCGGCCTCCAGCAGCGCTACGAGGCGTACTGGGAAATCAATCGAACCCGAGACCACTAAGTCCCGGCCTCCAGCAGCGCTACAATGCGTACTGGGCGCCAAGCCAACATGCATAATAATAAAATAACCGCCTCGCAGGGCGCATCACAGCACATGCTCATAATTCTAACCCAAGCGCAATCACAGCCACAAGAATAGTTCGCCAAGCCGTTACCCGACCGCGAGTCGGACACGGGGCATACAGGGACAATCCATACATGTGAGTCGTGCTCGTGTCCTCGGAGGTGTCGATGACCCATCCGAGTTGTCCGATACGGTCTATCCCGGTATCGGACCAAACTATCCTAAGTTTTCATCATGGCAGATCTACTGCTAGGCTACACTAATCATGGTTATAAAATTTACAAGTACAAATTAATTAAATGAAATAAATTCCAGAAGAGAGGGCAAGAGCCGCCGATGAGCAAGGGATACTTGCCTAGAGGGCTCGGCTAGGTAAGCAAGTCTTCGGCGATCTGGATCCAAGCTAGCACGTCCATCGAGGTCCTCAGAATACATAATAAACAATCATTAGAATTAAATAATAAAATAATAACAGAAAGTACGGAGGATGGTAGAAGGCTATACCGTGTGGGTCCCGCAAGCAGTATAGGGATCGAACACAGAAACCGAGGCACGCGGACCGATACGGGCACGTAAACCGAGATGTGCACGTATATCGAGATACGTACGAGAATCGAGATGACACGAATATCGAGATGGCACGAATATCGAGATGAACGGGAAACACGTGCACGTAAATCGAGACGCGCACGTAGATCGAGGAAATCACGAATATCGGGATGGCACACAAATCAATGCGACACGCAAATCGAGGCGTACACACGAATCGAGACGGAGCGAGATTCAAGGAAGCACGCAAATAAATGCGGCATACAAGTCGACGTATACACGCAAATCGATGCGGTGCGAAGTCCAAAGTGATACACAAACCAAGGCGGCACGGGTCACGAGGTAGGCACAAAGGCCGAGATACGAAAATCGAGGCGGTGCACAAATCGAGATGGCACGGTGCCCGAGGCAGTGCGGGGCTCGAGGCGTCCCGCTGCCCGAGGCAAAATGCGTGTCTAGGTGCACAAAAACCGGGGCTGCACACGACCCGAAATTACGGGGAACGAGGAAGCGCACCAACCGAGGGTGCGCTGCCCGAGACGACACGCTGCACGGGGCAGCACACATCCCGAGGGTACGCAGATCGAAAAAGGGGAGAGAGGAGGCGGAGGAGGATCTCACCAGAGGGGGTTGCCGGCGGAGAGGGAGGCGGCCGGAGCTACTAGGGGAGGCTGGAGAAGGACGGAAGCAGCGACAGGGGCCCACGGAGGAGGCCGGCCGGAGAAGATGGCAGAGGTGGTGGCCGCGGCGCTGGTGGTGGCGGCTGAAGGCAGTGGTCACGGCGGAGGGGGCTCGGGAGAGGAGATCGAGAGGTTGGGAGAGGGAGGAGGAGCTCGGGGCGACAAGAGGGAAAGGGGGAGGTGCTGGCCGGAGCTGGGGGCTCGGCCAGGCAAAGGTGGCCGGAGGCCATGGCGGTGGCGGCTGAAGGGAGACGACGATGATGATGAGGGCGGTGGCGGTGGCGGTGAGGGCTGGAGATGGTGGTGATCGCGGCTTCGGGAGAGGGGCGGAGGCGATGGAAGTGGCAGGGGTCGCGGTGGAGGAGCTTCGGCTAGGTGGTGGTGGCAGGCGGTGCCGGTGGTGGTGCCGGCTAAGGGGGCGGCGGTGGCGCCGGATGGAGGAGGCCTGGGAAAGGAGAGAGGATGGAGAGTGAGGATGGGAGGGGAGTGCTCCATGGAGAGAGAGGAAGAAATCGAGAGTGAAGGGGGGGTGAGTCGGCCGGTTCTCCAGAGATGGTGAGGAGGGAGAGAGGGGAGTTAGGTAGGGGGAGGGTGAGAGTGAGGGAGAGAGAGAGAAAGAGAGAGGGGTTAGGTAGATATTTGGGAAGGGTAGATTAGGAACAAGAAATTAATAATAATAATAATAATGAGGATAAAATTACCTCCAAGAAAATAATAAAAATTTCAAGAATACCCCAAAATTAAAATCCTCTAAATACAATAATACGGTCAAATACGTACCTCAAAATAGGAATATTACATCCTACCCACCTTACAAAAATTTCGTCCTCGAAATTTCAAAATTATCAAAATAGGGTTTTCAAAACTAGTACATATATATCTGCCATGAAAACTCTACCCACCTTACAGAAATCAAGTAATACAAAAAGAAACGAACAAAATCTCAATATGAAAACATCAAAGGGAAGAAGGTCTAGCTAAATAAATCAACTCGCAAGGTAAACCCAAAACATCGAAAGAATCTCGAAAATCAATTTCTCGCACACGAAATAACCCCATAAATCAAAACAAGTACAAAATTTCGAAAACAATGTCCAGAAACGTAAAATCCTAACTGCATAAAGAAAAATAATAAATCCGCATAAAATCATAAAATACAGGATATCTGTCTCGAACCGATGACCGTAGTTTCCTAATATCCGAAAAATGTGTGTCATGATCATTCCTTGCCACGCCATCCGGAATGGCTGCAAAAGATGCATCAGGGCACTATAATCGAGCGGCTGCAACTTTCGTTACCACGCCGTCAAGGTATACTAGGGTCACCCGGTACTCTCGACAAATACCCAAAAACGAATCAAATCCATAACTCACATATCCAAATCACTAATATCACAAAAATCTCTAACAATATAACGAGAGTCCTAGAAAAACAATCAAAATCCAAAATCCAGGTGAATCATAAAACACATCCAAAAATATCTTTAATGATAACCACAAGATAGCTTTTCTAGGAAAATACTCCATATCCATAGAAAAATACTCTAAATCGAGAATCCATATCAAAACATGATGTATAGAAGGTATATCTATAATCAAAATAATATCTGGAATATATAATCATGAGTGCGGAACTGTCCGGAATCAAGGAAGCCAAATCGATACAAGAATATCCCTCAGATACTCAACAAATGTTAGAATATCCAATCTCGGAGTCCATATGAAATCTTCATTCCACAGCAATCCAGCCAACGCTCGAAGAGAACGATAATGAAACTAAGTCAACACGAAGTCAACGCACGAAATAGATAACAGGAAATCAAACAAGGCGAAACACCGGTAGAGAGTACAGAACCCAAGATAAATAATCATGTAACCCAAATAATGGAGATAAGATAACATCTCATCAAATAAGGGGATCGACATGACCAACTATAGGATCATATCTATCAAACAAGGATCAGAAATAGATAACACGAATAAGACATGGCCAAGCAAGATGGGTCCAAGTAGAGATGAGGACCAGTTCACAGGTTCAAGGGAGCGAAGGACAAGTGTAACAAGTAGGAATACCAAGGAATAGTGGACTGAGATCAATAATCATGTGATACCCAACAAAATCTCAAAACGAGACCTGCATGGGCCACCACTAAAACCTTGTCATGCCCCAGTACCGAAATACGGGGACGGACGTAGGCCAGCTACACCGTATAAGGTACGAATACGCTATACGGTGATGACGGCTGTCAAGTCTGCTGGGTATCCTAGCATGCAATCAATCTATGGTCTAAATCTGATCTCATGTCCACAGGCAAATCACAATGAAACAACATCAAGAGAGATAATCATATGGAAAGCAGGGAATACTCATATAAAAATCTGGAATCTACAGTACAGAATAATAATGTAGACAAGTATACCTTCCCACAGTTTCTAGCATGGTCTGGAACTGAAGCGCACCCTCCAAGTCAAGTCTGGAAGATCCACCGGGTCTGTCTCAGACGATCTGGGAACAATCCAGGGTTGGTCAGGCCAACCGCAGCAAGTACCAGAAAGGAAGGCTCAAGGACGGGCGAAGAAAAACCAGCAGGATAAAATAAGACCAGAATAACATCTAAAAACAGTAAATAAAGGTAAGGGATCGTGCGGTACCAACGCACGATAACAATCCACAAGTATAGTGAAGCTAACACAATCACAATCTCCCTAGCATCCACTAACACCTGCATTGCCAGCTGGAAATCAATATCAGCTGGCTAGCAGGCAACAAGCCAAACAACACAGAAGGACAAGTGGCCACACAATGCCTACGGCTTGCTATTATTAGCTAACTTGGGTTATCACAGGCCTAATTACTAACAAGATGCAATGAGACTTCAAAGTCCAGCTCCTGCTTGCTACTACCCGAATGGCCCCAGCAAAAGAAAAAGATAGATATAGCAGGCATGCTGCAGTAAGATACATGTGCCCTAACGAAGTGCCACACTCGACGGAGGGCTGGGAATGCGCTCATCTCGACGGATAGCAACAAATCCCTAGTATATATATATAGATACATAGGGCCGGGGTCAGACAAGCAACAGGTCACTGGGAAGTCCCCATGAACTACATGATTAATCTAGTTATTAGCCTAGTCAGTTTCATTATGGATCCCTGACCGTGGTACTCAGGGATCCATGTCCTAGACATGATGCAAGACAAGACTGGATTGGTGGCTTATACAAGCACAATCAAGAGAAATCAACCACGGTGTCAAGACGGGGTCATGCTGAGCAAGTCAGGACTGGCTGTCGCAACAACAATCAAGAGTAAACATGCCATGTCGAGAGTACTAGTCAGGAGTGTGCCACCACGGGCCACTATCAAGAATCAAGAGTATACATGCCAGGTTTACTGTCAAGTCTAGAGTGCTAGTCAGGAGTGCACCTCTACGGGCCACTAATCAAGAATCAAGACAGGTCCAGGTCATCGTGTAATACCAGGAACAAGGTCAAACCTATCAGTCACGAGAAGTCACATTCCCAAATCGTGACATGGATAACAAGTCGGGTACAAGATCAAAATCCCCACTATAATAGTCTGTCAAGTACACATGGGAACCTACAGCTCGAATCATCAAGTTGATCCATCCACCTTATCAAACTATCAGGAGTCTCCTATCTACGATGGAAATCAATATCATGTCAGGAAGGTCAATAACCAAATACCAAGCTAATCACTATAAGCAACGCTAGGCCCTCTGGCTCACAAGAATCCTCCAAGTCAATGATCACCAGCCACTAGAAAACGAGCCCCTCAGCTACCAAGACATAGCAATCAAACCAGGTTCCCCAGCTACCGGAATACACAAAGGTACCAGGTTTTGGGCGTTTGGGAAGTCGAGTAAAAATCATATAATAATACCCTCGATATTCTCCTCGTTCCACGAAATATTTGAAATCACCAAAATCCAAGAAATCCACATAGATCCACCAAGTCAATATCCCGAGATCGTACTCTCCATAATACTCAATCCTCAGTCATATCCACAAGTCACAATTCCCAATACATAGGACAACTGTCAGCTCTATCTCGCTAGACTAGGACAACTCCTAGAATAAATGGTCAGAGGACAAGTATATATTAATTAAATACCGTCAGAAAAGTGGCAAGGATTGCGTGAACCACTCTGGAGCAGATCCACAACCCTTAAACCAAACAAGGACCAGGGTTGTAGACCGTCTCCCGAGTAGAACCGCGCTCCCTACGCTATCCGACGGACAAGGCAGGTCAGGATCTAGGCGACTAATCTAGTATGGAGTCTACCTAGCAGGTAACGGGATCAGGTATACTATACCAAGGTGAACAGGCACGAACCCAGTCCAGCAAACCAAAGGAATGGTTCTGCCCAATCCTTCGAACCAAATTCTCGATCAGGAATTTTGGAAGAATCCGGCAGAGTCTCCTCTGTATTCTGGACAGGAGCTCCCAGCGAATTGGGGCTAAAATCACTCGGCGCAACCCACCGCAGAATCACAGAATTACAGACTGAGAACACTAAGTCTCAGCTACCAGCAGCACTACAATGCGTACTGGGAACAAATCGATAGCCGAGAACACTAAGCCCCGGCCTCCAGCAGCGCTACGAGGCGTACTGGGAAATCAATCGAACCCGAGACCACTAAGTCCCGGCCTCCAGCAGCGCTACCATGCGTACTGGGCGCCAAGCCAACATGCATAATAATAAAATAACCGCCTCGCAGGGCGTATCACAGCACATGCTCATAATTCTAACCCAAGCACAATTACAGCCACAAGAATAGTTCGCCAAGCCGTTACCCGACCGCGAGTCGGACACGGGGCATACAGGGACAATCCATACATATGAGTCGTGCTCGTGTCCTCGGAGGTGTGGATGACCCATCCGAGTTGTCCGATACGGTCTATCCCGGTATCGGACCAAGCTATCCTAAGTTATCATCATGGCAGATCTACTGCTAGGCTACACTAATCATGGTTATAAAATTTATAAGTACAAATTAATTAAATAAAATAAATTCCAGGAGAGAGGGCAAGAGCCGCCGATGAGCAAGGGATACTTGCCTAGAGGGCTCGGCTAGGTAAGCAAGTCTTCGGCGATCTGGATCCAAGCTAGCACGTCCATCGAGGTCCTCAGAACACATAATAAACAATCATTAGAATTAAATAATAAAATAATAACAGAAAGCACGGAGGATGGCAGGAGGCTATACCGTGTGGGTCCCGCAAGCAGTATAGGGATCGGACACGGAAACCGAGACACGTGGACCGATACGGGCACGTAAACCGAGACGTGCACGTATATTGAGATACACACGAGAATTGAGATGACACGAATATCGAGATGGCACGAATATCGAGATGAACAGGAAACACGTGCACGTAAATCGAGACGCGTACGTAGATCAAGGAAATCATGAATATCGGGATGGCACATAAATCAATCGACACGCAAATCGAGGCGTGCATACGAATCGAGACGGAGCGAGATTCAAGGAAGCACGCAAATAAATGCGGCATACAAGTCGACATATGCACGCAAATCGATGCGGTGCGAAGTCCAAAGTGATACACAAACCAAGGCGGCACGGGTCACGAGGTAGGCACAAAGGCCAAGACACGAAAATTGAGGCGGTGCACAAATCGAGATGGCACGGTGCCCGAGGCAGTGCGGGGCTCGAGGCGTCCCGCTGCCCGAGGTAAAATGCGTGTCTAGGTGCACAAAAATCGGGGCTACACACGACCCGAAATCACAGGGAACGAGGAAGCGCACCAACCGAGGGTGCGCTGCCCGAGACGACACGCTGCACGGGGCAGCACGCATCCCGAGGGTACGCAGACCGAAAAAAGGGAGAGAGGAGGCGGAGGAGGATCTCACAAGAAGGGGTTGCCAGCGGCGAGGAAGGCGGCCGGAGCTACTAGGGGAGGCTGGAGGAGGACGGAAGCAGCGGCAGGGGCCCACGGAGGAGGCCGGCCGGAGAAGATGGCAGAGGTGGTGGTCGCGGCGCTGGTGGTGGCGGCTGAAGGCAGTGGTCACGGCGGAGGGGGCTCGGGAGAGGAGATCGAGAGGTCGGGAGAGGGAGGAGGAGCTCGGGGCGACAAGAGGGAAAGGGGGAGGTGCTGGCCGGAGCTGGGGGCTCGCCCAGGCAAAGGTGGCCGGAGGCCATGGCGGTGGCGACTGAAGGGAGACGACGATGATGATGAGGGCGGTGGCGGTGAGGGCTGGAGATGGTGGCGATCGCGGCTCCGGGAGAGGGGCGGAGGCGATGGAAGTGGCAGGGGTCGCGGTGGAGGAGCTTCGGCTAGGTGGTGGTGGCAGACGGTGCAGGTGGTGGTGCCGGCTAAGGGGGCGGCGGTGGCGCCGGATGGAGGAGGCCTGGAAAAGGAGAGAGGGTGGAGAGTGAGGATAGGAGGGGAGTGCTCCATGGAGAGAGAGGGAGAAATCGAGAGTGAAGGGGGGGTGAGTCGGCCGGTTCTCCAGAGATGGTGAGGTGGGAGAGAGGAAAGTTAGGTAGGGGGAGGGTGAGAGTGAGGGAGAGAGAGAGAAAGAGAGAGGGGTTAGGTAGATATTTGGGAAGGGTAGATAAGGAACAAGAAATTTATAATAATAATAATGAGGATAAAATTACCTCCAAGAAAATAATAAAAATTTCAAGAATACCCCAAAATTAAAATCCTCTAAATACAATAATACGGTCAAATACGTACCTCAAAATAGGAATATTACACAAACATTGGAAGATTCTACATTGGAAACAATAGGAGAAGGGTCCAATATTTGATTTACAGTACTGAGAATAAACAGACCATCATTTACAAATCCTTTACCAACAAAGGACTCATTCTTAGAAAATACAACTTTATTGGCTTCCATTACAATCTTGTAACCAGATGCTACAAGAAGGGAACCGCTAACTAAATTTCTCCTAACAGTCGGCACATGAAGAACATCATGAAGAGGTAGACTTTTTCCTGATGTCATCTTCAGATCTATTATTCCTCTTCCTACAATTTATGTCGTAGAGCCATCTCCTAGGGTTATGACTCCTCCACATGATTCCTGATAGTTTGAAAAATAGGAGCGATCAAATGAAACATGAACATTAGCTCCAGAGTCACTACCAAAATACAGTAAATTAGCGACGACACATTAGCGACGGATAATTTTCGTCGGCATTAGCGACAGATTTGCGGTAAATAGCCGACGGAGTATCGGCGACAAGCCGATACAATTTTTATTTTATTTTAAGGAGAAAAAAAGGTCGCTCATCCGTCGCTAGGGCGTCGGAGCTATAGCGACGGATAAGTAGCCGTCGCCATGCAGTCGATTATTTGGCAGAAATTGTTGAGGGAAATGGCGGAACAATTCTTCGACTACGTAGCGACGGACATTCCGTCGGCAAGCATCAAAAATAGCGACGGCCTTGCGACGGATATAAACCGTCGCTGGTCCGTCGCTAAATAAAGGGCCCAGGCTTAAATTGAAACGACGGGGAAAACTTTTCATTCCCCCCAAATTTCATTCTCTCTCCTCTCTCTCTCTCTTCTGCGGCGGTCGATGACCTCACTCTCCTCTCTCTCTCTCCCGCGGCGGTGATCGACGACTGTCACGCCCCGCTCCCGTAGGAGCGATCGTCCTCGCTAAGGCGTGATACCGCACGAGCCTAGATTGCGCTCGTGCAAGGCAGTTCCATAACGGTCGATTACATCGGCGGCAATGGAGTCGTCGCACAGAAGTCCCAAGCAGAAACATTGAACATGCAGCAGAATTTAAAGACAAGACATAAGTTATTCAAAAGAAGCTCTTTATTGATATTGAATACAAGATTACATTTGTGGGCGCAAGGCCAAATTACAAGTCTCTCGTGCTCACTTTTCTCTCATTTACAAGTCACTCTGCTCTCTCTCATCTCTCGATTATAATACTTGAGCCAGCGGAAGCTTTGAAAGGCGATGTCCATATATTATGTCCCGTATAAGTCTTCAATCCTCGTGGTCGCACGCTTCGAATCACCAAGGAACTCCGTGCCTCGACGCATCTAAACGAGCTCCGCGCCACGAGCTTCTACCTGTGCCTGCACATGAACACTGTGTGGGTGTCAGTACTCAACTATACTGGTGGAGTGAGCTCCTCGCCCACCCATACAAAACTGACACGTTCATTTACTTTGTGCAGTTGAAAACCCTTTCGATTGTCTTTCTAGTCTTGCCTTAGGATTCATTTTAGGAGAGGACGTTCGACCAAACCGAGGTGCCAAGACATATTCGTGCTATAATTCTAACGTGTGTTTCGATCGAGGCAGTGCCTCGTCGTGCATGTACTTGACCCAACTTGAACTCGGGACGACAGGGTCGTGCCATACTCTATTCGCGACTTAGACATATTCGAGACGGTGCTACGCCGAGGAGCAACTTACACGAACTCGGCCGTGCTAAGACCTTTACTTGAACTAAAGTGCCTCAAGCCTATTCTCGTGCCAACGACGTCAAGGGGACGACTCGTGCATGTCGTGCCACTAGACTTGATTTGTGCCTTAAGACCTTGCTTAGACTTGTATATGCTTCAAGATTGAGGCCGTGTCTCACAACTTATCAAGACTTTATCCATGCTACCGCCTAGCGGTCTTTTTATTCGACTCATGAACCAACTTAGACAAGACTTGCCAAACGTAGTATCGATCTCATGGACATCCCGACGCCAAGTATCGTGCTAAGCACGGTGCCTATGCTACAGCCCAATCTTAGGACCAGACATTGTGTTACCGACTAGACATGATTCCAGTTCTAAACCCAATCCAAAGGCAAACACGCGGTGTGCCGCTATTGCCGACACATCTACATGAGTGGTCACTAGCAATGTCAAGCTATCTTGGACTGGCTCGTAGGATATCGGCTCGTCCCTACACGGGTAGCTAGCCCGGAGGCGCCAAAGTCTCCCATGCGGTTATCCAGCATCCTACTTTGAGCCGCAACGCGCTTCCTCCGGGCCGAATGATCCCGGTGCCCCGACAATCATTCGAGAAGACTACACCTTGTCGACAAGTTGTCCAATGACCATGCATACTCAACTCGATCTATCAAATCCTTCCTCAACATGACCATGCTTTTCTTTAACTCTCTCGAGACTTAACGAGACTCCCAAGCCGTAGGACCGATCTCGTGTGCGGGACATATCAAGACTTAGCGAGACTCCCAAGTAGCGGAACCGATTTCGTGTGCGGGACTTTCAAGACTTAGCGAGACTCCCAAGTAGCGGGACCAATCTCGTGTGCTGGACTTTCAAGACTTAGCGAGACTCCCAAGTAGCGGGACCGATCTCGTTTGTGGGACTTTCAAGACTTAGCGAGACTCCCAAGTAGCGGGACCGATCTCGACGACAACCAATCGCGTGGACTTCCTTTGATCGTGGCAAGCTTTTCACTAAACTGACTGCAACTCGCACCTTAGACAGACCTGGTTCTCTAGACGATGCTAACGCTCAAGTCATATACTTTTATACGACGAGCCTAGTTCTCAAGGGACAACGCGACTTGACAACCGCAGATAGAGCGGGACAGTGCTAGAGATGGCTTTGATAGCCCAATGCAACTCTTGTCTAACTTATTCGGGCAACGACTCGACGAGCAAAGGCTACGCCGAGCTTCGTATCGAGGGAACGTACCGTGCACGCGTTCGACTTGAACAACCAAGTTCTCGGGTGTCTAGACTTAAGCCAACAAGCCGTGCATGACGACTTAACTTGCGGGACGTGCGAAGGCTATGCCAAGCCTTGCGGGATAGGACCGTGCATGCTTTATTAAGCATTCATGCGTCGACACCTATGACTTAGGCTGATTCGAGTGTTGGGGCAAAACGACGGGACCGTGCATGTTTTATCAAGCATTCATGCAGGCGACGCTTAGGACTTAGGCTATTTCAATTGTCGGAACAACTTAGCAACTTAAGTCAACTTCCTTCTCCTAAGCCACGGGAACGAAGGATCGAGTGTCATTTGAAAGCACGCTGAGCCGACTTCTATGAAGACCGTGGGACCATTTTCCATGTTCTAAGATATTTCGATGGGTCGGGATTATTCCCTTAGCTATGTGCGTTCGTAGCTTTTATATTAGCCTACTTGTGCAAGTTGAAAATATTGCGAGTTATTATGTGAAGGCTAAGATGAGGCAAGTTTACCAAAACTATCCCACCTGAGCGAGGAGTCGCCTCGGACGAGCGAGCCTTCGAGTAGCCGTTGCAAGGCTAAGTCCGAACGTCGTCGGCGTTTCGATTCCTCCGATTGACTTTGCGGTTCGGGGCACTACATCATACACCACTCAGAACAAATCTCGTCCTCGAGACTTTCCTGAAGGCAAGCCATCCTACCATTTCTATGGCCAAGACTTAATCGAGCCTAGACACGGGACTATAACAGTCGAGCGAGATACGCCTACGTATTTCCTTGAGTCTAAGCCACGCTCGTACTATTATCATTCTTTCCTTCAACACGATTTTGAATTCTCGACACTCTTCCATTCTCCAAGTCTCATTTCCATTGAACGTATCACTCGGCTGGATCGTGCACGCATTCCAGACGTCCCTAAAATACATGCATTCACCAAGCCGTATGATAAAGAATTCGTCTTTCTCACTCGAGTCGCATCGTGCACATACTCAAGCGTCCCTGATGTATATGCATTCAGCCGAATCTCGTGAGCGAGGTTTTTCTATCCTTGATTCATTCAATCCATCCATGTCAATCCTCAAGTTCGATCTTTTGATTGCTAACACTTGAAATAGGGCGTCTTGCCTAACCGCTAGGCCAATCTTTTCGAGGCTAAAGTCAATGTCAGAATTGGAATCATAGTTCCCCAACAATAATGCCAATACTGACCCCAATCCTAGGGTCAAACCAAAGTCGATAGTACGGGATTTTCTACCCAAGCTCGCGTCATTCGGATTTCTAAACATCGAACACGATCACCTATTCGCATCAATGCATTCATTGCGCGTATTCGAATCCATTCAAATCACCAATTCTAACTAATTCATGTATTCGATCACGAGGTCGTCTAGCTTTGACAATATGTTGTGCCCCAATCTCATGCGAGTCCGATTATCCACGGTGGTTCATGAATCACCATGCGACGCTCCTGCAGAATAATCATTCTCATCGGGGCGTAACTCTTGTTTGAGTCTAGACTCGTTCATTCTCGATACGCGGATTAGACCTACGCAATCCTCAAATTCGATCGTCAAGCACGCTAGGTCATTCTCGAGTCATCTTCGCGTCAAACCACAAGTCGAAGCACACTAATTGCCACGCCATACTAGTTCAATCACCCCCGCTGTAGGAATCACCATACCAGCGCTCACGCGAAGTGATCGCTCTAATCGGCGTGACGTATGTGCGAGGCTGGGTTGCGCTTGCATAATACAAGGACGTCAACGTTGTGGTTGTCGACGAAGCAAATCCAAACATATCATTTTCATCCAATCCAAGTTCGATAGTCCGACCGTCATTCATTCAACTAGAAAATCCTCGAGCCAAGTTTATCTTTTCCTCGACACGTTTCAATATCCCGAGTATAGCATCCATCAAAAAAATGATATTTGCACGATCGTCATTCGTCGAGTCAGAGTACCCCCGAGTTATCGCATATCCATCTTTGATACGCCTCAATACCATCGACGATATGCATAACCTGACGATCTTCCTTTGTAACCAATTTCGAGTCGTACGACTGATGCTATTGTCCGAACTAGATATTCCATAATTTCCTCGAAATTCAAGATCAAGTTCGATCGCTATTCCTCAAGCTCGTTTCAAGATCGTTGTTCAAAACTCAAGTCATATTTTATTTGAAACAATCCAAAATCGTACGTGCGATCCTCTAAGTTTCCTCGATCACGACCATTCATTTTCATTCATCGTTCCGAATCATTTTCTAACACGCGTTGCCTATTCTCAAGTTGTCCGAACGAGATGCTCGTTCGGGACACTCGAAGTCACGACCAACTAAGCGTGACGCGTTCTAAGGCTTTGTGCGATCGCATCGCCTCGCCGACGTACTCGTTATTATTTCTAATCCTCAATCTTCGCTTGAATGATTTCCAAGAAAATCCATACACCACTCGGATTCAAGCCATCCGATCTAGCCCGCAATCACGTTCGCGTCATTCGCTAAGACATTCTTCGGATTCGTTCGACGAATCCCTAGCGTAATCGCTCACGTCGCATCGACGTACTAAGTTGTTCGTACTATTTCCTCGAAATCCAAGTCAATCCTCCATGTACGCCTAAGCGTTAACTCGATAGTGTTCCTATCGATAGACACTCTAAGTGTAGCTCGTTCCCGACCGAGCGGTATTTGATATTGCTTGCGACTCGTTTGCACCAAAAGGTCGAGGTGCGCGACGCGCGGACTAAGTTGTGCCGCATAACCATCCCATGCGGACTATATTCAAGTTTGCATGCTCACTTGCTAATGTCGACGTAGGACTATTTGGGCACGCATGCGACTTTGCTAACTTAGCATGTGTTCTTTATCGAGTCAAGTTTAACATCGTTCGGCACAAAGGCCTACAGATGCATTCGGCGAAAGCCTACCGATGCGTTTGGTTGAACGCTTGTACGAGCTTTTGAAAATATTTAGACTTATTGTATGGACATGCCGAAGGACATTTGAGAGAGAGCGCACACTTCTTTATCAACGACGAGCTTTCAAAACTTAAAATTTTGATTTGAAGTCCAAGGACGTAAAGCCGTGCTCTAATACCATTATGTCACGTCCCGCTCCCGTAGGAGCGATCGTCCTCGCTAAGGCGTGATGCCGCACGAGCCTAGATTGCGGTCGTGCAAGGCAGTTCCATAACGGCCGATTACATCGGCGACGACGGGGTCGTCGCACAGAAGTCCCAAGCAAAAACATTGAACATGCAGCAAAATTTAAAGACAAGACACAAGTTATTCAAAAGAAGCTCTGTCACGCCCCAGAACCAGAATACTGGAGAGCGGGGGCAGATATAGCCAGCTACGTATATGAAATGGAATCCATCTCGCTATACGGTCACGGCTGTCTAGATACATGAGGGTTTATCTACAAGCCAACAGTCTCTTAAGGTCATGAACAAGTCTAGAGTCTCAATCACAAGCAAGTAAGTAAAAGTCACAAGATGTATGATCATTAAATATACAATAGTAAGGCGTCCCAAACATTATATATTACATATTCAGTTGATCATGCCTAGTTATGGCTTGCACCTTTGTCTGAACAGAACTTGGAATTCTCACCATTTATCGATAAAATAAATACAAGCATTCTGGTCATGCAGCAATCTGGAACAGGATCAGGGCAAGACTAGACTGGTTAGACTCCATCCAATCACTTCACGGCCAAGCAAGAATTACGGCTTGATACTTTAACTAACTAGGGTTGTCACAAGCCTAATTACTAATAAGATGCAGTGAGATTATTCCACAGCCACAAGCCCTGTAGACCATCCAGGTCATCCAGGTCGAGAGATTAGGGTTGAATTCAGGTGGGTACATCATCCAGGAAACGCATGTACCCTTAAGTAGCTTGGAGGGTGCAACACATGACAGTGTGCTGGAAATGTGCCCTACTCGACGGCAGGCTACAGATCCCAAGCGCACCCAGGTAACGGGATTGCCTGTAGCTGTGAGATCTCTTCATGACTAATGTATTAATCTAGTTGTTAACCTTAGTTTATTTTAGTAGGTACTCCTGACCGTGGTACTCAGGAGTCCCTGTCCTAGACATGATGCAAGACAGGACTGGAATATTTGTAAAAGCACAATCGCAAACTGATCCAAGTAAGGCATGAAGATGCGATTCATGAGGTCCATGAATACTACCGGCGCATTGGTTGCTCCAAAAGGCATAACAAGGAACTTTCAATGCGCCGGCAGTATTCATGGACCTCATGAATCGCATCTTCATGCCTTACTTGGATCAGTTTGCGATTGTGCTTGTACAAATATTCCAGTCCTGTCTTGCATCATGTCTAGGACAGGGACTCCTGAGTACCACGAACAGGGACTCGAGCCAGCGGAAGGTTCGGAAGGCGATGTCCATACTTTATGTCTCGTATAAGTCTTCAATCCTCGCGGTCGCACGCTTCGAATCGCCACGGAACTCCGTGCCTCGATGCATCCAAACGAGCTCCGCGCCACGAGCTTCTACCTGTGCCTGCACATGAACACTGTGTGGGTGTCAGTACTCAACTGTACTGGTGGAGTGAGCTCCTCGCCCACCCATACAAAACCGACACGTTCATTTACTTTGTGCAGTTGAAAACCCTTTCGATTGTCTTTCTAGTCTTGCCTTAGGATTCATTTTAGGATGAGGACGTCCGACCAAACCGAGGTGCCAAGACATGTTCGTGCTATAATTTCAACGTGTGTTTCGATCGAAGCAGTGCCTCATCGTGCATGTACTTGACCCAACTTGAACTCGGGACGACAGGGTCGTGCCATACTCTATTCGTGACTTAGACATATTCGAGACGGTGCTACGCTGAGGAGCAACTTACACGGACTCGGCCGTGCCAAGACCTTTACTTGAACTCAAGTGCCTCAAGCCTATTCTCGTGCCAACGACGTCAAGGGGACGACTCGTGCAGGTCGTGCCGCTAGACTTTATTTATGCCTTAAGACCTTGCTTAGACTTGTATATGCTTCAAGATGGAGGTCGCGCCTCGCAACTTATCAAGACTTTATCCATGCTACCGCCTAGCGGTCTTTCTATTCGACTCATGAACCAACTTAGACAAGACTTGCCAAACCTAGTATCGATCTCATGGACATCCCGACGCCAAGTATCGTGCTAAGCACGGTGCCTATGATGCAGCCCAATCTTAGGCCCAGCCATTGTGTTACCGACTAGACATGATTCTAGTTCTAAACCCAATCCAAAGGCAAACACGCGGTGTGCCGCTATTGCCGACACATCTACATGAGTGGTCACTAGTAATGTCAAGCTATCTTGGACTGGCTCGTGGGATATCGGCTCGTCCCTACATGGGTAGCTAGCCCGGAGGCGTCGAAGTCTCCCATGCGATTATCCAGCATCCTACTTTGAGCCGTAGCGCGCTTCCCCCGGGCCGAATGATCCCGGCGCCCCCGCAATCATTCGAGAAGACTACACCTTGTCGACAAGTTGTCCAATGACCATGCATACTCAACTCGATCTATCAAATCCTTCCTCAACATGACCATGCTTTCCTTTAACTCTCTCGAGACTTAACGAGACTCCCAAGCCGTAGGACCGACCTCGTGTGCGGGACATATCAAGACTTAGCGAGACTCCCAAGTAGCGGGACCGATCTCGTGTGCGGGACTTTCAAGACTTAGCGAGACTCCCAAGTAGCGAGACCGATCTCGTGTGCGGGACTTTCAAGACTTAGCGAGACTCCTAAGTAGCGGGACCGATCTCATGTGCGGGACTTTCAAGACTTAGCGAGACTCCCAAGTAGCGGGACCGATCTCGACGACAACCAGTCGCGTGGACTTCCTTTGATCGTGGCAAGCTTTTCACTAAACTGACCGCAGCTCGCGCCTTAGACAGACCTGGTTCTCTAGGCGATGCTAACGCTCAAGTCATATACTTTTATACGACGAGCCTTGTTCTCAAGGGACTACGCGACTTGACAACCGCAGATAGAGCGGGACAGTGCTAGAGATGGCTTCGATAGCCCAACGCAACTCTTGTCTAACTTATTCGGGCAACGACTCGACGAGCAAAGGCTACGCCGAGCTTCGTATCGAGGGAACATGCCGTACACGCGTTCGACTTGAACAACCAAGTTCTCGGGTGCCTAAACTTAAGCCAACAAGCTGTGCAGGACGACTTAACTTGCGGGATGTGCGAAGGCTATGCCAAGCCTTGTGGGATAGGACCGTGTATGCTTTATTAAGCATTCATGCGACGACACCTATGACTTAGGCTGATTCGAGTGTTGGAGCAAAACGACGGGACCGTGTATGCTTTATCAAGCATTCACGCAGGCGACGCCTAGGACTTAGGCTATTTCAAGTGTCGGGACAACTTAGCAACTTAAGCCAACTTCCTTCTCCCAAGCCACGGGATCGAAGGATCGAGTGTCATTTGAAAATACGCTGAGCCGACTTCTATGAAGACCGTGGGACCATTTTCCATGTTCTAAGATATTACGACGGGTCGGGATTATTCCCTTAGCTATGTGCGTTCGTAGCTTTTATATTAGCCTACTTGTGCAAGTTGAAAATATTGCGAGTTATTATGTGAAGGCTAAGATGAGGCAATTTCATCGAAACTATCCCACCTGAGCGAGGAGTCGCCTCGGACGATAGAGCCTTCGAGTAGCCGTTGCAAGGCTAAGTCCGAATGCCGTCGACATTTCGATTCCTCCGATTGACTTTGCGGGTCGGGACACTACATCGACCTCTCCTCTCTCTCTCCCAAAGGTAATCTCTCTCTCTCTGTGTGTGTGGTCATGGGTGTCGTGGGCTGCCGGGGGCGTGGGAGGGGCGGCGGGGGGGTAGGAGGGGCGGCGGGGGGCGGGAGGGGTGCTGGCGCGCGCGGGCGGGGCTGCGGCGGGGGACGGGGGGCAGCGCGCTCCGGGGCAGCGGGGGGCGGCGGGGGTGGCGCACGCGGGGCAGCGCAGGACTGGAGGGGGCGGCGGGGGGTGGGAGGGGTGCTGGCATGCGCGGGGCTGCGGGCGACGACGGGGGGCAGCGCGCTCCGGGGCAGCGGAGGGCGGCGGTGGTGGCACGCGCGGGACAGTACGGGGTACAAATACAATGAGTAGTATCGACGATATGACAAATCCTAGTTTAAGAAATAGGATATCGGCGATATCGGTAGTATCGGCAGTTTCGGATCAGAGTATCAGATTTTTTGGTATTGGGAAACAAATAATTATCGGTAGTATATGAACTCTAAGCTATCATATCAAAACTTAATCTCTGAAACTATCCTGAAACATATCTTAACTCTAATATATGAATATCTAACTTAGTCTCTAAAACTAAGATACTATACATATCCAAAATATATCTATCTAAACTCTAAGCTATCATATCAAAACACACACTCTAATACACTACCATCTAACATATAAGCTATCTAACTTATATCTACTAACCTCATTCTAGATACTAACTTATTACTAACCATCTAACCGACTATCTTATACTTCTAGCATCCTTATCCCAATATACTAACTAGTAGTAGGATACCAACATATATTTTCTAAATAACTCTAACATATGTCATATCTAACTGACAAAGACCCCCAATGTCGGCATCGGTCAATATTTGGTATCGGTCGATATCGGATCGGAACATGCCAAACCGTATCGGTATCGGCCGTATCGGATCGGTATCGGCCGATACTTTAAAGAAAATGCAATATGACAAACCCTAGTTTAAGAAATAGGATGAAAAAGTCTATTGCTTTAAGAAATAGGAGATCGACGTTTAAGAAATGGGAGATCGGCGTCGCGACCTATGATATTTCCACGAAACAGAACTTTCAGATGAGAGCTTCACTGATGTGGAAAATCAATAATTTTTCCGTATACGGTATGCTGTCGGGATGGAGTACTCACGGCACCATGTCTTGTCCGATATGCATGGGAAATAGTAAGGCGTTCCGCCTTAAGCATGGAGAAAAATTTTCTTTCTTTGATTTTCATCGTCAATTTCTGTCCGCGAGTCATCCTTGGAGAAAGAACAAGAACGCGTTCAGAGCTGGAAAATAAGAATTTTCTCATCCGTCTGCCAGATTGTCGGGATACGATATTTGGAAAGATGTAAAGGACTTGCCCACTGTAATGGAAGATCCATCGAGCAATCGTGTCGATGGGTTCGGACAAAGCTATAACTGGACCAAACAGAGTATCTTCTGGGACTTGTCTTCTTGGAAAGATAATCTTATAATGCATAATCTTGATGTTATACATATCGAAAAGAATGTGTTCGATAATGTCTTGAATACCGTCATGGATATTAAAGGAAAGACGAAGGACAATCCAAAAGCAAGACAAGACATTGCCGAGATATGCAAGCATCCTTATATGAACTTGATACAAAGGGGAGCTGCTGGACAATTAAGTAAGTCGATAGCACAATACACATTGAGCAAGGAAGATAGATTAATAATCTGTAAGTGGGTATCTACTTTAAGATTTCTCGATGGCTATGTGTCGAATTTGTCTAGATGCGTTGATCTTAATGAACGCAAGCTAACGGGAATGAAGAGTCATGACTGCCACGTGTTTATGGAAAGATTACTGCCCATTGCTTTGAAAGAGTTGTTGTCTTCTGCTGTATGGGTTCCGTTGGCCGAACTATCTATATTCTTTAGGAATATTTGTTCAACTAAGTTGACTGTGCAACACATGGTTGAACTTGAAGAGAAGATTATCTTAACAATTTACAAGTTGGAGAAAATATTTCCTCCTGGCTTCTTCGACAGCATGGAGCATTTACCGATTCATCTAGCATACGAAGTCCATGTCGGTGCATCTGTTCATTATCGATGGATGTACCCATTTGAAAGGTACATAAAAATTGATATAATTTAAGTTGAATTTCAGTGGGTTTTAAAATTCATTCTTAATTCTCAAGATAATTTGACTCTCTAGATACCTACACCATCTAAAGAAGAAAGTTGGCAACAAGGCTCATATAGAGGCTTCGATATGCGAAGCCTATCTTATCGAAGAGGTGTCAAATTTCTGCTCTATTTATTTTGATACTCATGTTAAGACAAATCGAAATAGACCTCAAAGGAATGACGAGGACGTTGAGGATGGAGGTATATTCAATGTAAGGGGCAAGCCTGTTGGGGCTAGTAAAAGACGGTGGTTGACAAACGACGAGTATGATGCCGCTCACCGATATGTCTTGTTAAACTGTGACATACAAGAAGTGAAAGATTTGGAGAAGTAAGCAGTACACTTGCACTCATTATAATCTCTAATTTGATGAAGTAAGTGACTACACCTCTATATTCTTATTTTCTCTAATAGTGTATTTAGAGATGAAGTCAAAATGAGGACACCCGATATTACCGATGAGGGACTTCAAAGAGAGGTGGTTGTACATTTTCGTCATGGTTTGGCAAATACGTAAGTAACTGAGATTATAAATATATAATCTAAAACATTTAAATTATAAATATTTGTTTACAAGTTTTATTGCCTGAAACAACACTCACTCATGAGAGTGTTCGTTATCTGGCATTGGGACCGAAGAAGCAAATAAAGACTTGGCCAGGCTATGTCATTAATGGCTTCAGGTTTAAGTCAACTCAGAATGCTATAAATGTCGAATTTATCAATGACGGCATCAGTACCAAGGATTCCGGTATTTGCATAAGAGGCACCATCTATGACGACGAGCCGAACTTTGACTATTATGGAGTGCTTCGAGATATTGTAGATTTATAATATATTGGTCCATATGATATGCATATTGTGATGTTCAAATATGAGTGGTTCGATACGACACCAAATATCGGTTGGAGAATCGATAAACAATTTGGATTTGTCGATATAAATCATCGCAGGAGGTATAGAGGGTCCGATACATTTGCGATAACAAATCAGGCTATTCAAGTCTACTATACAAGCTACCCAAGGCGTCGTAGAGATCGATTTGACTGGTGGGCAGTATGCAAGATTAAATCTAGAAATACATTCAACGTTGGAGACCCAGCAAACCAAGAGGACCAGATCGAAAAGTCCCAATACTTGGGACAACACTCGGATACAATGGATGTTGAAGATATTGTTGAGGAAAATAGAGGGGAGGAAGAGGTTGATACACAAGACTTAGCTGTCAACAAGGGGAGAAAGAGGTGTCTTGTCCCAAATATTGAGGCAGAAGAAGAAGAAGCAGAAGAAGAAGAAGAAGAAGACGAATTTGATGGGAATGAGGATACAGATAAAATCGACGATGAAGATAAGGATGAGGATGAGGATGAGGATGAGGATGAGGAGGAGGATGATGATGAAGACGAGGCCGAGGATGAAAACGAAGACGATGATTAGGTTAAATATTGTTGTATATTAAAAACACTTCCAATTACGTGAATTAAGTTTGACCTCATAAAAGCAATTACGTAAATTCGTGTTTTTTTCATTCGATTATTTACTTATTGTAGATGGCACTCCTAGTCTTTTTCGTCGCGGCGGCACTCGTCTCCCTACTGGTGGTATGTATATTTTAGTTTAGAATTTTATATTCATTTACACTTTTATATTGTTAATTATGCTTATGTGTTCTATTTACAGGTCATGATGGCTGGCCGTGGTCGTGGTGGTGGTGGTGGTGGTCGTGGTCGTGGTGGTGGTGGTGGTCGTGGTCGCATTCAATCTTCCCGGGATGTGACCCCATCCAGCGACCCCGACCCGGAGAGTACCCCGGGCACAGACGCATCCCGTCGTCGATCGACCACTTCATCGAGGCATGAGTCCGGATCTGCTAGCGGATCCGTTCCGCTATCGGACCCACCAGCAGCGGATCCGTTCCGCTATCGGACCCACCAGCAGCGGATCCACCAGTAGATCCCCCAGTTACTGCACAGTGGCCCCGGAGTACCCCCATACTCGGTTCCATCCGGTTACTGGGGAGTACATGCGCGGACCCGCGGATCCTCCGACGGTACCAGAGAGGCCGAGAGGCGAGTTTCGATGAGAGCTATGGCCCGCGGGGACTTCGTAAGTAAATTTAAGATAATTTATTAAATTTCTTTCATTTATTCAAGTTAATAATCCAGTCGTTTCTTCTTTGTAGGTTTTTTCCGTTTAATATTGCCAGGGCTCTTGGAAAAATTATCAGGGCTAACTTTCATGGTTCCTACCTCAACTTTTTGTCGGTGCCCCCAAACTTGAAGTACGCCTGGCTCGACGAGTTGAGGGTATATATCTATATTTTTTGGTTAATTATTAGTTACTCTTTAATCAACCATTTTTTAAATTACGTGATAATTGAATTTCTATGTTAGACGACGTATTGGTGGCCCCCCCATCGCGAGGACGCGATCCGCAGGACCTACAGAAGCGCTGCCTCGAAGAAGATAGGGGATATGATTCATGACCTGAAAATGGGGCATACGAGGCCGAATTGGATCCGGCAGGAGTATTATGAGGATCTCTTAGGTATGATGGATACTCCTGCGTACAAAAAGAAATCGGAGAAGGCGAAGGCGAACCGACAGGCCGCGGGGCTTCATACGGGAGGATCAAGGTCCCACGCAGCGACGCTTGCAGATCTGGTGAGATACCGTAAATTTATTTCACTATCGAATTAGGTATTATTAATATACGGAGTTAATTAAGTTCTACGAAAATTTCGTATGCAGGCCCAACGGGCGGTGAAGGAAGGAAGGGCACCAGAATCGATCACCATGTACGACATGTTCCAGCATACGCACAAAAGATGGAAGGACAGGAGCTTCGTCGACGAGAGGGCCAAGGAGACTGATGTAAGTACTTATGTTTATGAGATTTACATTAGAATTAAAAGTATTCGGACTATAACTTAGGTAAACTTAGGATTCACACTTAACTTAGTAAAATATAGAATTTAGATTACAACTTAGGTAAATCTTATAATATAAACACATTCATTTGATAGGCTGCGTATCGTGAGGCCCTTAGTCGGGCTCAGTTAACTGACACCGAGGATGTCGGTGAAACGACGCCCGCCCGGACGCCCTCTTTTTTTGCCGCTCGCAACGACTTGTTCGTAGATACCGTCGGCAGCTTTAAGAAAGGACTCCCGTACAGAGTCGGCTCCCTAGGACCATTGCACATGGCGATGTAGAGATTTCCACCAACACCGTCTCCTTCCGCAGTCCCGGCAGACGATGATGTTAGGTCGCAGCTTACGCAGCTGTACGAGACGGTATCGTCCTTGCGGGAGCAATTTGCCACGTACTTTTTGCCTCTGTCTGCTGCTGGTGTCGGTCCGTCTTCTACTGGTGCCGGTCAGTCGACTGCTGGTGTCGGTCCTTCTTCCGTGGGTCATCTTTCTTTCAACCCTGCTGCCCCTCTGGTACCGCCTCCGACTGTGACGGCACTCCTGGATCTCATGTCGCCAGAGCAGCTACGCCGACTTCCGAGCAGTGTCTACGACGACTTGCCGCCGTACCTAGTGGAGGAGTATATTCGTCGGTCGCAGCAGGGATTACCACCATCGGGCAATCGAACTCCTCCTCCCCCTAAAAATATTATAATTAGGAAAATTTGGAATATTTGTGGGAATTTTGGATTATTTGTGCTATGATCGGATTATAACGACGGATATTAGGCTACTTTTCAGGATAATTGATGTCTATTTTATATTAATTTGGTTTGGTCTATGTGATTCTTGGATAATTAGTGTGCATTAAATTCGTATGAGCATATTTGGTCTATATGATTCTTGGATAATTGGTGTACATTATATATTTGGTCTATGTGATTGTTGGATAATTGGTGTGCATTATATATTGGTTTGGTTTATGCATATTTTTGTGAACAGGGAACGTGCTGTAATTTTTTTTTCAAAAAAATCTCAGTTAGCGACGGACTAGTGACCGGTTAGCGACGGATATTTCCAGATTCCGACTAATGTTCGACAGAATTTCCGTCGCTAACTGGAGATTTGAAACTGTTTCCAGGTAGCAACGGGTGGTCGACGAAATATCCGTCGGCAAGGTTCTGGTTGTATATCATTCGACGGAATAGCGACGGATAATCAGCTACTAATCAGTCGTTCTCTCGACGGTGTTGCGACGGAATCTCCGTCGACAAGGTTCTGGAAATGCTTGACATTTCTAGAACCATGGCGACGGATAATCAGCCACTAATCAGTCACTCTGTCGACGGCGTAGCGACGATTTATCCGTCGCCAAGGTTCTGAAAATGTCAAGCATTTCCAGAACATGGTCGACGGATAATCCATTAGTATTCCGTCGCTAATCCGTCCTTTGTTAGCGACGGCTATCGACGGACTAGCGACGGAACGATACCCTCTGCTACACTGTTACGACGGTTTACCGACGGAATATCCGTCGCTAGCGTCTACACAGTTCAGTTTTTAATACTTGAAATGGACGAAAGCCCGTCGCTAATGCATCATATTGTGAAGACGAAAAGCCGTCGCTATTTCTGTCGCGCTTCGACTACTTAGCGACGGATCATTATTAGCGACGAGCCGATTGCCGACGAATTATTTTGACCAAGATCCGTCAGTTATCGGTCGCTAATACTGATTGCCGACGGATGGGCGGCGGATATGGCCGTCGCTAAATGGACATATTTTGGTAGTGAATCCAACCACCAGTCATCAGAATGGTAAGAAATATTAACTAAGGGTGTGTTGACACAAAGTCACAGTCAACCAAATATTGACTACATTGACTAAACAATATCTGTATAAATTCAATACGACACACGACGTCTGCTTTCAGTTCAGGACAAACGACAGCTCAGTTTCCGACTCTCAGTATATTTTCGAGTCTATACTTTTACATTTCATTGAGTCTAGAAGTATGTACTCTGAGTTATGCTGAGCTCTTGGAACTTAGTCTACAAGCCTACCCAAAATCCCAAGCTCCACCAAAACAAAATTGCCCACAAGTCCCACTTAGAATCACTCTGTGCTCTGGAGACAGAGTTCGGGCCGAACTCTGCCTCCACACAGAGTTCGGGCCGAACTCTGTCCCCTAGAAATCAGGAACCCTAATTTTAGGGTTAGCTGGTTGCTAGCTGTCCAACGGCCAAATTTTTTGAATTCTCCTACCCGAATTCTGGTCGAATTCTGCCTCAAAAATCAGTATAAATAGGGCATGAATTCTCTCATTTTGAATCACTCAATCTTCTCTTCTCTTCTCTCCTACAAGCTCTATAAGCCATACCCTTCCCATCTACTAGCCACAAGCCTCCTAAGTCTCGAGTGCTCAGCATCTCTCAGTTAGGATTCTTGTGCAAGAGTGAAGAAATCGCTTGGACAATTTCAAGCAATCGCCACTGCGATTCTCTGTAAGAAGTTGACGTGCTCTTCTGAAGTAAAGGCACGGGTTGTAAGCTACTATTTCACAAATAGTGGATTTAATCCTGAGCTAGAGTTCTCAGGCCTGGACTAGTCCTCCACGAGGGAAACCAGGTTAAAATTGCTGTGTTTGCGTATGCTCTCTTGTCTTTCATTTACATTCCGCATTTTACTCTGATTATTCATTGTTCGTGAAAGAGTAATTTTTTAATTGGTCATTATATATATATACTCTATTCACCCCCCCCCCCTCTAGAGTTGCCAAACTGTTCTTCAATTGGTATCAGAGCTCTGTTCTCTTTATAAGGACTAACATCCTAAGAGCTGATCCATGGCAACCACACAATCCTTGATCTCCAATCATGGTGAAGGTCAGTCCACTCATAGGCCTCCCCTATTTGATGGGACTAACTACACATATTGGAAAACAAGGATGAGTTTTTATCTGAAGTCTCTAGACTTTGACCTGTGGACTGTCGTAACTGACGGTTACAAAAAGCCCGCCAGAATAGTTGTCGATGGTGACCTCACTGAGAAACCACACGACAAATATTCTGTCGAGGAGAAGAAACAGGCAAGTCTAGATGCTAGGGCTATTAATGCTTTATTCTGTGCCATAGACAGGAACGAGTTTAACAGGGTCTCTACATGCACCACTGCTCATGAAGTATGGAGACTTCTGGAAGTGACGCATGAAGGAACCACTCAAGTCAAGGAATCAAAGATAAGCCGTCTCACTCAAGAGTACGAAGCCTTCAAGATGAAGCCAAATGAGACGATCACTCAAATGTTTACAAGATTCCTCGACATCATCAACCCGTTATCCTCGCTTGGTAAGCAGTACTCAAACCATGAGAAGATCCGCAAGCTACTCAGAGGGCTACCAAAGATTTGGAACCCTAAGGTGACAGCCATCATAGAAGGAAATGATCTCACAAGTATGTCTATGGAGACTTTGATGGGAAAGCTCATGACTCACGAGCTTGACCTCAAGGACTTCGAAGAGCCTGCTCCGAAGACCAGGGAGATCGCACTCAAAGTTCATCGACGAAAGGTTGATCACGATGAGACTGAAGACGATATCTCAGATGATGAAGACCAAGCTCTCATGGTACGTAGCTTCAAGAAATTCCTTCGTTCAATCAAAGAAAGAAGGAACCACAAGAAGACGATGAAGAAGAGCCAACCTGCTATGGTTGCAAAAAGACTGGACACGTCAGAAGAGACTGTCCGCTCTTAAAGAAAAGCAACCGGTATGAAAAGCCCTACAAGAAGAACTCATCAAAAAGGTATGCCAACACAAGCATTTGGCATGAAAGCGAAGCAAGTGACTCCGAGGAAGAAAAGAACTCTCCTCAAGACAAAGCAAATGTGTGCCTCATGGCAAATTCTACCAAGGTATCAAACGAAACTTTAGATGACTTCTCTTTTGATGAACTTGGCGATGCTTTCACCGATTTACTTGATGATCACAAAAAGGTTATCGGTAAATACAAGCATGCCAAGGACAAAATCAAAAGTCTAGAAGATGAGATACAAAGAATTTCTTTACTTCTTGATAATGTTAGAAACACATCACCCACAAATGACACTGATGAAGTATCCAAGCTTAAATTAAGCTTACATGATGCTGAAGCACGCATTGAGCAACAAACTCAAGAAATCACTACTCTCAACACGTTGCTTGCTGAAGAAAAGAGTAGACACAAGATTTCCATGACTAAGATTTATGGCTTAAATATCAAGATTGATGAACTGCAAGCTATGTCTAAAAGATTAGAAACCAAATTGGGTAAACAGGTTGTTCAACCTCAAACCCAATCACATGGGCACAACACCACTCATACTAGTCAACCACGTCATTCTCATGCAGCACATAACCATGCATTTATATACACAAACTTCCACAAACCACGTGCACGTAAGAATATTCCTCATACTCATTATACTGCACAAAGACACAACCAATATCACTCTACACATAGACAAAGTCATCATACCATACCACATCAACATGCCATGCCACGTAGACAAAATCATCATGTTATGCCACATAAGCAAAATCATCATATCATGCCACAGCATCACACTATGCCATATAGACAATCTCAGCATGCCACTCCTCACAGTCAATATCATCATGCTATGCCACACAGACATCATCATCATGCCACTCACTCTATGCATAGTCATCATTACCATGCTAACTCTCCATATCATCCTCATCCTGTTGCTTATAGATATCATTCTCATGCTCCCAGTATAAATAAAAATGCTATCTGTACTTACTGTGGAATACATGGACACATCTCACCACAGTGTAGAGTTAGAAGATTGGTAGACAAGAAAATATATGCTTGGTTTCCAAAAACTAACTTTTCAGGACCCTCAAGAAAATGGGTACCAAAGGTCACATCTACTCTTGATGTAGGTGGACCTTCCCTCCTCAACTGAGAGTAAGTGGATTCTCGATAGTGGATGCTCGCGACATATGACGGGAGATGCAAATCTTTTTGCATCACTATCGATGAAAAGAGAAGGATACGTATCCTTCGGTAACAATCTCAAAGGGCACATAATAGGTAACGGTATCATTGGTCATCCTCCTTCTCCTGTTATAAAGGATGTCTGCCTAGTGACCGAGTTAAAGCATAACCTGCTCAGCATTAGCCATCTTGCTGATCATGGATATGATATTAACTTTGGATAAAACTGTTGCTATATCTATGATAGGTCAACAGGAGACATTGCTTTTGAAGGAAAAAGAGAGGACAATATCTATATTTTCTATCTCTCTATAAATACTAACCATGCAGGTAGATGTTTATATGCCCACAAAGACGAACGACTACTTTGGCACCAGCGTCTCGGTCATGCCAACATGGATGCTATATCCAGGCTTTCTACCAAGAAGCTAGTGAGAGGATTGCCTGACATCACATTCAAAAAGGACACGGTATGTGCCGAATGTGAACTAAACAAGGCAACTAAATCCTCATTTCATTCCATCAACTCTGTAAGTACTACTAGACCCTTGCAATTACTTCATATGGATTTATTTGGTCCTAGTAGAATAGCTAGCCTTGGTGGCAAACTTTATGCTTTTTTTATTGTTGATGATTTTTCGAGATTTACTTGGGTTTTCTTTCTCGCTAATAAGAGCGACGCTATCTCTGTTTTCAAAGTTTTTGTAAATAAAGTTCAAAACGAAAAAGGCTACATGATTACTCGAATCTGAAGTGATCATGGAGGCGAATTCGTAAATTCAGATTTTGAAAGTTTTTGTAATGCAAATGGTTTTGATCATAAATTTTCTTGTCCTAGAACTCCTCAACAAAATGGTGTTGTGGAGCGGAAGAATAGGACTCTTGGCGATATGGCTAGAGTCATGTTGAATAAATTTTCTCTTCCGAAATATTTTTGGACAGAGGCTGTAAGTACAGCATGCCACATTTTGAATAGGGTGCTTATTCGTCCCATTTCGAAGAAAACACCCTATGAGCTTTGGTTTGGGAGAACCCCAAATGTTTCTTATTTTAGAGTTTTTGGCTGCAGATGTTTTATCCTTAACACCAAAGACAACTTAGGCAAATTTGATGCCAAAGCTGACGATGGTATCTTTCTTGGTTATGCCACCAAGAGTAAGGGATATAGAGTTTTCAATAAACGCTCACTTATTATGGAAGAGTCAACAAATGTGACTTTTGATGAAGACAACAGTACAGCAAATACTCTTAATGATGACATTGAGCCATCAACTTCTACTCCAATGAATACTTCAACCGAAACTAATTCTCTGGAGGGTTTGCCTAAGAAATTCTCTTTCAAACCTTCTCATCCAGAAAATTTAGTCATAGGTGAAGTTTCACGTGGAGTTACTACTAGATCATCATTAAGAGACTCTGTTGCTAGCACTGCCTTCATTTCACAAGTAGAGCCTAAAAACATTTCTGAAGCTTTTACTGATGAATTTTGGATCTTTGCTATGCAAGAAGAACTCAACCAATTTGAGAGAAGCCAAGTATGGGAACTAGTTCCTAAACCGGCTAATCACTCAATAATTGGTACCAAATGGGTGTTTAGAAACAAAGTAAGTGAAGATGGTTCAGTCACACGTAACAAAGCTCGTCTAGTAGCTCAAGGATACAACCAAGAGGAAGGTATCGACTACGATGAGACATATGCTCCTGTTGCTAGACTAGAATCCATTCGGATGCTTTGTGCTTTTGCCAATCATCAGAACTTTAAATTATTTCAAATGGATGTTAAAAGTGCTTTCTTGAATGGCTTTATTAAGGAGGAAGTTTATGTCAAACAACCCCCTGGCTTTGAAAATCACAAATTTCCCGACCACGTGTTCAAGCTAAAGAAAGCGCTTTATGGCCTTAAACAAGCCTCCAGAGCTTGGTATGAAAGGCTAAGCAGCTTCTTGCTTGAGAAAGGTTTTTCTAAAGGGAAAATTGACACTACACTGTTTATCAAATCTTTCAAAGACACCATTCTATTAATTCAGATTTATGTTGATGATATTATTTTTGGGTCTACTGATGAAACTCTTTGTCAAGAATTTGCCAAGTGTATGCAGACGGAATTTGAGATGAGCATGATGGAAGAGCTCAACTACTTTCTTGGTCTGCAAATAAAACAACTGGCTAATGGAACTTTCATCTGCCAATCAAAGTACACCAAGGACATGCTGAAAAAGTTCGATCTTGACAACATCAAACCAATCAGCACGCCAATGGCCACTTCAACCAAACTCGAACCAGATGAGAGCGGCAAACCTGTTGATCAACGTAAGTATCGAGGTATGATAGGCAGCTTACTTTATTTAACTGCTAGTCGTCCCGATATCATGTTCAGTGTTTGCCTATGTGCTAGATATCAAGCTAATCCTAAGGAATCACACATGACCGCAGTTAAGCGTATCTTTAGATACCTTAAGGGTACGGTTACAGTAGGCCTATGGTATCCCAAGTCAACATCATTTGATCTTATCCCTGGAAGACTATAAGTTATCTTTCATGCATATTCCTATATTCTGTGACAATACTAGTGCCATCAATTTGACTAAGAACCCTGTATGCCACTCACGCACTAAACACATTGAGATCAGACACCACTTTTTGCGTGATCATCAGCAAAATGGCACGATTAACTTAGAATTTATTGACACTGATCATCAGCTGGCAGATTTCTTTACTAAGCCACTATCCGAAGAGCGTTTCAATTTTCTTTGTCGTGAACTTGGAATCTTAGATGAAGCAGTCATAAATTGAAACTCATCTGCGTAAATATCGAGTATATTGTGATTCTTTTACGAAGAATTTGGTATGGATACAAGCCGAAAGGGTCCTTCTGACAACAAGGCGTAAAAGCCTAAGCGACACGGTGCACTAGTCCTCAGGACTACCGCTAGCTGGGATCCGGCCCCTGCAGCTAACCCATGGCAAATTTGGACTATTGAACCACAATATATATCCTTATTTATTATATGGCTCGTTTCGATTTAATATTGCCTAATTGATATTTTCTAAAAAGTCATTCTGTTTTCTGTGTACCTCTCCTTCTCTATCTATTCTATTCTCTTTGGTGTCCTCAACTTTCTTTTGTTTAACTCTTAAATCTTTTTCTTTGTTATCATTTCTTGTTATTCTTCAACTTTTGTTTTCATTTTAGCCTTTGTTCTGTTCTGGACCAATGATCCAGAACTCGGGCCGAACTCTGCTCCTATCCGAGTTCGGGCCGAGTTCGGTCCCTTGGTTCCAGGGTCGGGATCTGGCTCTGCCGTTGGATCTATTCTAATCCAATGGTCAATATTTCACCCGACCAAAGACAAAACCCTACTTTATGTCGGGATTCTTTCTCTCTCCTTCACTATTACCACCTTTTCTCACCTATACACACTCTTTCCTTGAAACCCTAACCCTAGTTTTTGATCTAGAGTGCCTCATTGCTTCTCAAATCAAGAAAAAGGTGTCTCCTCTCCATTCTCCTCCGATTCTTTATTCCATGACCTCTATATTGATGAACTAGTCACTACATCTTCTGCTATTTATCGTCATGCCGTTCAAATGTTCTACTGCAACTTAACCTTTGATGACCTTCGTATTTATTCACGAGTTGCTGGTATCGATATCTCGTTTGATGACTTTGAACTAGCCGAATATCTTGATCTTCTTGAGCCAAGTTCTTGGGAAAGGCCTGTTGATGCTCGCTCGTTCCGTTTTCCCAACGGACTTTCACTTGAAAGCTTCAAGGACGATTTATGCACTCCATACACACGTCCTCGAAAGCTCATGACGAAATATCTCAACCCATATTTTTCTGATCTTCATTGGATCATCTCTAATACCATTCTACCCAAGATCGGTTCCCCTGATGAAATCACTTATCTTGACATTTCTGCTCTTTATCATCTTCACTTTGGAATTCATTTCAATCTTCCACGTACTATGATGGACTGGATGATTCGCTGTAGGAGGAAACCACGAGCTTTGGTTTATCCTCTGTATCTTCCTATGATCTTTCGTGCTTTTCGTATACCACTTGATGCTTGTCCGTTCCTGCCGGCACCTACCTTTCTATCTAAGGTACGACGCCTTCAGCCTGTTGCTACTACTGAGTTGTCTGCTGATGAGGAGCCTGACGCCCCTCCGCTCGGTCAGACTGCACCTCCTGCCAACCTGGATTCGCTTCAGACTATGCTTCGCGATCGTTTTGCTATTGAGGATGATCGCTGGACGCAGCAGGATTACCGTACCACTCTGCAGATTAGTGCCCTTGGGAACTCTCTGCATGATATGCGGTATTCGCTTGCTCGTCATCCTGATTTGCATGTGCCTATTGAGCGGGATCCACATCGCTCGGGTCATCGTCTAGACGATCCGTGGGTCATGCAGTATATGGATCCAGATGATACTTTTGTGGATCTTCAGATGTTCCAGGACCTTTTCGTTGGCCCTTTCCCTGGTCCTTCAGATGTTCCAGGACCTTCTGGTGCTCCGTGATGGAGACTGGCTTGTTATGCTGCTGCCACTGCTGATGGTCTTAGTTGCTTTATGTTTTTAGTTATTTAGTTATGGATTTATGTACTGGATTTTTATCTTAGAACCCTGATGATGTGTTTGACATTCTGGTTGGTGGATATCATTTTATGCTATTTCTCGTAGTTTCTTTTATGCCAATGCACTCTCTTGTCTAGTATTATACTATTTTTTCTCTTGGTGTGGTTGCATTACTATTCATTGCTTATTTATATTGCTAACTGCCAAAAGGGGGAGAAACATATGTATATTTTTGTGCTGGCTTGTTTTGGGAAACTATTACAGGTTCTATGCAGGTTCTATGCATTCATCTGTGTATATCTGTGCTCGTTCTGGGAATATGTTATCTATCAGGTTACAGGTTATATGCACTGTTTACGGGGGAGAGCTACTACTTCTAGCTCGGAACCGTTCACTGATTACGGGGGAGCTATCCGATTCTAGCTCTGCATCAGTTATGGGGGAGCTATGTTGTAATCAACTGTGTCAAGGTATGAATATTGAAATATACATATATTATTTTGTCAATTATCAATATGGGGGAGATTGTTGACACAAAGTCACAGTCAACCAAATATTGACTACATTGACAAAATAATATCTGTATAAATTCAATACGACACACGACGTCTGCTTTCAGTTCAGGACAAACGACAGCTCAGTTTCCGACTCTCGGTATATTTTCGAGTCTGTACTTTTACATTTCATTGAGTCTAGAAGTATGTACTCTGAGTTATGCTGAGCTCTTGGAACTTAGTCTACAAGCCTACCCAAAATCCCAAGCTCCACCAAAACAAAATTGCCCACAAGTCCCACTTAGAATCACTCTGTGCTCTGGAGACAGAGTTCGGGCCGAACTCTGCCTCCACACAGAGTTCGGGCCGAACTCTGTCCCCTAGAAATCAGGAACCCTAATTTTAGGGTTAGCTGGTTGCTAGCTGTCCAACGGCCAAATTTTTTGAATTCTCCTACCCGAATTCTGGCCGAATTCTGCCTCAAAAATCAGTATAAATAGGGCATGAATTCTCTCATTTTGAATCACTCAATCTTCTCTTCTCTTCTCTCCTACAAGCTCTATAAGCCATACCCTTCCCATCTACTAGCCACAAGCCTCCTAAGTCTCGAGTGCTCAGCATCTCTCAGTTAGGATTCTTGTGCAAGAGTGAAGAAATCGCTTGGACAATTCCAAGCAATCGCCACTGCGATTCTCTGTAAGAAGTTGACGTGCTCTTCTGAAGTAAAGGCACGGGTTGTAAGCTACTATTTCACAAATAGTGGATTTAATCCTGAGCTAGAGTTCTCAGGCCTGGACTAGTCCTCCACGAGGGAAACCAAGTTAAAATTGCTGTGTTTGCGTATGCTCTCTTGTCTTTCATTTACATTCCGCATTTTACTCTGATTATTCATTGTTCGTGAAAGAGTAATTTTTAATTGGTCATTATATATATATATACTCTATTCACCCCCCCTCTAGAGTTGCCAAACTGTTCTTCAGGGTGGGTAAGTCACAGACCTGAAGGAACCAGAAGACCCATTCAGAATCATGTTGGCTTCTGGTTTGGCTGGGCCTTTCCCCCTATAGGAAGTCTTGATTGGTTTCTTCTTCCTTTGGAAACAGTTGATGGCCGTGTGGTTTGTTCTACCACACACAAAACAAAATCTTCCTTGATCCTGAGTCTGACCAAAGTTTCTAGGTTTTTGGAGTTGCTGGTGTTGACGATTCTGGTGGTTCTGGTGATGGGGCTGAACAATATTCTTCTTCTTGAAGATATTATTCTTGGGTTTATGAGGAATATTAGGCTTAGGTTTGCTTTGGGATGACTCTACTATGTTTACCTTAGCCTTAGTCTCAGTCTTGGAGTTAGACCTTAGCCTAAGTTGTTCTTCAACTCTAATTTGCTTCAGTACTTGGGCAAAAGTAAGGTCACCTTGGGTACGATGGAGGTCCTTTTTTACATCAGACCAAGAGGGATGGAGCTTATCTACCAGGCAAGCTATCTTATGTTCAGCTGAAAAGGTTGTACCTTTAGCTTGAATGTGCCTCACAAATTTTTGGAATTCATGGATTTGTTCATTCATAGGTTTGTCATCTACCATGAAATACTTATTAAATGCTGAAGAAGTGAATCTTTCAATTCCAGCATCATCACAACCATATTCATCTTCCAAAGCATTCCAAAGTTCTTTGGCGCTTTTATATTCAAAGAATATATCATAAAGTGAATCAGATAAAGCGCTTAGAATTCGATGGAAGCAGTGAAAGTCTATTTCCATAGGGGTTTTAGGTTTGGAGGAACTGGAGGGTTTGGACATTCCTATGTCAGACTCAGTGTCGTCAGAATCATTTATGATGGGTATGGAACCATCAATGGCTAAAATTAGTCCTAAAGTGGTGAGCCAGAAATTCATTTGACTCTGCCACCTCTTGAAGTGGGTGCCATCAAACTTGGCTGGCTTGGCAGTCGAAGTCTCGTCTTTGGTAGACATGATTTCTAAGGTCTGAAAATAAAATAAAATATTTACTCAATAAGATGAATTAAGCTAAAACTTAACAATTTAAATGATTTTAGTAATAGACCTTTAAAATTTTGTTTTTCAAGTTTTGATAAAGTTGGGTTAGCTGTAGGTGCCGGATCCCAGCAAGCGGAGGTTCACTAGGAACTCTTAAGAACCGGTCGCTTAGACGATTTACGTCTTTTTGACAGAAGGGCCCGTTCGGCTTGTTCCCAAACAAATTTCTACTTTAGAACTTTAAAATTAAAGAAATTTTAGTAAATCAATAATTGTTTACTTTAGCCTAAATTTAAATATTGAGTAAAGAAAAATAAGAATTGACAAAATTACTAACACAATAATGTTTGTCTCAGGTGTCACTTTATAAAAATGACAAATTGTTACTAATGTGACAAATATTCAAAATTAACAAATAACTTGTTAATGGTGAGTTAAAATATTTGCTTGATGATAGTAAAGAGTAAGCAATGTATAGCAAATTCGGTGAGTGAATAGGAGATATGCTAACACTAATATAAGTTATAACAATGCATATAAGTCTTAATGCTTACAATAATTTAAGCACCGTTGATTATAACAATGTTGGATAAAAAATTTCTTAGCAGCAATTAGAGATTTTATTTTATAAATGAATCAACTCTTAGATTGTTAGAAATTATTCCAAAAAATTTGCAAACAAAATAAAATAAATTTAATGTTACCGGCCTCCGAAAAAGTCACGCACGAAGCACTGTCCTAAGAGTTGATTCGGGTCTATGTGCAGACTTGTTCTGAATGCTCCTAGTGGTAAAACTCCCGCTCTACCGGTATCTCCTCGTCGCACACAACTTGGAAAGAGCGACCCCGAACTTAGCTTTTCTGCCCAGAGCACAAACCGAAGAACAATGCTTTGAATTGAACAAGAGAGAATTAGAGGGAGAGAGTGGAGTGTGTTTTTCACTTGAGAGACGTTCTCTTATATAGCATAAGAGTATGCTATAAATAGGCAAAAGAGAATGTCAAAACTAAATAATAGGATCTTGGAGATTTGACTTGGTTTTTTCTATATACCAAGTCCAACAAAAATGTCATGAACCACCGCGTATCCAGACTATATTACTACCACGCAAGGTTGTGTGAATCTTAAAAAACTGTAGTGTCAACTTCAGTGCCACACTGTAGCATTCTTGTGTCCTTCAAATATACTTCTAGAAAAGTTGGATGTAGGGCCGGCCCGAAGGGTTGGGTTACCCTATCCTATTGCTAATTTTGGTTGTCCCTTGACCCTTATTGTCAGCTGGTCCTGGTGGTTATTCGTGACCTTGATCTTTGGTGTGATCATGTTAAGCCTGGAGGGTTGCCCTAGGATATGGGGGTTTTCCAAGTCCCAAGGCTTGTCCGGCTTACCCCAAGGACATGGTTGGATGCATATCTTTGATCAAGACGGAATTAAAAATTCGAACTAGGATGAACTAGAGGGGGGGGGGGGGGGGGGGTGTGTGTGTCCAGAGCCCACCCTAGCCCTTATGTGGTTTCACCTGTCTTTTCGATGTATGTACTTGTCTCCAAATATTTTGAACTTTATCCTGAAATCGTGTAATTAATATTATGTTATTGATCGAAATCTAATTGCAATATGATTGGTCCCATGGAAAAATCTATAGCTAACACAATTTTAATAACAAATCATTATATACACAAATTAAACAGTCTAATCATATTAATTTTGGAGGGTAACTACTATCCATTCTATTGAAAAGCACATTTCCATAAAATTACCAAATGTTTCTTATTTCAATGGTTTATATATATATATATATATATATATATATATATATATATATATATATATATATATAAGGTAATTGTGGCGAACGTTCCCACCGGGAATCGATCTCCTGACCACTCGTCCCGCATGCCTCACTACTACCACTAGCCACCTCTAGCCTAACGGTAGTGGTGAGGCATGCGGCCCGAGTGGTCAGGAGATTGATTCTGGTAGGAGCGTTCGCCACAATTACCTTCTTTCAATATATATATATATATATATATATATATATATATATATATATATATATATATATATATATATGATTTCTAGCCAAGTGGTAAAGGGAGATGCATGCGACCCAAGTGGTCGGAGTTCGAACCCTAGTGCTTCAACAAAAAAAAAAAAAAAAAAAAAAAAAATATATATATATATATATATATATATATATATATATATATATATATATGAAAGAAGGTAATTGTAGCGAACACTCCCACCAGAAATCGGTCTCCTGACCACTCGGACCGCATGTATCTCTCTTAACCACTAAACTAAAGGCCAGGAGATCGATTTCTGGTGGGAGTGTTCGCTACAATTACCTTCTTTCAAATATATATATATATATACTCCTTCAATCCAGTGTAAATATTTTATCTAGTAACTTTTACCATGGAAACATAACATATATAGCTTGTTTTGGCATTTGTTCTTCCCTGTTAATTCATAGAGTGAAGGTTTGTTTACTCACTTTGTAGGGAAGCATAAGACAATTTAAAACTATCTAATATTGACCGACCATTTACAATATGATACGATATACAATACATACGTACGTGTCTTCTAGCTCAGCTTAATTCAACCTTAATTAACTTAGGATTGCGTCACCCCTACTAATTCTCTAGTTATTGCTAGTCTTATTATCAACTTGGGGAAAGTTTTCTTATAAAAAGCCCCCATGATTTCCTCTTAGGCCTCGTTTGGTTCGCGGAATGGAAAGGAAAGGAAACTGATTCCTTGATATTTTCTTTCCTTTAGGAAATTATAATTCCTATAAACTTTTCTTTCCGGTGTTTGGAAAAATCGGAATTATAGCCGGAATATATCTTTAATTTTTATTATAGTGTTTGGTGTTTGTAAGGAAAGGAAACAAAATCAAGTCAATTTTTCAAAAATACCCTCGTGCTAATAAAATTAATTATTACATAGAAATATTTTTGTCTAAAAGATATTATGGATAAAAATGGTAAATAATATAATGAACATGGATATTTTGATCAAAACTTTTTGTAATAAATGCGAAAAAGTTGGAGGGAAAGTGATTCCTTAGATAAATGGGAGGAACCACTTTCCCTCCTATTTTCCTACCTCTTGGGAATCATTTTCCATTTCCAACAACTTTCCTTTGGCTCCCAAACATAGAAAAGAAATCACTTTCCTTTTCCAAGCTCAAATTCCGGTAACCAAACGAGGCCTTATAGAAGACTATAAATCTTGTTTACAATATTTTGTGCTCAAAGTGCATATGATGCCTTACTCTAATGGGCATTAGGACCAACATATATCATAGCCATAGGTAAGCTAATGATATCAATGTAGATTATGTATATTGAACAAAACTTGGAAGGTTGGAGAAACAAAAAGGAAAAAGCGTCTATCCTTTCTTCCTTTAATTTATTTATACTCGTGTTCCCATTTTATTTTAGTTGCCAATAGAATTTGGGTCTAAAAGTTATACTCTATTGTGAATTTCTTGATAGCTTTAACTACATTAAAAAAAATCTGAAAATTAAAATTTATAAACGGGTCAACTCTTGAGGCAAGTCATAGTGGAGTCAAATTAGCCAAATCGACACTAGTCAGACTTCACGAGCGGAGCTTCCTATGTTCGAGTCTCGTCTTGTCAAGTCTCCTTTCTTGTTCAAGCTTGGTTCGTTAATGAAATAGATGAGTTGAGCCAAGTCGAGCTTACAAGTCAGAGGCGGATCCACACTAATGGTGGGGTGGATTCTAGCCCTCCAAAAAAAAAAATACTCTTTTTTTTTCTTTTATATATTTTTTATTTTTTATTTTTTATATATATTAGTCTACCTTTAGTCCACCTGAACCTACTCTAGCCTATTCCAGTTTCAGTTTCTGGATCTGCCCATGTTATAAGCTATTTTGTTCAATTGCGGCCTTGTAATAAGAAAAAAAAAAAACCCGGTCATCTCGTCCCTTGTCGCACCCAACTCTGCGTCCCCGCAACTTCCGAGTCGGACACGACGAATTCATAAGCACATTAATCTGCGCTTTTTGGCTGGACCGTCCCTTGTGTTTGTCGTTGACTTGCGTTCTTGGAACCTCCATTTCATATTTGTTGTTACTGGTGGAAAACCTAGGTTTAGTGTTTCATTAATGATGGCTTAGCTAGCTTAATTATAAATATATACTGACATGCTGCAGATTATATAGCCACCTACACCTTGTATTCTAGCTTGAGAGGAAGAATTCAACTGTAACTTCGTTTAAATTTTGTAGTCCGGTTCAAATCTCGAGTTATATTTACTTGAACCGGTTCCGGCCGGGATTTGATTATTTTGCCTGGTTAATTTTTTTTTTTAACACATTAGTGCTGTTATGGGACAGTTTTGATAGTTACTTTCAAAATTTGCTCTGGCAGTTTTAAAAGAACAATAATAACCGGACCTTAATCACAGGAATGGATTTTTAAGACAATTTATTTTGACTGCTTTTACTTGAAGTTGGTTTGTAAATGTTTACTGTGGCTAGATTTGCTCTATGTTTTTTTTTTTGGAAAAAAAATAGTCTGAAAAAATTGTTTGGCAATTACAATTTATCTCAAAAAAAAAAAAAAGGAAAAATCTAAAATTATATTTGGTCTTTTACCTCAAAATTGCCTTTGAATCTCTATGCTTCTTTTTTTATATGCATGACGTTACGTACGGATTGTGCACGCTATATTGCATATCTTTTGAGCCACATCCTCCAACTTCCACAAATTTATAATGGAAGAAATAATACGTCTCCGTGGTTCGATTTACTAATCTTCCGCCACCCAGCCGGTAGCCAAAGGGTCACTCGAGTTCGACCATGGAGTCCAAGATTTGATCTTAGAAGAAAATTTGAACTATTATAAGAATCTATAATACTATATTATAGAAAATGTTAAAAAAACAATTGTAAATTTTTTGTTCAATATCCTTATCTACGTTTACTGATTAAAATTGTTCATTAAGTTTAACATGAACAATTAAGTAATTACATTAGATTTTTTTAAAAGATAGTTGTTTGCTCTTTCCGAGTAGAACAAAACACGTACATTATATATACAAGTTTAGATAACTTGGTAAATGACATCTTAAAAGTTTGGCACATATTGAAATTCTGACATTAATATTTGGGTCCCTTCGTTCTTTTCATTCAGTAATATCATATGAATAGGATATAGAATAAATCCCATGAAATATCATATGTATATTTTTTTTAGTTCCATTGGTATCTTATAATATATACACATTTCTTTCTTGATCAAACATACTTTTCTAATGTCAATATATTTGTTTTTTTTTCTATGTACAAGATTTTGTCCATTTGCATAGATTCAAAATTTGCTAAACTTGTTAGGACTTTCTAAGGCTTGCTTGAAAGACTCTTTTAATTGAAAAGAGAGAGTAAAAATAGAGGACATCAAACTAAAAAGGAAAGTACTATAACAACAGAAGTTTGCAGAAGAAAATTATATATTATTGGAATTATTAACGGCAATTATTCCTATGTTTTTACATCACTTAACTAAATGGAGTCTACTAAGCCAAGTAAGTAACACATCTATATATACAAATACAAATTAATGTTGACATATGTAAGCCGTGCTTAGGCCACAAAAGAAACATGTAACTTAGAAGTTTAGTTAAAATACTTTCGAAAAATATGGGGTTAACTTACAAAAAATTATAAATTTCTTGTACCTGGAGTGGACTAGAGTAGGTTGGAGTGGATTAGAGTGGGTTAACTCACAAAAAAATATGCTATATGAAAAAAAAATGAGTTGGGCTGGAGCCCACCCCAGCTTCTACCTACCTAGATCCACCTCTGGTTATAACTACTACTTAAAAATTATAAATTTTCTTGGTTATCGTCCCTCTTTCACAATATTTCTAGTACAAAGTATGCTATTAATGTTATGATTAAGCACCGATGAAAGAAAACATTGATACAGTACTTGTCATATAAATGAGGTATCAAAACTTTGGTACCTCCATCTGTATCAAAATTTTACTCGCACTGATGTATACAGTTTTGTAGATAGTTGGTACTCTCAATTGGAGAAAGCGATTGGGTGTCATTCTCTTGACTCCGGACAATTTCGATATGAACTGATTGTACCGAAAGATACGTACGATCATTACCGATATGTAAATTTTTTTATATAAAAAAAACTATATACTATATGAAAATTCTGACCAAGCCACAGCATTCATATTGATGAAGTCGTCTCACTTTGTTTGGTGCTCCATTTGATAGCAGTGATGGCTCTTCAACCCCACCCACGACCTTACAATCAGAATGTTTCTTCTGTGCTAATAACCTTCCAAGCTCGCGCAACCAAACAAATTTTCTCCTGCCATCCGGTGGGACCCACACTATCCTATGGCAAGAGTACGATAATCTCTAATGGGCCCGGCAGTTTTTTTTCTTTCTTCTTAATCTTGTTATTTAAAAAAAAAAAAAGAATTATGAAGAGAAAGAAATTTTATAGAAATAGACCAAAGAAAAAAGGATTTACAAATATTATAATGCACAAAATATTTAATCAGCCGGTCTGACATAATTCAAGCAAATTTAATTTTAATAAATCGGCTTACGGTTATGTACTTTTAATTCAATTTGTTTGAATTCTGCCAGATAGACTAGCAAAACATGGATTCCAACATTTGTAAACTCTTTTCTTCCCCCATTTATTTCTATTTAAAAATTAGTCCAATTAATTTTTCTGTGAGCAAAATGATAGGATGCATCTCCAGGTTTGTATCTGAAATAATTTTACATTTTTTTTCCATTGTCATGTAGTGTGCATAATATAGTTTGATTTTATGATTATTTTGTATAAGGGTACCGGGATTAAATCTAATTAGACTTTGGTACTGGATTTGTCCGTTTTACACTTTGGATACTCGAACTTTTTTAGTGACACATTTTAGTGACGACATGTGGCTCTAGTGACGAAATGAGTCTTCTAATGACGAATGTTCGTCACTAAAAATGTTCGAGTATCCAAAATCTAAGACGGACACCCAAAGTCTAATATGAGATCTAAACTTGGTACCCTTGTACAAAATAATCATTGATTTTACCATGTTGCACAATCTATTAGGCTAAGGGATCCGAATTCCTCTACTCCATTGTTATTGATAACATAGGACTATATTTTAGAAGGTATTTATAGTGACCATAAAACTGAAACCATAGGTGTCATAATTAAATACTGGATACTAGATTTGTATTTAACGTAAACAAAAATTGCAACAAATATTCTAATGTATTTGCTACATCACTTACAACAACAAATAATATATACAACAAATATAGTTGCATGATAGTTTTTCCATTTACAAGTTGAAGCTATTTTGGTAAAAGTGCGATAGTCGAAAAGTTAATGCAAAATTTAGTGCACACTTTGAAATTGTATCAAACCAAACATTTTGCAAAATATTGTAGTTAGACTGGCTAGATTGGAGGGTTTAGTTTGTATTTTTCATGCCAAAACACACATTGATTAAATTAAGTAATGCATCATCAACTTGAACCAACATCCTTTGAGCTAGCCAATCACCTCTAGTTCTAGCGGCCGGGGTAGAAGGCAACCGTCTCATCTGTCCGAAATCGAGGCAGACGAAAACTCGTTATTCCTTCCATTTAATAAATAATAAGAATGAATGCAAATAGAGACTGCGATGCAGCATAAGTTGTATGAGTCCCTACATCGGCCAATAAAAAATATATTTAATTCGTCTAATAGATAAAACATTAATATTGTTAGAGGCCTGATTTAGTAGAGCATTGATTCAATATTTGGGTGACAATTGCTTGCCTCCCCACCTTGGGACATTTTGTTTGCATCTATTATTTGAGGGATTGTGTGCAATGAAAGAAACACCAAAACCCAAAAAAGAACATATTCCTAGGATACAAACATCTTGAACATCTAGCAGTTCTATGTAACAAAAAAGGCAAACATATGCTTAACAAGTACTCAACTGTGCTGCTCTATTTGAGAATGGACTTATTGATTCCTTACAATTGTTTTTATGTTTAAACATTAAGTATAATTTTGAAATTTGAGTGAGATACAAGCTTGCCTAAATAAAAGATTCAGTTTGGTTTGAAAATAATTTACTTTGAATTTTGGTATCGCTCCAAAACCATAATTCGAATAAAACTCGCACAATTATAATGACCATCAATTTTATGCATATTTTATTATTACAACTGTGTATATTTTAAAAATAATAATTTTATGGATGTGTTTTAAAGTCCAACTTATATTAGTAATTAGTCCAACTCTAGATCCAACTTTAAAATACAATAAACATATGTATAAAAATTATATACTTTTTAATATAATTTATCAAAATTCTAACTTTGGGTTTGTAATAAATCAAAGTTAGAATTTTGATAAATTATATTATAGGTGGGCATTATTTGTTCTAGGACACTCGGTTCAATTTCAATTTTAAATTTTTAGAAATTCGATATTAACTTTTTCGATTCATTTGAAATCGAATAAATCAAACACTTGCCTATACTGTATATTAGAAGTACCATTTTTTTTGTGTTGTCCAATCTTTTGCTCTTGAAAAAATATTCACCAGAGATTTAACTACAAATTACAAGATCTAAACATATTTACAATTGTATGCCATGGACCACCAAGTTTGCTGTGAGCAGTCCAGCACTTGTAATTCATACGAAAAGTAGCACAAACATCATACCAAATTAACAGAGTTTGAATCTTCCAACTCTAAGGATGCGTAGGTGTCTGTGGGTTGTAATTAAAAAAAGGGATAATTTAGCAAATACCTCCATTCCAAATGTTAAAACTAGCATATACCCCCACTATTTATTTTATTTAGCAAATACCCCCACTCCTATGTAAAAGAGTGGGGGTATATCTTAAATTTTTATTATTTTATATCAAAAATGGGGGTATATGTTAGATAAATAAAATAGTGGGGGTATATGCTAATTTCAACATTTAGAATGGGGGCATTTGCTAAATTATCCCTTAAAAAAATTACTGTGAGCCGAGATTTGAGAGGGCATTTTCACAATTACTTTTGTGCCACTCCTTGTCATGTTTAACTTTAGAAATGTCTAAAAAAATTCTGAAAGTGATATGATTCTTTTATAGCATCTTCCTCCACTTTTGGTGGGGGATTTAAGGGGTTTTTTTTTCTACAATTTTTTATGTTAATTAATCCACAAAAGGACCGATGTGCCCTTAGTTTTTTTTTTTTTTTTTTTTTGGTAAATTCAGAATCAGAAAATTCTCTACAGGATTCCGAACTTTAGAGAAATTGTATAGAGAGTAACAGTTTTGAAAAAATTAGAAGTAAGAGACTATTCCGACAGACGGTTTGGCAGAATTTGGACTCGTCCAAATTCCTCCAGACGGCCTAGAGGAATTTGAGCGGGGTGTTCAAATTCCTCCAGACGGTCTGGCGGAATTTGAGCGGGGTGTCCAAATCCCGCCAGACAGTCTGACGGAATTTGAGCAGGGTTCGGAAGGGGAGGGGGGGAAGGCGTTGTTCGGGGATGAACAATGTTCAGAAAGAAAAATAAAAACAATCCCGCTCAAATTCCGCCAGACCGTCTGACGGAATGTTCTCCTACTTTTAATTTTTTCAAAGATGTTACTCTCTCTCCAATTTTTCTAAAGTTCCGCACCATATAAAAAATTTCTGATTCAGAATATATAATTGACAAAGTACACAAGTCCTGTACAAATCAGCAAGGAATATATGAAATAAAAGTGTCAACTATAAAGAATTTGTCCATAACTGAAAAACATATTTACAATGTTGGTAAAATGACAATGAGTGTTTTTTTTTTTTTTTTTTGGAAGTTGCCATTGGACTTTTTCATGTACAAATATATTTATTTATTTTTAACTAAAAAGGTTGGTTGGGCAAATGGGCAAATATGTGAAAAAATTATTCAGTATTACCGGCTCACTATGTGACAGAAGTAAATGATAAATCCATCAAATGACGTAATGCCACATGGTAATACAAATATTTTTATAACAACTATTGTTTCACTAGGTCACGTGTTGATGAATTTCGTGCCAAAATTATCACGTGACTAAATATAATTTATGACTCTAGGAAACAATAATTACCACCACATTGTTCTCAAAATAAACATGCTGGCATCAACTGGCATTAGAATCGAAACGTAAGAGCATCGCACATTCCGAAGTAATTTCATTTGACTTCGTCGTTACTTTCATTTCGAAATACAGCTGGCTCAGAACGTTCATTCTCTACTGTGGTGGTCCTGTCTGCCAGCAATTGACGATTAATGAGGTCGCAACGTACACTTCTTCTACCTTAATCCTCTCTAGTCTCTCAGTAACGGACGATTAATGAGATCCCAACGTACATTTTTTTCGCCCTTATGCTCTATAAATCCATAAATATAACCTCCAAAAAGCAAACTTTTTTTTTGGAAAAAAATGATTAAATTTAAAAAAAAATTTGCTTAAAATTAGTATATGGAAATTGGTAAAAATATCAAATTACACCCAAGTAGTAGATGTTGTCAAGTGGCAAGGGATGTCAAAATTGCTTAACCCAAGGATTTGACTGAATAGTTTAAACTCATGCCAAAGGGAGGTCACATGACCGCACCACCGGCTCACCATCCTTGTATTTTTGGCGGGAGATCCGAGTCAGCAGCGGATCTGTTCTACCATTGGCTGCCAGTGGTGGGACCCACTGCCAGCTGTAGTAAGCCGACGAGTCGCCATCCAGATGCGGCGGCTCGTGATACGTGTGGCTTAGACCGGACATCATTTTTTTTTTTCACTCGACCCCACCCGGAATCTCCGGTTGATTTTAGTCCCTTGAATCTGCGACATTTACATATGACCCCCTCCAAATCTAAATCGTTTACATATAAATATAACAAAGCATACGAAGTGTTACTTACAATTAAGTACCAGTTAGAAATTTTTTTATAAAAAACAGTAAAATAAACAAAAAAATCTTCCAAATCTCAAATAAGTTCAACTTTGATCGACAATAGCTTAAAATATTTTGTTCTATCTAATTGTACAATAAACAATTAGAGAGACCTAGCCTACAATTATACAATGGATGTCCTAGAAAATATGATCCAAACAAATTCTAGCCTAAACATATCTTATCGTTCATCTTTATTTTTTGCTAGTCGATGATTTAGCTGAGAGGGGATAGATGCACATATTGGAACATAATATAATTTGGGGGATAGATATATAATTAAAACAAATTTGATTCGATTGTATCAAGGGATAAAGAAGAATTTTATGTAAATTTTTTTTTAATATTTTACATTAACTATCTCTATGTTTTATACTTGTTATATTAATCACCCCTACTTTGAAACTAATTATACGGATACCCCTAAGTTTTATATTATTTACAAAGAGATATAACACTAACCATTCATATGTTTAGTTTTTACCAAAGGAGGGTACCCCACGTAGTTAGTTCAAAATATGGTAGTTCATGTAATATCATGAAACATAGGAATGGATAATGTATATTTTTCTTTACGTAATAGAGGTTTTTTTTTTTTTTTTTCCCAACAGGAGTAATATGAAATAAAAATAATTTCAAGGAGGGGGGTAAAAACGGAAAAAATAGTAGGGTGGGTTGGGTGAAAAAGGAGGGGGAATGAATTGGTGGAGACATTAATTAAAAGTTGGCAATGGTTGTCCGTGTTTTCTGATTGCTGTTTCTCCTTCCTATAAAACAGCCACTCTCCACCTCGTCTACACCCAATAAACCCTAACAAACCCAAACCCTCTCTCTCCTTCTTCCTTCCTCTCCATTGGAAAAGAAGAAGAAAATAGTACAACCGGCTGTGCTTTCCAAAACCCACAGGGGGGTTTTGTTTGTTTGTTCGTTTTTGCGAGTTGTTAGTTTTCCGTCACTTTTTCCAGGAGGGGACTGTTTCTTCATCCCTCTTTTTCCGCCACTTCCCTGAAAAATCTCTCCACATCCCTCAAAGTATCTTTGACGGAGGGGAAAAAAAAACTAAATTAAAAGTCGAAGGAATGGAAGTGAGTACCAGGAAGTGGTTTGACGAGGAGTTCCGGCAGCGGAGGACCGAGCACGTGGAAGTCACCTGCAAGCCGCTCCCTCCCCGCTCCAAGAACCTGGCCGTCCCGAGGACGGTCAGGATCTTCTGCGAAGACCCCGACGCCACCGACTCCGACTCCGACGAGTCCGAAGACGTCCACGCCCGCCGACACGAGCACGTCCGGCGCTTCGTCCATGAAATCCGTTTCGAGCCGAAGGGCGCCACCAAGTCATCGGTGACGACGACGACGACCACGACGACGAAGAAGAAGAAGAAGTGGAGAGTAGCAGCCGCTGCTGCTGCTAAGGAGGCGAAGGACACCAACGCCAGCCCGAGCAAGACGAGGTTCCGCGGGGTCCGACGGAGGCCGTGGGGGAAGTACGCCGCGGAGATCCGCGACCCGTGGCGTCGCGTCCGCGTCTGGCTCGGCACCTACGACACCGCCGAGGAGGCCGCCAAGGTCTACGACACCGCCGCCATCCAGCTCCGCGGCGCCTCCGCCACCACCAACTTCCCCTCCTCCGCCGACGCCGACTCCTCCTCCTGCTGCGACGACGACCCCCACAACCTCTCCTCCCCGACCTCCGTCCTCCGCGGCGGCGACTTCTCGTCCTCCTCCTCCGCTTCCTGCTCCGAGGAAGCGCCTCCGCCGCCGCCGGCGGCAGCGAAGGGCGAAGATCGCGCGGCGGCCATGCCGACGAGCGTGGAGTCGCGGCCGATACCGATCGACGAGCTGAGCGACTTCATGCCGTTCGAGGACGTGCCGCTGTACAGCGACGGCGTCGGCGACCTGCTCGCGTTCGGCGACTCGGCGGCGCCGAGGGTGTTCGAGGACTCGGCGCAGATCGGCTGCCTAGACGGACTCAACGACTTCTTCGCCGACTTCTCCGACGACTGCTTCCGGGACATCGACGATTTGATGAGCTTCGATCCTTTCCCGGTGGTGTAGCGTTTCGCCGGACATCCCGATATATCGGCCAGTTTTGTAGCAGTTTCCGAGATGAGTAATAGCGGCAGTATCATTTTTCCTAAGAGTGTTATTTTTTTTAATTTAAGTTAAACCGTCCAAATGTTAGTATTATTATATTAAATATTTTTGAATGAGATTATTTATATTAGAAAGTAAGACCTGGCAATTCCTAAACGTACTGTGACCGTCCACGTGTGAGGATTTGAACAGTCGCCTGCGTCTGGGTGGGATTAGCAATAAGCAGGACTTAGGAGGGGTTTTGTGTTAATTTGAGGGCGGGGAGACAAATTAAAAGCTGGATTTGGTTTGTTATCATTCCTCGGGAGGCGGGGGGCGTGTACTGCAAAAGTTTCTTTTATGAGCCCTTTCTTGAGTAATACTCTCGTGTGGGCTTATTTGCATTTCCTTGAAAAGTGACGGTGTATTTAGAAATTTGCTTATGTTCTTAATATATTAATTGTTTTGGTAATGGGCAAAGAGAGAATGTTTTGTTAGGGATCTCTTCCTTTTGGGGATGTAAAACGATTCAAATCGTTCGCATTCGACTCGATCTAAATTCGGTTTAAGCTTGTTCGCGGACTAATCGATACCCAGTTCGATCATAGATTGTTCGATTCGATCTTGTTCACAAACATGCTCGAACTCGATTTAGTTTCTCATATTAAGACTTTTTCTATAAGTTATGTTTTTTTAATAGATAGAAATACATTTTGTCTTAGAAATTTTACTTATTTTTTTTTGTTCTTTATATGGTAAATTTATGATGTAAAGAGCATAAGTAATTCGATAAAAAAATCTTTAAAACTTGAGAGAAACAGTGTGATAGTTTATACAACATGTCCTATAAATACTCACCACTAGGGCTGTAAAACGATTCAAACCATTCGTATTCGGCTCGTGTTCGGCTCGGTCCAAGCTCGATTCGAATCAAACTCGTTCGATAGTTAAGTCAAACCAAGCTTGAACACTCTTTATTCGAGCTTCGTTCGTTCGATTTTCAGTCCTACTTCCTTTTATAGAATTGAAAGCTACCCTTTAATCTTTATTAGAAACCAAAAGGGAGAGTGTGATGAAAAGCGAAACTTTGCTTTGTATAATTTTACACTAAGTTTAGGTTGCAAAGGGACAAAAGTATATTTTAGTTCCAAATTATAGTTTGTCAAGATTTAGTGTGATACACGCATGTATTAGAAATTATCTTCCTTCTTGAACTTTTATTAACATGTAAAGGTTTGTGGAACTATAAAAAAAAAATTATAGGACAAAAATTATGTCCTATGCTTTGTTCATGTAAGTTTGGTCGTATGCTTTGTTCATAAACTTACATGCGTACGGCATAAGGGTAACTTTTACCTCTCACAATTACCTCTCAAGATGAGAAAATTATGTTGCAATTATGTCAAAATATTATGTAAACTTGATTTGATATTAATATGTAACATTTACTATTAGGTGATGGAATTATGAAAAATTTCAGAGGAGTACAAACTTAGGCCCCGTTTGGTGCACCGTAATGTAATGAGTTTATTTTTATTCACCTACCAAAACTAGGTGGGATGTTCACCTTCAAATAAAAATATGACATGTGGCATTTTTATCCCACACAAACCACTTTGTAAGTGATTTTGTTAGCCCACCAAAGTGATTTTGTACCAAGTGTCATATTTTTATTGGGATGTGAACATCCCATCTAGTTTTGGTGGGTGAACAAAAATAGAATGTAATATAATCAAATGTAAAATTTAATTTTTTTTATTTGATTGCGATTACGATTACATTACGGTGAACCAAACAGTGTCTTAGCATATTGCAATAACATTCTGGCTCGAGGACAAGTAGTTTGGGTCGCCGAGAACTCCTATGTGTCTTTTACTTTTTCTATACTTTGTCCAGGACTTCATTCATGAACTTACATGTGTTACGATACAACGGTAACTTTACCTCACAATTTGTCATAAATGGGTTAGATCACGAAGAGACTGATCACCATGTGTTGGAATTTGGTGTAATGAACGAGGTAAAGTTGGTAGTCGTATGTATTAAAGGAAAATATTGAATCATATGCATGAATATGCAATTATAATTGTGATTTCATAGTCCTCAATTATGTCAATTATAAGAATTCACGATATTTCATCCATTGTAATCATAATGGCCTAATAAGAAGAGTAAGTAATGAATTCTACTAGCCACTTCTCGTGTCCGATATTTTTCCTCACATTATTGTACAACATGTTAAGCTAATTAGGGTTTTATAATGTGATGGAGTATTTTTGAACTCTCGTAAGATTTAAGTCAGTAAAAGTTCTTCATATAAATATTTTATTTAAGTATCTAGAAGTTTATTGATTTAGACGTTTCTTGTAAAACTTTTGGGACTATGTAAAGGGGATGGCTCATTTGTTTTCACCATCCAAAATGTTGCTAACTCTCTTTAGTGTAATAAAGTTTTCAAAATTTTAATCTCTTTAGCTCTACATTTTTTCGTATTCGTCTTAGCTATCTAACTAATAAAGCGTTTGGAGAATGTTAAGTTCGAGGGGGAAGCTTGTGTAGAAGTTTCACACTTAGATAGTTAGATTTTAACCATGAACTAGCGATTTTTAGACATGCAATGGATAATTTTTTGGCATAAAATAAAATCAAATTCTTCTTACTATTTTATTTAAATATTTTGCACAGAGTTGCTGCCCTACCAATTCTGTAGTTGTGGGGAGGATCCAAATCCCTATAAATAAATAAAAAAATCCTTTTAAAACCTATTTTGAGGTCCAATATGATCAAACATATGTTTTTCTTAATAAATCTTGATGTGAAAACAAATATCAGGATCAAGTGTTTTCCTAAGTTCTAGGCATAGGCATTATTTGCGTAAGGGGAAAAAAAGTACATGGTGACATGTAGAATACACCTAGAAGTATCACTATCAAATCAAATTTCAACTTGCATATATATATATATATATATATATATATATATATATATATATATATATATATATATATATATATATATATATATATATATATATATTACGGATCTGAAGTCTCGTCGTCCTCAACCATTGCATCGAATCGAATGGACGTGTGTGCGACCCCTTAAGAGAGATGCATGCGGCCCAAGTGGTCGGGAGTTCGAGCCTCAGTGGAGGCGAGTTCGCCACAAGTACCCATTGATTCAAAAAAAAAAAAAAAAAAAAAAAAAAATATATATATATATATATATATATATATATATATATATATATATATATATATATATATATATATATATATTCGGTTCGGTATTTTCGGTATGGTATTGTACTCAAACCGTTGTCACTACCATTATACCATATTTTAGTCGGTTCGGCAATTCGGTATCGTACATAATTTCAGTTCGATTTTTAAAAATATTTTTAATCTGTATTTGATCTGTTTTTCGATATCGGTCGGTATTTGCTCACCTCTAGTACCAAACACTCCTCAGGGGAAAATTTTTTAATACAGAACTTTGATACCCCCTATGTATGACATGTGGGCCCCTCCTGTTTTGTAAAACGTGTACATATATATATATATATACACATAAATTTTGAGAGAACCCACATGTTATACATAGGGGTATCAAAACTTTGATACCTCCTACTGTATTAAAGTTTCTCTCCTCCTCGGGCATGGTCATGTACGTTCAGTCAAGTTCCATACCAGCCAATCGACCAAAGCATTCAGATTTCTGAAGATACAAAAGAAATAACACGAACATATAATTCTAAGAGAACAAGAGACCATTGACAAAAAAATTGAAAAAGAAAGGGACCAGAAGTGACAAGTCCCCATGCATGGGGCTAATCAATCATGAGTATATATAGCTCATAATTTAAACCCATAATGTGGTCCTTAATGCCTAAATTAATTAGGTCCTTTTTCTGTTCCTCCAAATTCTAATCATTTCTCCGCCTGTTGATGACAAAATCTAAAACTCTGCTTAGATTAAGTCCAGACAAAAAATCTAAAATCCAAATGCTAATCATTTGACAAAGTTCAACAGACACTTCAATTCCTCTCGTCATCTTAAGTCCACACGTCTCTTTCTTGAAAAAGAAAAGAAAAATAGTTTAGATTAGTAGCAATCGAAGGGACCGCAATTTCTTCAATTGGGCATAAAGTAGTGCTGATTGTTCCGAAATATTGACCATCTAAATCAATTCTCTACTTGGACTACTTTCATTTTCGTACAAATAATTAGCGAGGAGAGGAATAAACCCAATAAAATAGAACTCATCTGATGCTCTTGTGGTCAGTGAGAAGAAGTATAATCTCTACGTTACGTCGGATATCGCAAAAAAAAAAATAAATAATTAGTATTTATTCTATAATTTGGGAGAACCTCATGAAGGATCAGATGTAGAATGCAAAAATTCGAATCCACGAGCAACTATGCAATCCACAAGCGACATGAAGTCCACCAGAAATAAAATAAAAATGAGAATAAATCTCAAGAAAAAATAGTAATATTATTGATTTTCCCTTGAATCAGTACATCATATGCTTTTATACATGGTTGCTTTCGAAATCATGAGAGATTTTCGAGGTCGAATCCATATATATATATGTATATTAGTGACGTTCCTTAAAACTAGTACATCCTATGCAATTTTATTCAGGTTTAAAATACTTGGACAAGAAGAAATACTAAACAAAAGAAAGGAAAAATAAAATAAAACAAAGTCTAATAAAAGAAAGACTTGCAAAATAAATATCGGAATTTGTTAATATTTGTCTCTCTCGAAATATATTGTAGCGGTTAACCAATTGGTCACAAGAAAATGAATGAGAATTTTCTTCATAATAGATGTATGTGCATGAAATGTTGTAATAAGAAGATTAGGAGATTGCAAATTCTCAACGTATCCTTCAATTGAGCGTGGAAGGGCCTGTTTGAAAAGTGCAATTGGCAACCAAACAATGCTTTAATAGAACAAATTGAGCCTAGCTGTTTTGATTATTTCATCACAACAATGACATGTCACCTGCCATGCAGGCCGAGAAAGCTTTCGACAATTAAGAATACTCTTAGTAATGTACCAATGGATAGGGATACAATATAGATACAAGATACAAAAAAAAAAATTTAGATAGGTACAATATATTTAACCATGTTGGATGAATACACACAAATATAAATAGGATCACGATATGAATATGAATATGGATACCATTTTTTCGTTCGTGTCAATACAACCTAGGTCATAATGCTAGAGCTAATTTCAATTGCTCTCGAGTAATTCAAAGGTTGGCGTATGTTAGGCCATCTCCAATTTTTTATGATAAAAATTTTATTTAGTAAAAACACCTCCCGATGGAAATTTTTGTTCTATATGACGGTGATATGGGAAGAAGAGCTTCTATGAGAATTTCTAGATGTAAAAACTCTTATAGAAATTCATCATCTCTCATACCAATTAATTTTGGGTTCAACATCATTAAATTGATCATTTTATTTGTTTCCACATATTGTATAAATGAAGAACCATTGAAGAGTATTTTTTGTATGTGCAATTTTTATATAGAAACTCTACCAACTATGATAGAATTTTTCTTAAAAGTGCAATGCCAAGAAGGATAGAAATTCAATTTTAGAGATCTCCATTGGAGATGGACTTAACATTTAAGCTCGCCTCCGTGGGTTCACTACTTCCAATCATTTTGTTGAAGGCACATAAGAACTTGAAATACTCGGTATTAGTAGGTATCAGAAGTCACGACCGTTTCTGAGCATGTGTAAATTATACGATCGCACATGGTCCAAAAATTCGAAATGTCCCAAAAAAAAGCCCCTTCCCATATATATTAATGTGAAATTTCTATTTTTAAGTCTCTTTATTTCTCAGAAACTGGAGTAAACGTCTCTAATAATATCAGAAAGGACCCTTTTTTTTAATGGTTAAAAAATATATTTTCTAGTAGGAAAAAGATATTTTGTCCGTAGGCGGACTGGTCCGTCCGTCTGCGTGGCCGAACCCTATTAGCCCCCCCCCCCCCCCCCCCCCCCCCCCCCCACCCCCAAACACCCCATTTGGCATAGGTCCCATGCTGGTTGACCTGCTAATGAAACGACGCCACATGGCGGACGAGCTGGCCCGAGGCGGACAAGGTAGCAGGGCTCTTTCTAAGTATTTGTGCTATAGCAGAAGTAGATAGGGTCCTGCTAGAGATGACCTGTAAACTTGTACGTTGAAGACACAAAATCTTATAAGCTGTACTTGTCAAATTGAAAGGTCAAAATAGGAGGCAAAACAAAGAATTGAAGCCCGGTCGATATATAATCATTGGGCATCTTAATTAGGAATTAGACAATCATAGAGCAACTACCACCTCTTTGGAAAGTTGACATTAGTCTTTTCCACAATTTGGACTCTTGTTAACCCTCTTTTTTGGGATTTAATTAATATGGCTAAATTCATATGAATTGGATTAATCCATTAGGGTTGGTTTGGAGATTATAGCCCTAGAAAACAATGGTCAATGGTGCTTAAGAGAGCCAGGGTTGCTTACTCAGATTATTCCCTCCTCCTATCAGTGTGGGGAAGCTTAGCAACCTACTTCTAGTGATAAAATCTGTCCTTGGTCAACATATTGATCCCTTAAGTTGATCCCTTAAGTTGCAATCAAACTTCTCGAACAATCTTCTTATATTTCGACTTACCGTCGATTGATCTACTTTTAATATTTGGATAGATAATATTTTATAACTTAGAATTGACAAAATTCACACTTGTGCGTTTAGATGTCTACGTAAAGTACAAAAAAGGTTGTATTATAAAAATAACAAAATAATTAATTATCTAATTAATTAATAATTATTTATTAATACTATTTACTTAAAAATTTTAAATTAAGCACTAATGACCTTATGTTGCTGCCGATGAGTCCACTTTCGTTCACACCCGCAAAATTAAAATGAAAGTGTATTGAACTTGAATTGCAATCGACAAATAGGAGACACGAAGTAAAAAATAATTATTATACCATTTCTTGTCCCCACTTCACTTTATAGTTGAACCAAACAGTAGAAGTGTAAAACTTAGGGCTAATTGGAGTTTAGACACTAAATTTTATACCATCTTAGATGTTTAGTCCTGGCATGTTCAATTAAAATGTTTAGGCCCTAAATTCTTATATTTTGTTTTATATTTTCCATTATACCATCTTAGAAAAAAACTTATTGTCATACATAGAGAGAGAGAATATAATAGAGAAAATAAATAAATATTCAGGATCCAAATTTTTTAATTGGACATGTTAGACTTGAACTCTAAGTTGATATAAAATCCAGTATCTAAACACTAATCAAGAGTCAACTACTTTTACATTTCACAGTCCAATTATAGGGTTGCTAAAACCAAGTAACCTGGGTCTATTCTATATGAGTTGAGACACTCTCATAGCATATGTTAGATTCAGTTAGATAGCCCACAACCATTTGCCCACAACAACAGTTTGAACTTTGAAGTGTGCCACCACAATAGACAAGTCCAAATGAGAATGCAGATTTTCTTGATTCTCCAACCCCACACCCCAATTTGCATATGCATCCATCTCAACAACAGCAGGAGTGCTCCTCTGCTGGTCCTATTCTTTTCTGAGAGAGAGAGATTGTGAGCAGTGAGTGAGTGAGTGGCACAGCCTATACTCCTTTTGGACAGAAGGATCCCTTGGCAATTCTGCTGTTGTATCAGAAACAAAGTGCACATCCCCATGCAGGGGAGTAAAATCCTTATTATTATTTTTGGAGGAAATTTCATATAGAGTGATGAAATTTAGCATATTTATATAAAAGAGGAGAAGTTTTCGATATTTATAGGAAAAGTAATGTGGCGCCATCCAACTTTTTTTTTTTCTTTTTTTAGAGTGTGGCGCCATCTAAGATGGCGCCCAATCTTTTTTTTTTTCCCGTAACTTTTTTTTTTTGATGGTTACGTGAGAAAGTTTGATTTTATCTTCTTAAATAAATTTAACTCTTTATATACAATTTGATCTTTTTTTAAAAAATTTTAGATATTTATTTAAACTTAATATTAGAAAAAATATGTTTAAAAAATAACCCATGAACTTCTTTTCTTTTCTTTTCTCCAGAAACAATATCTGCAGTCAGGGTTGATTTTCTACATGTATCCTAACCGAATAGTTGGACCCAAGATTTTCCAAGGGTTCCCAACGCCAATGACTTAATTGTTTAGCTCCTTTTTCAAGTTATTGTAACATTATGACCTTAGTTTAGTACATTTAGGAGAAAGGTTTTAAACGGTGGTAGGTGGGTATACACGACGGAGAGGGTCCATCTACCGTCTATTGTCCAGTCATCACTTAGACATTTGATTACATGTTGAACATTTTTACTATTTTGTCACTATTTTTTTTTACATGATATGTGTTGTGTGGACAATTAGCTCAACCTCTCAATGTATATCAATATATCTCAATGTGTCTCTACAAGCCATCCCAACCTCTCTTTATATAGGGAGAGAGAGGTTGGGAGTTACAAAGTGAAAAGTCGCTTGGGAGTTACAAAGTGAAAAGTCGCTTGGGAGTTACAAAGGTGAAGAGTCACTTGGGAACATAAAGGATTACCATGAGTTACAACACTCCCCCTTGGCTCTTCACAAACTCTGCTTGTAAATACCTCTGAGCTTCTTCATCTGTCTGTAGCTTGTTGATTCAAATTTGACCACCTACTTGTGCCTCGTCAAAAATCTTGCCAAAGAAAACCCAGTGGGAAAAACTTTGGTCGAAGGACAAAAGAGTACACACAGGTCAGTGATGATGGGGGTAAACTAACCATTGCAAAGGTGCCTCGTCAAAAACCTTGTCAGAAAAAATCCAGTGGAAAAAAAAAACCGTTGATCGAAGGACAAAAGAGTACACGATGGATTAGAAGTATACACTGGATACTCCCCCTGATTACAATATTCCTTAGTGAATAAGAGATTTGAACTGTGTCTCGTTAAAAACCTTGTCAAAGAAAATCCAGTGGAAAAAACTTTGGTCGAAGGAAAAAAGAGCACACAAGCATACATCATGATGCTTTCCTTTTCACTCGCACTCGACAATGTGCGGGATATACGCACAACAGGGCGTTTGGAGGCGCTCGTTGGGGCGCTCCCCCTCACATGCACACAACAGGGTGCAGGAAACATGTTTCACTTAGGCTAGCTCTGAAAGTTTCCTAAGTCCAATTGCTCTGACATGTTTCTGGAACGAGTGTTTCGGCAGTGGCTTGGTGAACAAGTCTGCACGGTTATTCTCCGATCCAATGTGTTGCACTTCAATCTTCTGAAGCACTTGTTGTTCATGTGTAAAGAACAACTTGGGCGATATGTGCTTGGTAGCATCCCCTTTGATGTAACCATGTTTCGCTTGATCAATAACAACGGTATTGTCCTCATAGACGACAACAGGTTCATCTGGGTCATATGGAAGATCACATGTACTTCGAATATGGCCAATAACAGCTCGAAGCCATACACACTCTCTAGTCGCCTCATAGAGCGCGAGTAGCTCAGAGTGGTTCGTTGAAGTAGCCACTAAGGTCTGTTTGCGAGACCTCCAAGAAATCGTCGTGTTCCCAATGGTAAAGACGTAACCAGATTGGGAACGCCCCTTGTGCGGATCGGATAAGTATCCTGCATCGGCGTAGCCAACAAGGGTCGCGTTGTTTCGAGTGCCAAGAGCGTTGGACTCACTCAAAACCGCGTAGGGATAGAACAAGCCCAAGTCCGTAGTACCCTTAAGGTAGCGGAAAATATCTTTTATGCCATTCCAATGGCGGCGTGTTGGCGCGGTGCTGTGTCGAGCTAGACAATTCACAGCAAACGAGATGTCCGGTCTAGTACATTGGGCCAAGTACAATAAAGCGCCTATTGCACCCAGATAAGAGCACTCAGGACTCAATATCTCTTCGTCGTCCTCCTTTGGACGGAATGGGTCCTTAGTAATGTCTAGAGAGCAGACGATCATGGGAGTAGCGGATGGCTTAACGTCAAAATGACTAAAGCGTCTCAACACCTTTTGGGTGTAGTTCGCTTGATGGACAAGAATTCCATCTTTACGGTGCTCGATCTGCAGGCCGAGGCAAAACCGTGTCTTTCCAAGATCCTTCATCTCGAATTCCCTCTTCAGGATATTAGCAGTTTCTGACAAGTTTTTTTCGGTTCCTATGAGATTCATGTCATCTACATAGACCGCGATGATTGCGTATCCTGAAGTGGATTTCTTTATGTACACACATGGGCAAAGTTCGTTATTAATGTATCCCAAACCGATCAAGTATTCGCTTAGGCGGTTATACCACATTCGTCCGGATTGTTTCAATCCATATAGCGAACGCCTCAGTCTAATCGAGAACGCGTTCCGTGGTCGGGAACTACTTGATTCAGGCATCTTTAGTCCTTCAGGGACTCTCATGTATATCTCTGTGTCCAGATCCCCGTAGAGATAGGCTGTGACCACATCCATGAGCTGCATATTCAGTTTTTCGGAAACTACTAAACTGATTAAGTAGCGGAACGTTATGACGTCCATTACGGGAGAATACGTCTCCTCGTAATCAATTCCAGGGCGTTGTGAGAAGCCTTGCGCCACAAGGCGAGCCTTGTATCGCACAATCTCATTATTCTCATTACGCTTCCTTAGAAAAACCCATTTGTGACCAACTGGTTTAACATTGGGTGGTGTTGGAGCTACAGGTCCAAACACGCTTCTTTTCGCTAAGAAATCTAATTCAGCCTGGATTGCTTGTTTCCATTGTGGCCAGTCCGTTCGTCGTTGACACTCGACAACGCTGCGAGGTTCCATGTCATCATTGCTCATAATGTCAGTGGCCACTGAGTATATGAACACATCATCGATGACAGTTTTGTTTCGCTTCAAAATATCGTCTAAGCTAGCATACTTGACGGATATTTCGAGGTTATCGGCATGATTAGGAATAGGCGTTTCATCTGGAACGCGCTCTTCTAATACATCGTCGTGATCCTTAATGATCTCATGTGGCAAAACGCTTTTAACAAGATTTCTCTGCTTCCGGGGCAGAACATCTTTGGAACCAACCGGTCTTCCCTTCTTTTTGGGAATAGCGGCGGACTGGACGGCCGATGGCAGCGTCTTTTGCTCGGCGGGTTCGACCGGAGCAACATGTTTCACAGGAACATGGCGTCTCTCAGGGACGTCTATCCTTGCAGGCACATTTGCAGCAGGTATAATTGATCTCGTGACTTTTGCTAGGTCGCTAAATGCGTCTGGCATTTGATTTACAATATCTTGCAGACCTAGAATCCTCTGCACTTCCTTATCACTATGTGCAGAGGGGAGATCATGATGAGCAAAAGCGGGCACATGCCACGCTAATTCACGTCGTTCCTCATCAACGTTAGCGTGCATTTCTCCCCCTAACGACGGAAAGATTGCCTCATCAAAGTCACAATCCGCGTGTCTCGCGGTAAAGAGATCGCCTGTCAAGGGCTCTAAATAGCGAATGATGGACGGAGAGTTATAACCGACATATATTTCCCGTCGCTTCTGAGGTCCAAATTTTGAACGCCTTATCGGCTCAATTGGAACATTGACTAGGCACCCAAACACGCGTAAATGTGAGATGTCAGGCTCACATCCAGTAACTAGCTGGTACGCGGAAAGTGGTTGGGTGGCCATGGGCCTCAGACGGACCAAATTTGCAGCGTGCAAAATTGCGTAGCCCTATGCAGATAGTGGAAGTTTGGTGCGCATAACCAAGGTCCGCGCTATCACTTGCAGTCGCTTTATAAAAGCTTCCGCTAGGCCATTTTGGGTATGAACATATGCAACATGGTGTTCAAGATTTATTCCCAAAGTCATGCAATAGTCATCGAAAGTCTTCGATGTAAACTCCGCGGCATTATCAAGTCTAATAGACTTTATCGGATAATCCGGATGGTGAGCCCTTAACTTAATGATCTGGGCGAGGAGTTTAGGAAACGCTGCGTTTCGGGTGGACAACAACACTACGTGTGACCATCTAGTCGATGCATCAACCAAAACCATGAAGTATTTAAATAGTCCGCATGTTGGTTGGATTGGTCCACAAATATCTCCATGAATTCTTTCAAGGAATTGAGAAACCAATCTCGTAGGTTTCACATGGAGCGGCTTGAGATTCGTCTTCCCAATCGAGCAAGCTTGGCAAAGGCTTTTCGGATTTATAACAAAATTCTTTCCTCCAAGAGGATGCCCATGCGATGCATTCATAGTACGAAGCATCGTATTTTGACCCGGATGACCCAGTCGATCATGACATAGCATAAAAATGCTCTCATCAACTGGCGCTCGGCGAATGATGAGATTACTCTCGATGTGTTGTATCGTAGAGAGATACAAACCACTTGAAAGACTTTTCAACTTCTCCATGATACGCTTTTGGCCGTACTGAATGGAAGTAATGAAAAGATACTCGAAGCCATGTTCTCGAGCAGTTTCAACATGAAATCCGTTTTCTCGAATATCCTTAAAACTCAGTAAGGTACGACTGGACCTTGGAGAATATAAGGCCTCTGATACTTCAACGGGAGTACCATTGGACAACGAAAAACAGGCTTTGCCAAAACCTTGAACAAGGGTTGAGGGTCCCGAAATGGTTGTCACTGAGGTTACTTTAGGCGTATAGGAGATAAAGTATGATTTATCTCTCAAGATAGTGTGAGTCGTTCCACTATCAACCAGACAATCTACTGTCCCGTGGTCCATGTCTATAAGTAAATAAAATTAAAGTTTGTCACACGTTTGAGGAAAGTGCTCGAAATAGAACTTTAATTTATCGTGAAAACAGAAAATACAAACCACCAAAAGTTTTATGACTTAAATCAAATATAGAGAGAAAATGGAGATTCATTCTTCCATTTCTGCTATTAAATCGGGGGTCTCAAGATTTAGATTTTCGCACTCGTTGACCAGATTTGCTTCGGCCCAGCGTCCCTTGTGATAGTTATCAACTTCTTGGGGAGTTGCCCTGCAAGTCCGTTGCATATGACCATAAACACCACATTTGTAGCAGAGAGTAGGCGCTTGGCCTTCCACTCTCGCTTTGGGACGACTGGCCCGTTGGTTCTTACCATGAGACTGTCTAGGAGTCTAAGGTCCTTGGTTCTTATTAGAACCTCGCTTTGGGTGACGAGACTTAAACTCGCCTCTGTTCCTTGGCTGGGACGACTGGCCCTTGTCTCGTTTCCACCGTGGATTTGGTCCACGCAGAGCATTTGCATCAGGCATTGGAATTGCCTTTGTTCCAGCAGGACGAGAATTGTTGTTTCTCATTAAAATGAGACTGTTCTTCTCGTCTAGTAAAAGTTGTGTGATGAGCTCGGGAAACTTGGTGAACTTAGACTGACGGTATTGCTTCTGGAGCAAGTTGTCAGTGGAAGAAAATGTGGTGTATGTTTTCTCCAATAGATCACTGTCGGTTAATATCTCACCGCAGTATTGGAGAAGTGATCGAATCCTGCAGACTTCATTGTTGTAATCAGTTACACTCTTGAAGTCTTGGAAACGCAGGTTTAACCAGTCATGGCGCGCTTCAGGCAGCCATATGGTCTTCTGGTGGTCGAAGCGCTCTTTCAGAGAGTCCCATAGCGTCTTCGGCGAGGAGATTTCAATGAATGCATATTTTAATAGTGTTTTATGCATAATAAGTTGTAGAACAAATATTTATGATATTTCAATGATGTAAAAGTGAGTCATAGGTCCATAATGCTTACAAAATTGTTTTGCAAAACATCTAGTTAGGTATTGCTTCGCCTAGGCATCTGTCTATGTCGTCTCACCTCCACCTCTGCCGCCAAATCTCTGATGGTCGTCTACTCCACCGCCAACCATAAAAGCGGTGCGAAAAGTGGCCATCTCGACCGCCATTTAGAACATTGTTTGGGAGGAGATAAACCATAAAGTATTTTCTTTTTCCTTTTTTTCATATATATATATATATATATATATATATAGAGAGAGAGAGAGAGAGAGAGAGAGAGAGAGAGAGTTAGCCTACATCTAGCTCATTCCAACTCACTCTAGTCCATCCTAGTATACATTTCTGGATCCGTTCCTGCACTTGAATCCAAACTTCGCCCTCTACTTCATCTTAATAAAATTTGGTTAGGTCTCCTTGATCCCATTCTTTATCTAATAAATTCTTTATCTAATAAATGTAATTTAGAAGATCAAAATATTAGGATAACCTTTGAATTAAAAGGATACGGTACATATATTCACATATGATTTTCCATTGATTTTTCTTTCCGGTGTTTGAAAATGCCAAGGAATTTAAAAAGAAAAGTGAATACTTTAATGTGGGAAAGTGATTCCTTGCTTGGATGTATGTAATTACTTTCTTCCCCTAATTTTTTCTCTATTGGGAATCACTTTCCTTTCCTTCTCAATTCCTTTGGCACCTAAACATAGGAAAGTAATCATTTTTCCTCCAACTAGACGATTCCGCGAACCAAACGAGACCTAACCGAATAGTTGAACCCAAGATTTTCTACTGTTCCCCAACGCCAATGACTTAATTGTTTTGCTCTCAAATGTAATATACACGGAGGTTAATTTTTTTTGGAACATTCCAATTTTTTAAGTTATTGTAACATTATGAGTTTAGTTTAGTGTAGTACATTTGGGAGAGGTTTTAAACGGCGGTAGGTGGGTGCCCACTGCCTAGTCATCGCCTAGACATTTGATTATATTTTGAACATTTTTACTATTTTATCGCTATTTTTTTACATAATATGTATATTTTAATGGTGTTTTATGCATAACTAAATTGTAGAGTAAAGATTTATAAAGCTTCATGAGTGATGTAAAAGTGAGTCATAGGTCCATAATGCTTACAAAATTATTTTGCAAAATATCTAGTCAGGTATTGCTCCGCCTAGGCATCTGCCTATGTCGTCTCACCTCCACCTATGCCGTCAAATCTCTGCTGGTCGTCTACTTCACCGCTAACAACAAAAACGGTACGAAAAGTGGTCGGCTCAACCGCTATTTAGAACACTGTTTGGGAGGAGATAAACCATAAAGGTTTTTTTTTAATCCATGGTCTCTTTTGATTTGATATTCTCCTAAAAATATTTGACTATAAAGAATATCATGAGGGCCACTAATGTTGGATCAGTTGTTAACCTAATACTCATGAGTGATATCAATTGTTCTTAGAATCAATCTCATGGAAAAAATTTCCTATACTTTTCCATTTGCATTGAATTTGTAGCATCTGCCACTTGAATCCAAACTTCGCCCTCTATTTGATCTTTCCTTGACCCCATTCTTTATCTAAGAAAATGTAATTTAGAAGATCAAAATATTAGGATAACCTTTGAATTAAAAGGATACGGTACATATATCCATATATAAAAAAGTCTGCACAAGATTATTTAGATTTCAATTTGTATGCAAAACTTGTTAATCTCCATGCCACTACTACACCAAAACTTGGAGGACCAAGGGTCATGGGTGTCCCTACAAATATCTCTATCAAATGACATAAATGTAGTAAAAATAAAATATAAAAAAAGATTCCATAAACTCTAGAATTAAGCAACCAAACAATTTTGCATTCACTCCAACTAGTTGGCTTTCCCTTTGACCATGAGCTACTGATATTGGGTACAGGACTGTCATCTTCTCCAGAGGACAGTTTATCCAAATAATGGCGTGACCATGACGTATATAATTTGCAGATGTAACTAATAAATGCTCGTATAGTAACAGTACAACCATTATGAGCCCCATACGGATCCACATGTTCCTCATCTAACTGTCGGGAACCAACCCCTCTAACTGTCTCGCACTGCCGTATATGCTGATTGCTGCTGACGTCAAAAGTATACTAGCGGATCCATGAATATATACATTTTTTAGGCAAAACAATAATATTCTAAACTTTTTTGAAAAATTATTAAATAATATAGGAATGACGCTATAGAGAATCGAATTTGTGACCTTCTAATTAAAAGACAAATTACAAGGGTACTTCATTATTTACTCAGGACTAGTCCAGTATTGAGGCTAGTCCAGTTTAGAGAATTTTTACTTAGGACATTCCATTTCTTGTTAGGGACTGTCCACCACCCAATCCCCTCTCCCCCCAAATCCTCTCAGACTTATTCATTTCTAATTTTTACCCTATCTCTTCTCAAACCCTCTCGAACCTAAACTCATTTTCTCCGCCACCTCCATATTCACCAAAATCCTTCTCTTCAATCTCTCTCAAATCTAAACTTCTTTTCCTCCTCCTCCTACTGCCGACGAGCTCAGTCCGCTGCCGAAACTTTCATACATCATTTCTTAGCGCCGACCAAAAAAAAAAAATCAAAATGATCGTTGACCAAATTTTGATGTCCTTGACATGATTGGAATGGGGTTTGGAGAAATGGGTTGGGAGATATTTGAAAATTTTGGAAGAATTTTAAGGTTTCGAACCCATAAATTTTGAAATAATCTATAAATTTTGAAGTAAGAAATTTCGACACGGTCCTTGGAAAGATTTAGGAATGTAGAAAATTTTCACAGTCTGTATGTTGTTGGTCTGCATGCTGTTAGGACTGTAGAAATTTTCTATAGTATTGTGTATTTTTAGTCCATTCTAGGACTGTAGAAAATTTGTACAGTCCTGACAACTGTGTATTTTTATTTGTGTGATGATATTATTAGATTTTTATTTCTGTTATTGTCAATCTAATGTGATGTTGTGAGACTTATCTCTAAAATAGATTTAAAATTGAAAGACTTATCTCTAAAATAGATTTAAAATTGAAAGACTTATCTCTAAAATAGATTTTAAATTGAGAGACTTATCTTTAAAATAGATTTATAGATCTTATATATAAATGTTTATTTTGAAATGAACAAAATTGAGAGTATTATCTCTAAAATATATTTAAATTTTTGAGTTTTTTTAACTAAGTAGATAATTTATTTATCTCTAAAACATATTTAAAAATACTTATAAAGGTAAGGTAATGATTATATAAAAAATATAAAATCTTCTAATTACATGATTTTTGCTTCCATGGTTATAAAAAATAAGTTTCTTATAGGACTATCAAAAAATTTGATAGTCCTAAACAGCTAGGACTATAAAAAAAATTGACAGTGATACCAATTGGAAGGACTTTCAATTTTTTTTAACAATCCTAAAAATATATGTTGCTCAATATTTTATGTAGGACTGTAAAAAATTTTGACAGCCTTACCAATTGGAAGGAGTGACAATATTTTTGACTGTAGACGAATTTTTTAAGTTCATAACCTTAAAAATGTGTTCAAAACTTCGTAAATCCGTCTAGAATGAATACTAAATCAAATTCTAGTTACTATAATACGAAATTTAGGCATGAACATGAATTAAGAGAGATTTGGAAGAGAAAATGTTCAGGGTTTTGGAAGAAGGGAAGAAGAAGAGAAGAAAAAAAAAAATTGAGTTATATACTAACATTTGGGCTAGCCATGAGTAGTTTTTCTAGTGACAAACTTATAAATTAAAAAAAAAATTGGACTAGCCCTGAGTAAGTATTAAAGTGTCTTTATAATTTTCCAATTAAAATGACACATTTAGATATCAAATGAATAATTAGACAAACATATTTCATGCAACCGAAAATTTCTCACATCGGCCCAAGGTGGATCATATGTTTTATAAAAATTTGATGCAATGCCTGCTTCTAAGGTTGCTGATCAAATTTCAATATGTGAAATTTTCAGTAGTAAAAACTATAGAAACGCAATCCTGAACTATCATCCCGTCTTGAAGATGCATGCAGGTTTCAATTCTAATGGCTAGTTTGATTCCCATTTCAAATAGGATTATTTGCCAACGGTTCAAGTCTAATGGGCTACTTTGGTTCCCGCAGCAACAAACCAAACTGGCATCTATCCCTAACAAGAAAGTTCCAATCTATCGGTTGGAAAATCTTTCTTCAAACGCAAACTCTCATCTTTGCAACACAGCATGGACCGAAATAAGGCCTCGTTTGGTACACTGTAATGTAATCGAAATTGCAATGAATCAAATACAAATTTTTTTTTCATTTGATTGCATTGTGATTACGATTACATTACAGTGAACCAAACTAGGGCATTGTGCTTACGATTACATTACAGTGAACCAAACTAAGGTCTAAGTAGCAGAAGTATGCTATTGACGCACACTTATCAATCCCATGGTACTATGGTTGGCCCAGTCCCCTTTGGCCCATAAAATAAAATTTATAAACTTGGGTGCAGTCTAGCTCTCAAAAGACCCGAGTCCCTATAAGAGTGTAAACAAATGCAAAGTTGCAAACAACCTGATTCCTACTTTGCATAATACAGGTATCCCCCCTTAGTTGTGTTTCAAATTTCAATACATAGAAAACAGTTTCGATAGTAATTCTTTATGTAACATTATCCGAATAATATTTGGATAATACATTTCAAGTATATAACAGAAACAAATAAAAACAAATCCTTGTTTAGATGACTTACATTTGCATAAATTTGTTCAAGAACCATGTCAAAATGGTTACTGTGACAACTTTATAAACTCCAGCAGCAGCAGCAGCAGCCTCCTTTGCACCTGTAGTCATCTATTGTAAGCACAGAGTTAGAAATATTTACGCAGTACAAATCGAACACCACAATTAAGTAAAAACTACATGTTAAAGTAAAGCCAACTCAGAAATGGCACAATGGTAATGTAATGTGCAAAATGCAAACCTAACTGGCAACAGAAACACAATGTGAATGCTGAAGAAAGGATTGTATCCTCAATCCATAAGGTTAGAAAATTAAAGAAGGATTCACAAACATATTAACCTTGCAAAACAACCTGGGTTTGTGAACAGGAGATTCACAAACATAAAATTATGAAACAAACCTCAACCTCTTTGCATGTAGGGAACTCAACAAAACTCGAAGAACCTTCCTCTTTACATGTAGGGGACTTGAGTGCAGAATCATATTTAGAATGCTTGATAGACTCGCACGAGCAGCAAGATCCTAACGTGCTAGGGAAAAACAGCATCAAAACTTTCGTGGTACATTTGTAACCTCTTTACATGTCGGGAACTCAACAAAAGTCGAAGAAGCTCTCTTTACATGTAGGGGACTCGAGTGCAGAATCATATTTAGAATGCTTGATAGACTCGCACGTGCAGCAAGATCCTGACGTGCTAGGGAAAAACAGCATCAAAACTTTCGTGGTACATTTGTTGGAAAGCAACACCCAAGCGACACATTGGAACATTACTCCTACCTAACAACTTCGAAAAAAACATTTACAAACATTGCCTCATCAGGCCACTTATTGCTAGTCTAGCCCCTCGCGGAAAAAACATCAAAATGCTTCATCTGAGAGGAAACATCCAGCTGAGAGTCACTCTCGTCGGTCCTCTCCCGGTACAGATTATGGTCCTGCAACCGTGGAGTTGTAAAAGATACTCGATGAAGCTGCAGTAGAGCAAGCATGCTGACAGCAAACAAAGCAGCATTCCCTAATACTCCACCCACTCTCCCCCACCTCAGGGAATTCCTTGCCAATGTGAAACCAGATATTAGCATCCGGATAAAGGGACTCGGTCTCGTCTCTTGGTCACCCATATTGCCACCAGGCTGACTTCCAGGCATCTCATAAAGAGTCTCGGGAGCAACAAAACGGCCTTCATCACGTACATCGCTAACAAATCTCAATGCCTCTTCGATAACTTTGTACTTCTTCCCCTGGTGATCAGCTAGCCTCAATGCAAGAATAATGCGACTTTGCTTCAACTTTGCCAATGCTGCATCTCGCTCTGCACGTTGCTGTGATTGTACAGTCTGCAGATTGCCAGTTCACATCAACATAAGCTAAGTTACAGTCCACAAATATAAAAGCAGAGAATCTAGAGATATTTCTACTTCTATCACTGACCTTAGTCTGTAAGATTTGCACAATGCATTGAGAAGAAAAGGAGAAAGGAATTTAAAGGAAGACAGAAAAAGAGTACTCATATACTTTCCTTCATTTTATTATTTTTGGAAGAAATCTTTCACACGACACAAAATAGATCAACTTTTAATCAATTTCTCCCCCTAAAGTAACAGCACAATCAACTTTCTGAGTCTTCCACAAAAGACTTCTCGTCGAGCAACACTGAAAAAAGTAGGTGCATGGAATAGGAAGCAAAGACTTCCGCTTCGATATCCAATACAGAGGATTTCGAACACACACTTCAGCCACTTAGAAGAAGAAGACAGGATCTCCATCACTAAGAATACCAAGCAAGAATTAAATGAATCCTCATAAAATGCTACAATATTTTATATATCAAACCGCGTGCAACACCAAAAACCTATTTCTTCAGATCTAATAATTCATTCAACTCAATTACGCAGAATCTGAAACTTTACTGCATGACCTACTAATAATAGTTTCCAACATCAAGCTCGGGTCAAAAAGTTAACATAGAAGACAGAGGAGGTTATAACAGGCCCAATAATGCACCAAATATTTTTGCAAAGGATTTGAATTCTTTTCGCACTTGGGAAAAGTTTGCAATAAAGGTGAACACTTGGAGGAAACTATGGGTTGTTCGGACACGTATAGCGAGTATAAGGGAGATCTTAGAACAGTTCACAAAAGTAAACGGATAACCCCATGTTGCACGTAGTGTCATCTTGCTAGTAAACTCGTAAAGCACATCTCACAATTTTACTCTCCCAGAATCTAACGTCATAAGTTCAGAACATCTAAGCTTAGCTACCCAATCTTCTAAGATGCACTACTTTCTCCATTTCAAATTTAACATTGCATTTATAATGCCTACAAAGGCAGACCAAAACGATAGGGATTTCTACTTTAACATTGCATTCCTAAGGCTTACAAAGGCAGACCAAAACAATTGGGATTTGTTGTTTCTGTATCTCTAACGCTTACAACCTAACCCACGCCACCGCCACACACATAAGCACACAAGAAAGTTGCCCTAGTTAACCTCTACCTAAGGAATTGCAGGAAAAAAAATTCTGTCGGTCTACAAGAAGACGACAAAATACGGAATTGTACGATAAATTATGTACAAAAATATATATATAATCCTCATGTTTCGAAGGAATTCCACACATAGAAATCCAAAAAAAAAAAAAAACAATTTGATCCAAGTCATAATCCATATCGGCTTTCCAAATTGATTAATAGAGGGTCGAGCACGAGGGGTCGAAGAATTACTCACAAATTCACATTGCTCGAAATTAAATGATGTGGAAGGCAATGTGTTACTTAAAGGGCTGCCGCACGAGTCCGTTGTGGCTTTTCCCGTCCACTGTTTTTCTATAGGAACGAAGATGCTCTTGGCTCGGCGTAGTTTATTCCATTCCAACTAAGAACCTCCTAATTTAAATTGGGTTGATAAATAAAATAGTACATGACCAAGCTCGAGTTATAAAGCATTTTATTTGTTCACTTACTAGGTGGGAGGTGGAATCTAGGTTTATTAACAAATAGTCAGCTAGAGCAACTTTGTAAATACATCCTAAATATATACATCTACAGGCTAATTGGCTAAAATTCGAACAAATCGAACTAGAATATAAAGTAAATTTTGTAATTTTCCATTAGTCCTCATCAATCATTTCAAAGCTAATAGTAACATAAATGGGTTCAACTTTACTAAGAAACAAACAAGGGGATTGGATTGGGCTTTCTCACATGGAAGAACTCGAGCTGGTCCTCGAGATTCTCGAGCGCGGTCCTGATGGCGTTGAGGCTCCTGGCCTCCGCCATGGCGGCACCGTCGTCGTCAACCCTGAACCCCTTCACGAAGACGAACCCGCCCCGGCCGTCGTGGTCGTCGGCTCCGCCGCCGATTCCTGCACCTCCTCCTCCGTTCGCCGCCCGGCGCTTCGCCTCCGGCGAGGGTCCGGACTCTAGGGTTTTGATGGAATTGAGGAAGTGGGATCTGGAGACGGAGTGTATGGCGTCACTGAGCCTGTCGTGGAGGTCCCATATCGTCTCCAGCATCGGCTCTATGTTGTTCATCTCGTCCCATCTCATTTCAACAAAATTAGGGTTAGGTTTTGAAGAGAGAGAGAGAGAAACTAGGGTTAGGGTTTGAAGTTGGAGAGGGATGCTTTCTTTGAGGCGAGGTTTGGGGAGAGGAGGAGGGGGAGGCCACAGTGTGAGGAGAAATCGGGACCGTTCGATGCCCCTTTTTTGGTAGAGGGACAGGCTGCCTAAATTTGGAGCGGGGGCGGTGGTGGTGACCACGTCCTCATATTTGGGAGGGAGAGGCGGAAGGAAGGAAAGAATATATGCTTTGTGCTTTGTGGTGTGGACTTTATTTTTATGATCAAACCATTATTAGCAATGACCTGTGTCTATGATGTTATTGGTTGTGAGTCTTGTGACTTCTAGTATAGGAAAAACATCATATGGCCCACTAATGAATCCCAACAATACAATTTTTAGGTGGGTGGAGTAATCTCTCTGTCTTTCTTAGTAGGGCTGATGTGCCTCTAAGGTCTGGTTGACAATTACAGGGATAGCGGTATTTTTATAGTACCGGTTATTAACGGCAATAAGGAATCCGGTTTTGAATGATTTTTAAGTAACGATTTTTAAACCAGTTTAATTCATGTTTGGTAACTCACTGACGAACGGTTCTAAAAGTTTTTTATACGAATAAAATTAAATATGAAAGGGTATTAGTAATTATAATTATATATATTTTTGTGAAGATATAAATAGAATAAAATAATAAAATCTTTCAAAATCAACCGATTTAGGGTGTTTATAAAGTCACCAAAAATTACATTACATCGATTTTGGAAGGTTTTTGAGCCGACCAAAACCAGTACCTTAAAAAAAATTAACAAGCAGGAAAGTTCATAAACGGTCGGTTCAAAAACACCCCATAACCGGTGAAAATATCATTACTAAGCAGATGTCACGACCCGCACCCGGATATACGGGTACGAATACGTGGGCCACGTCCAGCCTACGCCGCGGTATCGGCAGTAGAACGCTGTCAAGTATACTATACTAACTACAACTTCTATGATCCATAACTATGAAATGTACTCATGTCACGTCACGAAAACTAGGGAAGATAAGACAAGAAATAATTACAATATCACTAGAACAACTAGAATCTACAATGATCATAAGACAGGAAAAATAAAGAAGGAACAACAAGACTAACTAAAGATAACTACTAGGCAACTCACATAGAAGAATAGTGAGATCCACCTCAGCTAGCAACATCATGAAGTCCAATACTGAGGGCACAACTACTCCTAAAATTTTATCAACATATCCAGTCAGGATGGAACGAGCACAAATCTCAAATAACAGTTCTAATTAGACGATATTGAACATGTAGCAGTAAATAGAGAGAATATACAAAAAATCATGAAATGTACATGTGAGTATCATGGCAAGGTAAGCTGTAAATCTAGAGCTAGAACAAGGCAAGTAAAACTGATCATGGCATGTACAAGAATCAAGAATCATATCTCTAGGTGTGTGAATACTAGCTACAACATGTGGCCGGATTGGGTCTGCACAAGGTTATGATCAGCCAATCCTACGTGAAGTGTAGGATTGGTAGCATTCAAGGTCTACAAGAATAAACAAGGTGGATAATGACCACACATCTACACTAGTACTCCCCGTCCCCGACTGGTAGAGTGGATCCAAGCAAGACACGTTACGACACGGGATTATACGAGAAGGGAGCAAGTCTCCTCGAGAATCGGTGTCCATATACTGCACAAGAACTACAAGGGAGCTTGCACAAGATATACCAAGATAACGAGGAATAACATCTCATGTCGGGATCCATGAATACCAATCCGTGTGACCAATGTGTCGAGAACAAGCATATCTACACTAAATACAAGAAACATAAACGATATCATAAAACAGAAATATTATCAGAGAATGTACTCGCCTGAGATCTGGTGGAATATGTCAACTGGTCCAAGAACAGTGCCTCGATGACCTATAGGATGAAAATACTGTATCAATAGAAGGGTTTGGAAGTAAAATCAAGTCATACTAAGTCAAACTAGGTCAAGGCAAGTCAAACTAGATCAATCTAAGTCAATGCTTGACTTACAGTTGACTTTTGGTCAACTGGTCAACTCTGGTCAATTCTAGGTCAACTCCAGGTCAAACTTGACTAACGTTGACTAACAGTTGACTTTGGGTCAACTGGTCAACTTCGGTCCAGTTCCAATCAATTTGAGGCTATGGTTGACCTTCGGTTGACTTTTGGTCAAATAGTCAACTGTGGTCAACCAGGGTCAAAACTAGTCTAACCTAGGTCAAATGTTGACTCTACTTCGACGTTCAGTCAAAGTAGTCAACCATGGTCAAACTGGGTCAAAGCTAGTCTCTATAAACATCTACAAGGTCAACTTATGAATTTCAGTGATTTAAAAATTACTGAAATCGACGGGTCTCTAAAACAACCCAAAGGAGAAAATATTATTATAATAGGATGACACAAAAAAGAAAGAAATCTACAGATGTTGTCGGATGATGAAACTAACATCACCAACGTGTCCAGAATGGTCAAATCAGCTAGGATAGCCTGTCCAAAAGTCCAATTTGGACACCGGGGCAAAACGGTAATTTTGGACCAAAATGATATCCGTCGTTGGACACACTTTGCACCGAAAAATGTGCCGAAATAAAAGTGCACAAAATCAAACAAATTATATGTCCACGAATCCAGAATGACGATACGAACCCAACGGTATATCCAGAATTGGATTCCGTTGACCCGATCTCAAATTGGTCCGTTGACCCAGACATTGGAAACCGATTTGCACGGAAAAGCGTGTCGGAGCCAATGTCCTCAAAACTCAGCAAATTATATGTCAACGAGTCTAGAATGACGATACGAACTCAACGGTATATCCGGAATTGGATTCCGATGAGCCGATCTCAAAATGACCCGTTGACCCAGAAAGTGGGACCCGCTTTGCACCGAAATGCATGCCAGGGCCCACGTTCTCCAAATCAAGCAAACTTTATATGAAAACATGCCAAAATGACGCAACGAGTCTACTGGTGGTGTCAGAATTTGAATCCGGAGTCCCGGGTTCAAAAATAGAATTTAACAAGTGCAAATTAAAGAATTCGAACGGCCAACTTTGGCGTCGAATTCGACCGACCTAACAAGCTCAAACTGAAATGAAATCTAAAGGGGGCAGGAAGAGGGTTATACCAGCTGTGCATCGGAACTGGTGGCGCGCAAAACGGAGCTGCGACGACGAATATACGAACCAGCGAAGTTGGCATCACAAAACTGTCCAAAAACAGTACAAATTAAAACGTCAACTTGGTGGCCGGTTTTGATGTATCAAACGACGAAATTAACGGGTGAAATTTGACAGAGGCGAAGGGGGATATACCGAGATTGCGACAGAGGAGACGGATCGCCGATCCAACGGTCGGATTTCCCAAAAAATGCGTGCGAAGTTGCTGCGACGGAACACCATTTCTGGATCTCGTTCGCGCGCGCGTCGACGGGATTCCGAGAAAACGCTGAAATCGCCTAGACGGCGCGTCCCGGAGGACGTTGGCCGCCACGGGAGGGTGCGGGGGTGTGCGCCCGGCCTAGGGCCACGCAGGGGGGTGCCACGGCCGGCCTGGCCGACGGCGACGGCCAGCTGCTACAGCTGCAGCGAACTGCTGCTGCTGCCAACTGCTGCTGGTCTGCTGCGGCTGCTGCGCTGGCCGCGCAGGGCGCGGCGGCGGCGACGAGCGGCGCAGGCTCGACGGCGGCGGATGCACGGCGGGGGTGGCCGCGGTGGAGGTGGTGCACGGTGGTGATGATGAAGGTGGTGATAGTGTAGGTGATGGTGGTGGTGTTGGTAGTGATGAAGCTTGAAGGAGAAGGAGAAGAGGGAGGTGGTGCTCGGCCTAGGGAGGAGGAGGAAGGAGGAGGCCGGTGGAGGAGTGTTCGGCCAGGAAAGTCGGCTGAAGCTTGGGGTGGGGGAGCTGGGCTCGACATGGGAAGCTGGTGTGTGGAGGGAGAAGAGAGAGAGAGATGAGTATGTATGTGTGTGTGTGTGTTAAGAGAGAGAGAGAGTGAGAATAGAGATGGGGGAGTGGGGGTCTCGTACAGCAGTACGGGGGGGCTTGAGTGTGATGGAGTGATAGGTGAGGTGGTGAAGTGTAATAAAGGGGAAGGAAGATATTTTTGTATATATATATATATATATATATATATATATATATATATATATATATATATATATATATATATATATATATATATATATATATATATATATATATATACAAAATGAGGGAATTAGATATTTATACATCAAATAGATATTTAGGATAGAGGGAAAAAATATCCGTGGAGGTATGGACAGTCATGATGGAGGGCAACATGGAGCTGGGGTTGGGTTCAGTGGAGCCGGGTTGGCCAAAATCGGACAAGGGATAATATTTGAATTAAAATAGGTATTTATGGTCATGGATAAATAAGTAGCATGTGGGGGATCAAATAAATGGGACACAAGTGGCAGGCAGGTAGTAGGCTTCGTGTGGGCTATGTCCATATTTGGGGTCGACTAGGTTGGGTCGATGTCGGGTCCCGAAATTAAATAGAAAATTAAATCAGGTTTTACGACAGATAATTAATTGGCCTAAATTGAACCGAAAGTTGTGCGAAGGAAATGGAGCACAAAATGGAGTGTCTGAGTGGGACACGAAGGTCATGGGTGAAGAGCGTCTCGAGTAGATCAGGCATGACAAGTTGGTTTCGAAAAAATGACTAGTCTGGTGCTTCTAAATTAAAAGTCATGGTAACGCGCATATGATGATCAAGAAAAAGAGTGGGAATTCAATTAATAATTAAATGGTCTAATATTGACCCGAACTTGCGCGAAGCAAAAAGAGCACAAGAAAATGAGTTCAAGTGTGACAGGATATATCAAAATGAAGATAATCTCGTCTACTACAAACTCCAAGAAGGAAGTTTCCAGAGACTGGCATCCCTGATGCTCTAGAATTCCAAGTCACGGTAAAGTGCATTAAAGATCAAAAATTAATTATATAGAAATGAATTATTGAAAATAATTCATTAGAAAATTCAAAAAAAAATAATTCGGGAAATTCAGGGGGCTTACATCCTACCCACCTTATAGAAATTTCGTCATCGAAATTAAGGTTGTAGTAGGTGTCACTCCCCGTTCCCGGAATGCGTATTTTTATATATGAACAACTCATGTGTATTTATTTAGTATTTATCACGTATTATTCTGTATTTAAATTCCTTTAGTCTCATGTTAAATTAATTATCTGCTCTTTAAAATTTTCATGTTAATTAATTTCCTGCAATTTTATTTTTGTAATTATATTTCTGCAATTTTATTTCCTGCATTTTATTTGCTGCTTTAGTCTTATTGGGTTTCGGTTTGCTGAATCCCCTTAAACCCGGCCCAACACCCCACCTACCACCATCTTCCTATTTAAAGCTTCCATCTCTTTCTCTCTCCTCATTACTTCATTCTCACCATTACTTATTCTTCTTCCTCTCATTACTCCCCACCACCTACCAGCAGCAGGAGAAGGCAAGTGCAAACTTGCTTCTCAATCACCCATTTTTATGGTTCATTTGCCTTCTTCTCGTGATTCCAAGAGAGATTAGTTCTTAGCATTTTTGATTTCTACGGCTGGTTTTCTCTAGATCTAAGTTGTAGTATTTCGGCTGTTCATGAGTTCTTAGTCCATCAACTTTGTGTGTATTTCTCTGGCACTGGAGCGAAGGCTCCATAGTACTTGGAGTTCGGGAAATGTTGTACGCACACGTTCTTACGTGCTCGCGTAAAACATCAGCCCAGTCACGCACGCGTCTTTACGTATTTGCGTGTATTTTCAGTCACGCACACGTCTGTACGTGTCTGCGTGTATTTTAAGTCACGCACACGTCTGTACGTGTCTGCATGTATTTTCAGTCACGCACACGTCTGTACGTATCTGCGTGTATTTTTAGTCACGCTCACGTTCTCATGAGCGTGCGTGTATTTTTTAGTCACGCTAACGTTCTCATGAGCGTGCGTGTATTTTCAGTCACGCACACATCCATGAGCGTGCGTGTATTTTAGTCACGCACATCCTTGCGTGCGTAGATTCCTTGTCACCGTTTCACGCTCACTAGAGTCTGCGTGAATTTCCCTTCACGCTCACGCTGTGCTTGCTTGCGTGACTTTTCACACTCACGCTTGCCAGCGTGTATCACTTTTCACGCTCACTATTCACGCCCATTGTCCACGCTCACCCCAGCTAGACTTAGCGTGACTTGTTGGTCTTAAGCACAGACTTCTTGCGTGACTTTTGGCCTTAGCTTAGACTTGTCAGCGTGACTTTCTTGACCTGGGTGTTTTAATTGTCCTATAACTTATTCATTTTATGGTGGCATGATAATTCTTCTATTATATTCTTACGCCTTTTTGCATGAACTTGATAAATCATGACATGTTAATATTGTAAATATGGATTGTTGTGTAGAATGTGTCATGTGTCTTGATTAATCCATGGATACCCAGTATGACTAGAACTTAATTCTGAGGAGTTATAGGCTCGACCCCATGTAATACTAATTGACTTTCATGCCTTGTCACCATTGATAATGATTGTGACATTGACTAATAATTGATCATGCGTTCCTAGTTGGAACTAAGAGACTGGCTAGTCGTCTTATTGAAATGAATGATGAGACACGTTCATGTAATGAACTATTATACTCGATTAGCCGATCCCGAATATTGGCATACAGGCACATGCAGGCTTCAAAGTAATTATTTATTATTTAATTTTCTATTTATCTTACAAAGACAGCATGTGTACTTTATGGTCAAGGCATGATTATTCCGTGGTTAAATTGATTGTTGCATCACGCTATGTAAAACCTACAACCTAGCCGCACGGGTATCGTTGTAGAGTTGCGTATATCGTACCCCGTACGAAAGTACTTATTTGAACGACCATGATCCACGGCATGGAACTTCACTCAACGTAGAGACCATTAAGTCAAATAAAATAACGATGGCATGGAGAGAATGGATTCCCGAGTTCTTACATGGCAGCCCCCTTGGGACTATTAAGTGCCCGACGGGCCGGCTGGTTTCCACAGATACGGTAAAACTGTCACACGGGCAGGGAACAGTATCTGCTTATAATATTGTACATGCTATAACGGCGGGCGTCCCGCTGGAACTCGTCTAACTACATAATTGGCGCACATGATTGATTGGATAGACTAGCCTTGCTTGCACATAGTAAGAACTGAGGAATCCCTATTTTTGCATAATCTCAGGATAAACTTGGGACTCACAATAGCAAGCCGTAGGATTTGATTGGCCGTTCAAGATGATTTGTTTGTGTACTGTACTACTCTGTTACCTAACTGGGATGATCAGAATGTCAGGACATGACGGGCCAACTTCTGTCCTTGTTTGGTTGGGAGGTTGGTTCGAAGTGTCGTGACGTTATGTAAATCCTAGTGGAAGGCAGAGATCTATTATTATATTCTCTTACTTACTGGTTTAGTCCTTCACATCGTCCTCCCTTGTGGTACTTGCTATTAGAGGTCTAACCTCTCTGGTTTTGCATGGCCAGATTTAGAGCCGGTCCCCGAGGATCCAGCTTACTTCTACCTCCAAGATGGTCAATACTAGAGGGATGATCGCAGGAGGACTCGAGTGGGTTTCTTTACTTCACCGCTCATTTTGTCATATACTTTATACTTAGCCGTTTGGCCCCGACATGTTGGTCAGATCGTCTTGTACTTACTTTTGCATGATTGTAATTAAGTCAGACTGCAGCTGATAACAATTGTGTATACTTGCTATATCATCTGGCTATGTTTTGTAAAGCCAGATCTCAAGAACATTTTGACTGAGCGTTTGGGACGCCTTACTGCTTTATCTTACATGTTCTCTATTACTGTTTCCTTGTTTGAATGATTGAAACAATAGATGTGAAATGACCATAGTAAGACCTTTATGTAGTATGCACCCCCTCGTCTGGTTAGACAGCATTGATCGTATTATACGGTATTCATCTACCCGTAATACGTAGCTGGCTGAGTCATTCCCCCGCTCTCCAGTATTCTGGTTCTGGGGCGTGACAAGGTTTTAGTGGTGGCCCATGCAGGTCTGATTTCAGACTTGTGGGGTGTTTTGATTTATAGGATGTCTCAATCACACATGTTTTCCCTTGATCTCCTGATTCGTTATTCTCAACTCTTGCTTGACATTCCGATATCCTTTGACTTCATTGATCCTTCATGTCCAGTCGTTTGATTGTTCTCTTGTCCCTTTTCTTAGGGACACCTCGTCCGCACCTGTCAGAGCTGGACAACTGCAGGAGCAACATGGACCACCTGACCCTGTTGGTCAGCAACAAGGGCCAGTACTAACTCAAGAGGCTACCCAGGAAGAAGTGATAGTGGAACGAGCGACTGGATCGCAGTATCCGGATGTCCCACCACCACCGACAGTTTCACCTACCCAAGTGGACACACCAGCCCTTCTGGAGATCATGAGAGGAATGATGGCTACTCAGCAACATCAGATGTTGGCCCAGCAGCGCATGCACACTCAGCTACAAGAGCAGAATGTTTTGCTTAACCAAGGATTGCAGACGGCTTTGGAAAGAGGAGTGAGGGCTGATTCAGGAGCATCAGCCAGGTTTTGTAAGTACAACCCCCGCCGTTTCGAGGGCACGGAGGATGCCATCTCAGCAGATGCATGGCTTAAGGATATTGAGGCTATTCTGACAGCGGCTAAGGTACCGACGGAAGAGCGTGTGGATCTAGTGAAGTTGTTACTTCAGGATCTCGCACGTGATTGGTGGGAATCAGAGGAAGTGGGCATCAGACGTCCTGTGGCTTGGGACGATTTTACAGCAAGATTCAAGACCAAGCACTATGGAGTTGTGGCGCAGTTTGAGCTACAACAGAAGTTTATTAACCTCAGGCAGGCCGGCAAGACTGTAGATGCTTATGCAGCGGAATTCTGCAGATTGAGTAGATTCGCCCCAGAGATGGTAGCAACAGAGCGCCATAGGGCCATGAGGTTTCAGCAAGGGTTTCATCTTGAGCTCTTGCAATTAATAGAGGGGCACAATTACCAAACTTTTGACAAAATATTAACGGTAACTCGAAGGCATGAGCTCACCATTCAGAGGCTTGTGACCAGGACTGGGGGTCAGAAGAGATCCCACAGTCAGATTGAAGGAGGAGGGGGAGCAGCGCCCCGAACAACAGCACCATCCCCTGGCATTCGTATCCACGATGTGGCGATACGAGGACCAGCACCACCCAGGCAGCAGCAGCAACAGCAACAGAGGAAGAACCAGCAACCCCCGGCAGGCTGCACTTATTACGGAAAGATGGGACACACTAGAGATGTGTGTCGAACATTGAATGGACTATGTCTGATATGTGGAAATCCAGACTATCGGGTTACCACATGTCCCATGAATTCGAGGTTAGGAGGACCAGGACAGCAGTTTCCTGCTCTGCCAGCACCAGGGGCAGGCCAGTATCGAGGACCAGCAGTGGCAGTAAGGCCGTTGGCACAGCGTCCGTTAGTACCGCAGGCTCAGATGTTTCGGCAGCAGGGACCGCCGATGCAGCAATACCAGCATAGACCACCCCAGCATCATCAAGGAAGGGGCCAGCAGCAGCACCAGGCTAGGCCGCAGCATGGAAATCAGCAAGGAGGTCGAGGGCAAGCATTCACTTTGTCCTTGGAAGAGGCATTGGCATCGGGAGATGTTGTGGCAGGTAACATTCTCGTCGCCTCATATCCCGCAGTAGCATTGTTTGATTCGGGAGCATCCCATTCATTTATATCTGCACAATTTACGACACGACTAGGAATGGAGTTCGAGGCATTGCCAGGGAGGTTGAATATACTCACTGGTAATGGGCTCGTAGGAGTTAGTAGAGTTATTCTAGCGTGTAGCATTGTAGTTTGCGGGCATTCTTTACCTGCCCGGTTGATAGAATTTCCTGTTGGAAATTTTGACGTTATCTTAGGCATGGACTGGCTGAAAGACAGTCATGCGACAATAGATTATCGTAGAGGGAGTGTATCTTTTGATATTCCAGGCATGGAGCGATTCACCTTAGTCAGATCAGAGGCAACTCAACAAGAGCAGGGAGTAGTAACGGCAATGGAGGAAGTTCGGATCCCGAAGGTAGTTGAAGAATTTCTAGACGTATTTTCTGAAGAGCTTCCAGGTCTGCCACCGGTTAGAGATATTGAGTTCAGCATAGAATTGGCACCAGGAACTAAACCGATATCAGATCGAGTTTACAGAATGGCGGATTCAGAGCAGGCCAAGGTATATCAGCATATTGAGGAACTGAAGGAGAAGAAGTTTATCCAAGCTAGCGTGTCACCATGGGCAGCACCAGTGGTACTTGTGGGAAAGAAGGATGGGTCATCCAGGTTGTGCATTGACTACAGGAAGCTTAACGCGGCAACAGTGAAGAACAAGTACCCATTATCCAGGATCGACGACTTATTTGATCAGTTGAGCAAGGCTAGAGTTTTCTCCAAGATAGATCTTCGTTCAGGGTACCATCAGGTGAGTGTTCGGAAGGAAGATATTCCCAAGACAGCATTCAGGTCGAAGTATGGGCATTATGAGTTCTTAGTAATGCCGTTTGGTTTGACCAATGCTCCAGCAATATTCATGGATTTGATGAACCGCATCTTTATGCCATACTTAGACCAGTTTGTCGTTGTGTTTCTTGATGACATACTCGTGTACTCTGCTAGTGAAGAGGAGCATGAAGACCACCTCAGGAAAGTGTTGCAGGTTCTGAGAGAGAACCAGTTGTATGCCAAGCTCAGTAAGTGTGAGTTCTGGACGAATCACATTTCATTTTTGGGTCATATCATATCAGGAGCTGGAGTAGCAATATATCCCAAGAAGGTAGAAGCAAGTAGAGAGTTGGCCAGTATCCAAGACCGTAGCAGATGTGCGGAGTTTCTTGGGATTGGCAGGATATTACAGAAGGTTTGTGTCAGATTTTGCAAGGCTTTCAGCGCCCATGACCCGCTTGACCCGGAAGGATGTGCCATTTGTTTGGTCGGCAGAATGTCAGGCATCATTCGAGACTTTGAAGCAGAAGTTGATATCAGCACCTATTCTTACGTTGCCAATTGGACCCGGAGGTTTTACAGTATATTGTGATACGTCAGGTAAGGGACTTGGATGTGTCCTTATGCAACATGGGAAGGTGATAGCATATGCATCTAGGCAGCTTCGGGACCACGAGAAGAATTACCCAACTCATGATTTGGAGTTAGCAGCAGTAGTGTTTGCTCTGAAGTTATGGAGGCATTACTTATATGGTGACCGAGTGGAGATGTACACAGATCATAAAAGTCTGAAGTACATCTTTACTCAGAAGGAGCTGAACATGAGGCAGAGAAGATGGTTGGAATTGATCAAGGATTATGACGTGGAGCTTCAGTATCATCCAGGCAAGGCTAATGTAGTAGCAGACGCTCTCAGCAGGAGAGGCGGCGCATTTATGTTGACCACGCAGAAGCATATCTTAGAAGACCTTCAGGAGATGGGCATCGAAGTTATACTTCCTAGTGATGTAGGAGTTCTAACTAGTCTACAAGTTCAATCTGACTTGGTAGATAGGATCAAGGCAGCTCAGGCACAGGACCCAAGGATTCAGAAGCTTAGGACAGAATGTGAGTCAGGGCTCAGGAAGGAGATGAGGATTCACGAAGATGGTACACTTAGGTTCGGATCACGTTTATGTGTGCCTAGTGGAGATATCAGACAGGAGGTCATGGCAGAAGCTCACAGTTCTCAGTATTCTATTCACCCTGGAGGGACCAAGATGTACCAAGATATCAAGCAGCATTTCTGGTGGAACGGAATGAAGAGGGAGGTAGCTAGATTCGTTTCCCGTTGCTTGGTATGTCAGCAAGTGAAGGCAGAACAGCAGAGGCCAGCAGGGTTATTACAACCGCTTCCTATTCCAGAATGGAAATGGGAGCATATTACAATGGATTTTATGACCGGTTTACCAAGATCACCAAGTGGTAAGGATGCTATCTGGGTGATAGTAGATCGGCTTACGAAGGTAGCACACTTTCTTCCTTTCAGAGTAGGACAATCTACAGAAAAGTTAGCAGAGTTATATATGCAACAGATAGTCAGGCAGCATGGAGTCCCTGTCAGTATTGTGTCAGATCGAGATACCCGCTTTACATCACACTTCTGGAAGAGCTTACATCATAGTCTGGGTACCAAGTTAAGCTTTAGCACAGCTTACCATCCACAAACAGATGGGCAATCAGAAAGAACGGTTTAGACCTTAGAAGACATGTTGCGAGCTTGCACTCTAGATTTTGGAGGATCTTGGGAGAGCCACCTACACTTGGTCGAGTTCTCGTACAACAATAGTTATCAAGCCAGTATCCAGATGGCGCCATTTGAAGCACTATATGGTAAGAAGTGTAGGTCACCGCTTGCATGGGATGATATCGGAGAGAGGAAAATGTTAGGCCCAGAAATGATTGTTCAGACGGTTGAAGTGGTTAAGGGAATTAGAGAGCGACTTCGAGTTGCGCAAGACAGGCATCGTCATTGGGCGGACCAGCATCGTAGGCCGTTAGAGTTCTCTGTTGGGGACCACGTATTCTTGCGGATCTCACCTACTCGTGGGGTCATCAGATTTGGCGTTCGCGGGAAATTGAGTCCGCGGTACGTAGGCCCATTTATTATCCTTGATCGGATAGGCGATGTTGCTTATCGTTTATCCCTTCCACCTTCGTTACGAGAGGTGCATGACGTGTTTCATGTATCTCAATTACGTAGGTATGTATCGGACCCAAGCCATATCCTCGATCACTCTGAGCTGGTTGTTGGTACCAACCTGTCTTACGAGGAACAGCCTGTGTCCATTTTGGACCGAAGAGAGAAGACACTCAAGAACCGAACAATTAGTCTTGTCCGTGTTGCTTGGGGTCATCACTCCTTGGGAGAGTCAACGTGGGAACGTAAGGATGATATCCGATCACGGTATCCACACTTGTTTGACTCACAAGGTATATCTCTTTCTGTATACCTTGATTGTCTTGATTTCTCATGCTTATCGCCTTATGGATAGAACTACCTGATATCGTAGATTGATGGATTTACTTATATAGTACTTGCTTTTGATATGGTAACAATGATTGCTTGCTCACTAGAATTGCTTGTATTAGTTTAGCTCTGATATTTCTATCCGGCTTGGATTTGAAATTCCGAGGACGAAATTTTTCTAAGGTGGGTAGAGATGTCATTCCCCGTTCCCGGAATGCGTATTTTTATATATGAATAACTCATGTGTATTTATTTAGTATTTATCACGTATTATTCTGTATTTAAATTCCTTTAGTCTCATGTTAAATTAATTATCTGCTCTTTAAAATTTTCATGTTAATTAATTTTCTGCAATTTTATTTCTGTAATTATATTTCTGTAATTTTATTTCCTGCATTTTATTTGCTGCTTTAGTCTTATTGGGTTTCGGTTTGCTGAATCCCCTTAAACCCGGCCCAACACCCCACCTACCACCATCTTCCTATTTAAAGCTTCCATCTCTTTCTCTCTCCTCATTACTTCATTCTCACCATTACTTCTTCTTCTTCCTCTCATTACTCCCCACCACCTACCAGCAGCAGGAGAAGGCACTGGAGCGAAGGCTCCATAGTACTTGGAGTTCGGGAAATGTTGTACGCACACGTTCTTACGTGCTCGCATAAAATATCAGCCCAGTCACGCACGCGTCTTTACGTATTTGCGTGTATTTTCAGTCATGCACACGTTTGTACGTGTCTGCATGTATTTTCAGTCACGCACACGTCTGTACGTGTCTGCGTGTATTTTCAGTCACGCACACGTCTGTACGTGTCTGCGTGTATTTTTAGTCACGCTCACGTTCTCATGAGCGTGCGTGTATTTTTTAGTCACGCTAACGTTCTCATGAGCATGCGTGTATTTTCAGTCACGCAAACATCCATGAGCGTGCGTGTATTTTAGTCACGCACATCCTTGCGTGCATAGATTCCTTGTCACCGTTTCACGCTCACTAGAGTCTGCGTGAATTTCCCTTCACGCTCATGCTGTGCTTGCTTGCGTGACTTTTCACGCTCACGCTTGCCAACGTGTATCACTTTTCACGCTCACTATTCACGCCCATTGTCCACGCTCACCCCAGCTAGACTTAGCGTGACTTGTTGGTCTTAAGCACAGACTTCTTGCGTGACTTTTGGCCTTAGCTTAGACTTGTCAGCGTGACTTTCTTGACCTGGGTGTTTTAATTGTCCTATAACTTATTCATTTTATGGTGGCATGATAATTCTTCTATTATATTCTTACGCCTTTTTGCATGAACTTGATAAATCATGACATGTTAATATTGTAAATATGGATTGTTGTGTAGAATGTGTCATGTGTCTTGATTAATCCATGGATACCCAGTATAACTAGAACTTAATTCTGAGGAGTTATAGGCTCGACCCCATGTAATACTAATTGACTTTCATGCCTTGTCACCATTGATAATGATTGTGACATTGACTAATAATTGATCATGCGTTCCTAGTTGGAACTAAGAGACTGGCTAGTCGTCTTATTGAAATGAATGAATGAGACACGTTCATGTAATGAACTATTATACTCGATTAGCCGATCCCGAATATTGGCATACAGGCACATGCAGGCTTCAAAGTAATTATTTATTATTTAATTTTCTATTTATCTTACAAAGACAGCATGTGTACTTTATGGTCAAGGCATGATTATTCCGTGGTTAAATTGATTGTTGCATCACGCTATGTAAAACCTACAACCTAGCCGCACGGGTATCGTTGTAGAGTTGCGCATGTCGTACCCCGTACGAAAGTACTCATTTGAACGACCATGATCCACGGCATGGAACTTCACTCAACGTAGAGACCATTAAGTCAAATAAAATAACGATGGCATGGAGAGAATGGATTCCCGAGTTCTTACATGGCAGCCCCCTTGGGACTATTAAGTGCCCGACGGGCCGACTGGTTCCCACAGATACAGTAAAACTGTCACACGGGCAGGGAACGGTATCTGCTTATATTATTGTACATGCTATAACGGCGGGCGTCCCGCTGGGACTCGTCTAACTACATGATTGGCGCACATGATTGATTGGATAGACTAGCCTTGCTTGCACATAGTAAGAACTGAGGAATCCCTATTTTTGCATAATCTCAGGATAAACTTGGGACTCACAATAGCAAGCCGTAGGATTTGATTGGCCGTTCAAGATGATTTGTTTGTGTACTGTACTACTCTGTTACCTAACTGGGATGATCAGAATGTCAGGACATGACGGGCCAACTTCTGTCCTTGTTTGGTTGGGAGGTTGGTTCGAAGTGTCGTGACGTTATATAAATCCTAGTGGGAGGCAGAGATCTATTATTATATTTTCTTACTTACTGGTTTAGTCCTTCATATCGTCCTCCCTTGTGGTACTTGCTATTAGAGGTCTAACCTCTCTGGTTTTGCATGGCCAGATTTAGAGCCGGTCCCCGAGGATCCAGCTTACTTCTACCTCCAAGATGGTCAATACTAGAGGGATGATCGCAGGAGGACTCGAGTGGGTTTCCTTACTTCACCGCTCATTTTGTCATCTACTTTATACTTAGCCGTTTGGCACCGACATGTTGGTCGGATCGTCTTGTACTTACTTTTGCATGATTATAATTAAGTCAGACTGTAGCTGATAACAATTGTGTATACTTGCTATATCATCTGGCTAGGTTTTGTAAAGCCAGATCTCAAGAACATTTTGACTGAGCGTTTGGGACGCCTTACTGCTTTATCTTACATGTTCTCTATTACTGTTTCCTTGTTTGAATGATTGAGACAATAGATGTGAAATGACCATAGTAAGACCTTTATGTAGTATGCACCCCCTCGTCTGGTTAGACAGCATTGATCGTATTATACGGTATTCATCTACCCGTAATACGTAGCTGGCTGAGTCATTCCCCCGCTCTCCAGTATTCTGGTTCTGGGGCGTGACAGTAGGGGTAAAACAAGATAGAAAGTTTTAGGTAAAAACTTAGGCACGATCATAGAATGACAAGTTTGCACGATTAAGATATTCAATTCACAATTATTCAGGCATGATGAAAAATTTTCGCACGATAGAATCAAAATATGAACAGAATCATATAGGCACGATTATAGATGGGTTAAGTCATTGGGACACGATTCAGAAAATGAGACTCCGGCATAATCAAGGATAGTATGAAGCCTAATCGTGATTGGAATAGAATTTAGTCATTTACAGAATTGAATCGAAAGTTTAAAGCACGAGTGATGATAGCATTGTCCAATCATGATGAAAATAAATAATTTAGTCTCAGCACGATTGAAATTGCTCAAGTTTTGAGTAAATCAGAATTTGGGCAAGATGGAGAACAAAATCAACGAATCTGGACACGAGCATCTAAGAAGAAAATCAAAATTTTAATAGTATCAAATTTCAAGAACAGTTGAGATATAAACATTTCGAAATTTCCAGAGTTTTCAAGTGTAGATGTCAGATGTAGATATGAGATAGGTGATTGGTGAGATCAAGACATAGCTAAACAGGTCAAAGGAAATGATGGCAAGATGAGAAAATCATCATGCGATGGGAGAGAAAATAATGATAAACAAGAAATAATGGTAGGAATTATCTTGCTTAATTGGTAAAAGAAGTGAATCAACTTAAGATATGACCTGATAACCATACACGTCTATCCAAAATCATGTTGCCAGAATTTACGCCACGCCAGTAAACATAGCCATAATAAATGATAGAGTCCATAACCAAGGTATACACCCTATAATCATGTCATCTAGATTCCTTACCACGCCAACCGGTACCTTACCACGCCAACCGGTATGGTTGCAAGAGAATCTAAATTCCATAACTAGGATAGTATATCCAAAATCAGGCTCCATGTACCTGTCTCGCTAGCTAATATGACTGCGATGAATTCTAAACTCCATATATAAAGTAGACACTTACTTTTCTCATCGTCCTCGTCCAAAATATGTTTATCAGGATATCTTAACTCAATTCTTAAAAGAATTATCCAAAACAAAATCAAAGGTCAACAACGAATATTTAGATTTTAAATTCAACAACAAGTCAAGGGTAAGTTAATAGAAACAACGGAAACAACTTCCGAGATAGGGTTCAGAGGAAAATATCAGGAAAGTCCCGAGGGTACTACCTAGGTCAAGATAGAAAATGGTGGAATATAATCTAAAACAAACCTCGACCATGATACGAGGTTGGTAAATCATATTCTCTCCCCAACCTAGATGATATACAAGTCCAACTTATACCTTCCCTCTGGGGTCCACAAACTCATCCCAAGAAGGAATAAAGTTTGACACGGACAGATATTTCAGAAATCAGGACGGACAGGAATGAATGGGAAAAAGTTTCAAAAAGTTCGAAATAAGATTCCTAGGGGTCATCCCTGGAATCTACCAAGAGTTCCTAATATGTGACTGAGTACCAAAATCCTAAAATATTCTATGACTCAACCTTAATCCTAGGGCAGGCTCGCAGTAGTACAGATAAGCTCAAGTACTACCACGACTTCGCATTAATTTTAAAGACTGACCTGCATAGGCCACCACTAAAAATGTGTCACGACCCGCACCCGGATATACGGGTACGAATACGTGGGCCACGCCCAGCCTACGCCGCGGTATCGACGGTAGAACGCTGTCAAGTATACTATACTAACTACAACTTCTATGATCCATAACTATGAAATGTACTCATGTCACGTCACGAAAACTAGGGAAGATAAGACAAGAAATAATTACAATATCACTAGAACAACTAGAATCTACAATGATCATAAGACAGAAAAAATAAAGAAGGAACAACAAGACTAACTAAAGATAACTACTAGGCAACTCACATAGAAGAATAGTGAGATCCACCTCAGCTAGCAACATCATGAAGTCCAATACTGAGGGCACAACTACTCCTAAAATTTTATCAACATATCCAGTCAGGATGGAACGAGCACAAATCTCAAATAACAGTTCTAATTAGACGATATTGAACATGTAGCAGTAAATAGAGAGAATATACAAGAAATCATGAAATGTACATGTGAGTATCATGGCAAGGTAAGCTGTAAATCTAGAGCTAGAACAAGGCAAGTAAAACTGATCATGGCATGTACAAGAATCAAGAATCATATCTCTAGGTGTGTGAATACTAGCTACAATATGTGGCCGGATTGGGTCTGCACAAGGTTATGATCAGCCAATCCTACGTGGAGTGTAGGATTGGTAGCATTCAAGGTCTACAAGAATAAACAAGGTGGATAATGACCACACATCTACACTAGTACTCCCCGTCCCCGACTGGTAGAGTGGATCCAAGCAAGACACGTTACGACACGGGATTCTACGAGAAGGGAGCAAGTTTCCTCGAGAATCGGTGTCCATATACTGCACAAGAACTACAAGGGAGCTTGCACAAGATATACCAAGATAACGAGGAATAACATCTCATGTCGGGATCCATGAATACCAATCCGTGTGACCAATGTGTCGAGAACAAGCATATCTACACTAAATACAAGAAACATAAACGATATCATAAAACAGAAATATTATCAGAGAATGTACTCGCCTGAGATCTGGTAGAATATGTCAACTGGTCCAAGAACAGTGCCTCGAGGACCTATAGGATGAAAATACTGTATCAATAGAAGGGTTTGGAAGTAAAATCAAGTCATACTAAGTCAAACTAGGTCAAGGCAAGTCAAACTAGATCAATCTAAGTCAATGCTTGACTTACAGTTGACTTTGGGTCAACTGGTCAACTCTGGTCAATTCTAGGTCAACTCCAGGTCAAACTTGACTAACGTTGACTAACATTTGACTTTGGGTCAACTTGTCAACTTCGGTCCAGTTCCAATCAATTTGAGGCTATGGTTGACTTTCGGTTGACTTTTGGTCAAATAGTCAACTGTGGTCAACCAGGGTCAAAACTAGTCTAACCTAGGTCAAATGTTGACTCTACTTCGACGTTCAGTCAAAGTAGTCAACCATGGTCAAACTGGATCAAAGCTAGTCTCTATAAACATCTACAAGGTCAACTTATGAATTTCAGTGATTTAGAAATTACTGAAATCGACGGATCTCTAAAACAACCCAAAGGAGAAAATATTATTATAATAGGATGACACAAAAAAAGGAAGAAATCTACAGATGTTGTCGGATGATGAAACTAACATCACCAATGTGTCCAGAATGGTCAAATCAGCTAGGATAGCCTGTCCAAAAGTCCAATTTGGACACCGGGACAAAACGGTAATTTCGGGCCAAAATGATGTCCGCCGTTGGACACACTTTGCACCGAAAAATATGCCGAAATAAAAGTGCACAAAATCTAACAAATTATATGTCCACGAATCCAGAATGACGATACGAACCCAACGGTATATCCAGAATTGGATTCCGTTGACCCGATCTCAAATTGGTCCGTTGACCCAGACATTGGAAACCGATTTGTACGGAAAAGCGTGTCGGAGCTAATGTCCTCAAAACTCAGCAAATTATATGTCAACGAGTCCAGAATGACGATACGAAATCAACGGTATATCCGGAATTGGATTCCGATGAGCCGATCTCAAAATGACCCGTTGACCCAAAAAGTGGGACCCGCTTTGCACCGAAATGCGTGCTAGGGCCCACGTTCTCCAAATCAAGCAAACTTTATATGAAAACATACCAGAACGATGCCACGAGTCTACTGGTGGTGTCAAAATTTGAATCCGGAGTCCCGGGTTCAAAAATAGAATTTAACAAGTGCAAATTAAAGAATTCGGACGGCCAACTTTGGCGTCGAATTCGACCGACCTAACAAGCTCAAACTGAAATGAAATCTAAAGGGGGCAGGAAGAGGGTTATACCAGCTGTGCACCGGAACTGGTGGCGCGCAAAACGGAGCTGCGACGACGAAGATACGAACCCGCGAAGTTGGGGTCGCAAAACTGTCCAAAAACAGTACAAATTAAAACGTCAACTTGGTGGCCGGTTTTGATGTATCAAACGACGAAATTAACGGGTGAAATTTGACAGAGGCGGAGGGGGATATACCGAGATTGCGACGGAGGAGACGGATCGCCGATCCAACGGTCGGATTTCCCAAAAAATGTGCACGAAGTTGCTGCGACGGAACGCCATTTCTGGATCTCGTTCGCGCGCGCGTCGACGGGATTCCGAGAAAACGCTGAAATCGCCTAGACGGCGCGTCCCGGAGGACGTTGGCCGCCACGGGAGGGTGCGGGGGTGTGCGCCCGGCCTAGGGCCACACAGGGGGGGATGCCACGGCCGGCCTGGCCGGCGGCGGTGGCCGTTTGCCGCTGCTGCAGCGAACTGCTGCTGCTGCCAACTGCTGCTGGTCTGCTGCGGCGGCGGCGACGAGCAGCGCAGGCTCGACGGCGGCGGAGGCACGGCGGGGGTGGCCGCGGTGGAGGTGGTGCACGGTGGTGATGATGAAGGTGGTGATAGTGTAGGTGATGGTGGTGGTGTTGGTAGTGATGAAGCTTGAAGGAGAAGGAGAAGAGGGAGGTGGTGCTTGGCCTAGGGAGGAGGAGGAAGGAGGAGGCCGGTGGAGGAGTGTTCGGCCAGGGGAGTCAGCTGAAGCTTGGGGTGGGGGAGCTGGGCTCGGCATGGGAAGCTGGTGTGTGGAGGGAGAAGAGAGAGAGAGATGAGTATGTATGTGTGTGTGTGTGTTAAGAGAGAGAGAGAGAGTGAGAATAGAGATGGGGGAGTGGGGGTCTCGTACAGCAGTAAGGGGGGGTTTAGTGTGATGGAGTGATAGGTGAGGTGGTGAAGTGTAATAAAGGGGAAGGGAGATATTTTGTATATATATTTTATGTGTATATATATATATATATATATATATATATATATATATATTATATATATATATATATATATATATATATATATATATATATATATATATATATACAAAATGAGGGAATTAGATATTATACATCAAAGAGATATTTAGGGTAGAGGGAAGAAATATCCGTGGGGGTATGGACAGTCATGATGGAGGGCAACATGGAGCTGGGGTTGGGTTCAGTGGAGCCGGGTTGGCCAAAATCGGACAAGGGGTAATATTTGAATTAAAATAGGTATTTATGGTCATGGATAAATAAGTAGCATGTGGGGTCTCAAATATATGGGACACAAGTGGCAGGCGGGTAGTAGGCTTCGTGTGGGCCATGTCCATATTTGGGGTCGACTAGGTTGGGTCGATGTCGGGTCCCGAAATTAAATGGAAAATTAAATCAGATTTTACGACAGATAATTAATTGGCCTAAATTGAACCGAAAGTTGTACGAAGGAAATGGAGCACAAAATGGAGTGTCTGAGTGGGACACGAAGGTCATGGGTGAAGAGCGTCTCGAGTAGATCAGGCATAACAAGTTGGTTTCGAGAAAATGACTAGTCTGGTACTTCTAAATTAAAAGTCATGGTAACGCGCATATGATGATCAAGAAAAAGAGTGAGAATTCAATTAATAATTAAATGGTCTAATATTGACCCGAACTTGCGCGAAGCAAAAAGAGCACAAGAAAACGAGTTCAAGTGTGACAGGATATATCAAAATGAAGATAATCTCTTCTACTACAAACTCCAAGAAGGAAGTTTCCAGAGACTGGCATCCCTGATGCTCTAGAATTCCAAGTCACGGTAAAGAGCATTAAAGATCAAAAATTAATTATATAGAAATAAATTATTGAAAATAATTCATTAGAAAATTCGAAAAAAAATAATTCGGGAAATTCAGGGGGCTTACAGCAGACCCTTAGATTCTAAATTTTATATATGGGGTTAGTCGGGGGAGGAGGGCATAGCCGGTTCCAGGGGGAGGTGGACTAGGCACCTGCCTAGGGCCTCCTCCTCACAAGGGGCCTCCAATTTTTATTTTTATTTTTTTTGAATTTTGAATTATTTATACCAAACAAAAAAATTATGGATCTGGAAAGTCAATGGCTGCATGGAAAAGAATCAAATAACATGTTAAAAAGAAAAAGAAAATATTGCATCTATTTCTAAGCCGCCTCTTCGTCTTCTCTTCTCACTTTTCTGCTAAAAATTTCTCTCCTACGAAAAAAATAAAACGGTCTCTCTCCCTCTACAAACGCGTCCATGCATGTTTTTTCTCATTTCTAGTTGCTAATATCTTTTTTTGTCTTGTGAAACTTTTATTATTAATTGATTAAAGATATGACATAAGCGCATTAAGGGAGGAGATCGTGAAGTAAATATATTTTTGTTACTTGTAAATAAAACAATAAATATATATAGATGGATAAGAACATCATTTTTGAGACTTGTCTAGGGCCTCCAAAATACTGGAGCCGGCCCTGGAGGAGGGAGGTGGAATTAGGTTGGGAAGGGAAAGATAGTTTCGTCTTATTTTTATTTTTGGGTATTAAGTTGAAAATATTTAATAGTTGATGGTATTAAATGTCGAGTAAAAAAATTTAGGATATCAAGTTAAAAATATGATATCGCTGAGGGTATCAAATTAAATTAACCCTTAATTTAATTTAATTTTTTTATATTATATATATGGGCCTATTTTAAAATTTTGTCCCGGCCCCATAAGCAGTTCATGGCGGGCCCTGGTTGCAAGCATAAAATAGTATAAATCGAATGTAAATAGCCTACTTCATAGTTGGAAAAAGGCATGTTTGCAAAGTTCCCGTGGTCTTCTTCTCCCCCAACCAGCCCCTCACGTTCCCCCCCCCCCCCCCCCCCCCCCCCCCCCCCCCCAACGCTTCCCCGCCGCCCTCCCCCCCCCACCCCCCCCAACCCCCACCCAACCCCCTCCCCCTCCCCCCCACCCCCCCACCAACTCACCCCCCCACCCACCCCAACCCCCACACTAATATACTCTCTCTTGTCGGCAGGCGATCGCAGTCGAAAGCGTCGATGGAATCGGTGACCAGCGAGCCCGTATGCGCAGCGGAGGCTCTCGATCTCCTCAACTGCGTCGCCGCCGATTCTTCTCCGTCGTTCGATCGTGGCAACTGCCTCCGTCTCTTGGACGCCCTCAGAATTTGCGTCACCGAAAAGGTCCCTTCCCTTTGCTTCTTCTCTTAATCTCTCCAATTTCAAACGCCAAAACTTTTTTTTATTATTATTTTTTATATGTTTCAAAACCTCATTCAATTCTAAGCACCACTTTTGTTTATACGTTCTCATTTTTTTTCAGAGCAGAGTTGTAATCGTAACTATTGCTAATTTCTGGTAATTGCATCATTAGTAGATGAAAATGCATCTTGAGACCCAAATTTATAAAATAAATAAATCTAGAATGGGCTGGGAATGTATGGGAATAGTAGAAAATGATAAAACCATCTTCGGTGCTAAAGATTCTGGTCAAAAATTAATGTTGTAAAAAAATGATGTGAAATCTAGAATATAGAAATTGGGGCTCCAAATTGAGTCTTACTATTCTACAAAATGAGTTTCTACATTCTGAATGTAGAAATTATGAGACCAAAGCTATAGCTCCTATAAATGGGTCGGAACCATCATGGAACCCCAATTGAGCCTTACTATTCTACAACATGAGCTCCTACATGTTTGCCGTTGAAAAATTAACGAACTTTCGTACTAACAACGAGAAAAAGAGTACTACTTTGATCCCAAACAGGATCTTCTGAGTACTATTTTTGATTTTGGGGAAGCGTGACGATGGAGATCGAACATTATGGTGGTTCCTTTACTCCATTAACGATCTGACGACGAGACGAGAGAAAATTGCAAGTCTTCTGCTCAGCGGCAAGGTGGATGTCAATTCGGCTCTCTGAAATTTGCTCCGACTCTCTGAATGTCTGGGGATGAAATGAAGGAAGGCTCCTTTTATTTATAGATTGTTGAAATGAGCAACCTATAAGCGCATATGTGATGCGCGCATGGCTTTTGAACTGAATGCTGTTGCAATTGCGTTGTGACCTACGAAGGAGCTGACACGTGGCGGTTGTTGAGATTTATTTGTTGCTGAGATCTTGAGTTGTTGACACCCGTCATAGGCATGACCGAGTCAATGACACGTGGCATGTGCCCATTGCTCAAAGATCTCGTTTTGTTGTAACAAAAAAGATTCCTACGTCATGAAAAATGTTGTCCCGAACTGATTTGACGTATGACATCTTCTGTTGGATGGAATTTTGGGCGTAGGAGAGATTCTACGCCTGAGGAACCTCGGCGTAGGTGACACCTAGGCGTGGAGGAAATCTGTCTTTAGTTAGCCACGTGGCACTGCACTTTGACAGAACTTTTCATCATTATGCTGACATAAGTGCTGGCGTATGCTGTCAGCACGTTCTTCGAAGCGTTTAGTTTTTAGTGGGGCAAGGCTTGGCTACGCCTGCATTATCCTAAGCCAAGTACCGTTGTGGTATTGGGCGTATGGGTTTGTGAGGAGAGTGGCTATTCGATTCCTGAGTTGTCGTCATTTGCACAGAACATTAGGCGCACCCTGCACCAAGCTCGAGTTGACAGCTGATGACAGACTTGTCAGAGGGGCATTAAATGCTCTTGAAGGACGCCTAGGCGTAGTGCTTCTGTCGGTGTAGCAACCTGAAGTTCTTTTAGCCATTTGTAGGCGCATGGGCCTTTGATCGTAGGTCTTGGTGGCACGTGTGATGGATTGTGTAGGATTTGTCAGACGCATAATTTATGCATATTTCCATGCTTCTACACTGCATTCTGAATCTGGAATCTAAAAATTGGTATGAGCCTTACTAAGGATGCTCTAGGAGCTAGTGCTCGACGGTGAGCGGGAATCTACGAGTAAGGACACTTCGATGTCGTGTCGGTGTCGAAGATTCAAAAGTTAAAATAGGACATGCCAAAATGGATGCCATATCCAACTTGTTGTGTCCATTTCATGTGTCGTATTTGTGTCAGTGCGAATATTGATAGGAAATGGAAACTGCTTCCTAGTTAGATAGGTAGGAAGGGCATGATGAAGCTGGTAGATCCATGCTTGGTTTCCTATCGATTATCGTGGTGGAGAGTACGTCTAACATATGTGCTCTATTATTTCGGTGATTAAGAAGAACGAGTTAGCAATTCATGGCTGTGGTAAATGGTGAGCCCATCCAATGGTATAATAATATATGATAATATTAAAAGCCAAAGAAGAAACTAATAAAATATTTGTCAATTATAATTAAGATTGAATTACCAAAACTAATAAGATATTGTCATGTGTCATTATACCATTGGACGGGCTCACCATTCACCACAGCCACGTGGCGAGCCCGTCCCACTGAATAATTTATCCATGTTAAGGGTCTCTCATGCCTTCAAGATGAGGGCTACAACGAACTTAGAAGTCGGCAAAAAAATGAGTAGCTGTAGAGACTCGAAAGGATTGAGATTCTAATTGTTGTTGTTTAAAACCAGTGGTTGAGGTGTCCTAGGTTCGAATCCGGATAGGGGAGGGGTTGGGGTGGGGGGAGCTGGACCTTATTCTTGATTTATAGAATGTCTATAGCTCCAAGAGGAATTTAAGATTTTTATTCATTATTTATCCATGGCTATCTTGATTCCGAGTTCTGCATCCATTTTTCTTATTGTTAGTTGTTTCCTCCCTACTCCACGAGGTAATACCTAATTTTGCTATTTATGGATGCAAATTTATTTGTGTAGGTCTTATTGAGGATTTTAACATGTTCATGTGTAGTGCCCCGCCCCTACATCGTGCCCCGTTTCCGTACAACGGGTGCGCGAGAAAGGAACATTGTTGCTACCAGTTTAGTCGAGACCGATATATCGGGATCAATTGAATCGGTCGAACGGGAACGATTGAATTAAGATTATTTTCTCGTTATGGAAAGGTTTCTTCGGAATCAAGTCTCATATTTAGCGGGTTGCGCCTCGATGATTCACTCTGCGGCTGAGTCGGGAGAGACCTCTCGTTGCTCTGTTTTTCATGCCGCACTTGCTTTAGTTTTGGTTTTCGTGAATGTATTTTCGTGAATATTTTTGATAGTTTCATGGCTTACGTTTTCGAACTTCGCATTCGTATCGAATTCCTTAAATAACTCAGTGTTCTAATCAGTTGCTTATGCGATTGCAGGTGATCGCGTAAGCGACGTCTAAGAGCAGCCAACCAATTCCTCGCCTGAAGCAAAGACTAAGGTGAGTGGTTGACCTCCTTCGCCTCGACCCTCTGTTTCAAATCAATCATGAAACACAAAATCAATGCTTGTCGCCATAGTGTAGAATCAATGAATTGAGGCACGATTCTTCACGAAACACTTGCTAAAGGAAACTCGGAATGACTGCATCAATTTGGTAATTTACTCAGAAAATGTAAGTTTTACACCAAAAAGAGAAAATATAAGGTTCTAGAAAAGAGAGAATTATTTCAAGATCTGCAAAAACGATCATTGGACAACTTGTTGATAAGGTGTAGTTTTTTCGAACGGTTGTCTAGGCCAAGGAGCCGATTCGGCCCGGGAGAAACGAGTATAGCAAGCGCCAACAATGAATCGGTGCTGGTGATTTGGAAACTTTCGCATAGGGCTCGCAACCCGCCGCAAAAGGGTCGCCGTCTAACCTAGCTATAATCCGTGATGGCTTGACATTGCCAGTGATCTTTACACACCTTTCACTGCTTGAACTAACGCACGTGACACGGGATGATTATGATAACTGCTCAATGTATACAATTTTATATGCTTGTCTCAAAACATGTTAACATGTAAATCAATCAGGATGGTCAGAAAGATCACCAAATAGTTAACATATTTTATAAAATTGTTTGAACCAAATGCAGAGCTTGGGTTTAATTAGTCACTCGCCAGTACATGTGATCGTACTGACCCTCGCTCTTTGCAGGTGTTAGGAATCAAGAAGAACGCGCCAACTGACCAAGGCGACGTTCGTGCTTTTGAAGATTCGACCATGTGTCGAAGACTCCCGTCGCATCACTTTTGAAGACTCTTTGCAACAGTACAAGAAACATGTCTCGGCCTCCCTCCATTCCAGGTGGCTGAAATACTTTTGTTGTAAATGAGGGATGTATGTATGGAATGGCTATCTCATCGGCACTCATTTTTAAATCGAGTCATGTTGTAAAGTCCGCGCAACATAATTGTAATAGAGTCTGTAAATGATGTCTATTATTAATAAAATGAAAAGTTTTTATGTCTCAATGTGTTGTTCAATTTGTCTGCGCTCTCTCTTAGATGTTGTGTTTCGGATTACCTTATGATTATGCCTTGTGCGATCGCAACCTAGGTTCGCACGACATCACGCCCGGGAGGACGACTATCGATTCTTCGGAATCGGGACGTGACATCCTGCACGCCAAGATGTCCTGTAGTTAGCTAGAATGCCCATCTTTCGTTTTTAGCATTGGCCATAGGCTGATAGTTACCTGAAATGCTCGTCTTTCTTGAAACCTGCCAATCCGTCCTCAAGCATAAGTCAGAAACTCTAATGCAGGTAGGTTTTAATAAGCAGGTGATGACTAGAAACCATTTTAAGACACAATTTGACAGAAGACTTCCAGCTGCATGATAACCTTCTGCCTAAACTAGTGAGTCCATCTAGATCTTTCAGATTCCCAGCTCGAGCAGTACTCCTATAGGCTCGATCATTCTTTCTTGAGTTGACCAATTTTCCACCAGAAAACTAATGTGATCCCTTTCCTGATCTTGTATTAGATATTGTATGCAGCATAACCTCTTACTGTATGTAAATATGCGGACTGGAGAATTCGTATGGTACCTCCAGCAACATCACAAAATTTTGTTCTTACACTTTTCTTCAACAGTTTGTCCAAAAGGCAAGGAGTTGTCTTCAATCAACTGATCAAGGCCATTCCTCTGTAAGAGAGAATCATAAAGGATATCATCAGCGGATCTGGCCCGTAGTCCTCTTGCTTTTTTTCATTCTGCAATCTTTCTCTAACTGATTGAGGAGCAATTTAGTCTTCCTCACAAAAATGCAGACATTAAGCTTTCCAGCCTACTATTGTTTCTCCTAGGCAACATAAATTATGGTAACGAAGTAGTAATAGCTTTATGAAATAGTCTCAGATTTTTTTAACTCTGCACAAAAGAAAGAATTGGACTTCCATCAACCAGACTTTGCACACTGAAAGCAAAGGGGAACAGTTTCTGTGGTTCAGCTGTTACAGAAACCAGGGGCTGTATGTAAGTGTAGCAATTTTCCTTTGGTATTCTTTCTCATTTTGTTAACACTTCTTACTGTTGCCTCACTTATGTGCATCGGAGTTTTCTGGTTAGCTACATCTATCTAGACACGACAAACCATGATATGGACTTGATGGAATGGTCACAACACCGATTGTGGCATTTTCGAAATGAACATTGTAAGACATGCCATTGATTCTCACTTCTCCCAGCCTCCTAGGTTACGAACTATTAACAGTACCAAAAACATCTATATCTTCATGTTTGTGTGGTTCTTGTGTTAATATCAACATAGGTGTTTGCTTCCCAGCATGAAAAAAGAACAAAAAAATCTCAGGTACATAATGCCAGTTGATTAGTGATGCCAGATGCATGTTCCTCACATCTTCATTTCCTATCTTACTCTCTAAACCTCAGTCTCTCACCTGTCACCTTTTTTTCATAGGGTGCCTTGATCCATTACTATCCTCGTACTTTTCTCATCCCTTCTTGATTCCCGTAAACTTGTCATATAGATTTGTTGGTTTATATAGCTTCTTAGTTAAGGGCACACTCTTTTACGCTTACCTTGCCAGGAACTCATCACTAAGGTAAATATAGGCGTGGTATGGCGGACTACTACATAAGTTGTAGGTATCTCAAATTTTGTTTCTATTTTCATGTTGTTTCACTAAACCAGTTGATTGTTCTGGTAGAAAGTAGAAACAAAAACTGTTGAGTGTTGATTACTTCAATTTGGATATCCTCACAAGTGAATATTTCTAGCGCATAATGTTCTTTCATACTGATCCTATTTTGGATTTTTTTTTTTGTACTTGGCACAAGATTACTGAGAGGGGCAAGCATGACGGTTAAGTTAATTTCAGTTCTATAAGAATGAAACTGATATTTCATTGGTTCACTGTTGTGGCATTTATACTGTTTAGGATAAACTAACTGCTGGGTTTTGTTTTCTATGTATTGAGAGGGCTGGGGACGAAATACTACCAAAACCCTTGAAATTTATAGAATTCTACTCAAGCCAGCATTCTGCTAAATTTGACAGAAATCTTCCAGCTGATTGATAACCTTCTTCAAAACTGGGGGGCATAGTAATTAGGTGACCCTTATTCTGGAAATAAGATTTCTCAGTGGTTGGAGAAGCACTTTTCATATTCATAAAGTTCACGTTAAACTCCTCTGATAACCCGTCAAGAAACTGAAACACGACTGGCGAATGCATTGCCCCTGGTGTAATATTGAAATCACTTCTCAGGTTCTATTTTATTTTGTTCTTTAACCCAAGAACCTTGTGTGTGTGAGCACACACACACACATGGAGATATGGAGCGTATGGGAAAGGAGGGGAGGGGGCGATCTATTTTTGTTCTTTGTAACTAGATAAAATCAAGTGTGTATAATTGGATATTTTATCATCCAAACACAGACGCATGAAATAGAATTCTCTATAAACTGATAAGGATCCAGTTTTATCACTCTGTTCTGTGTCATTTGTTCACTGGGAAGCAGAGTATCAGTGCAGTGTTAAAGCAGTATCAGGAAGAAAGTTCAAGTCAAATTGCATTGGAATAAATAGGGAATGGCAGAGTCAGCATTCCTTGTCAGCAGATATGTGTGTGGGTTTGCTAGTGGTCTCTAATTGCCAGCTCTGCAATTCTGTTTGCCAAGTCAGCAAGTTAGTTATGCTGACACTGAACATTTTTCATTTTGTAGCCCATCTATAAATAGGAAGAAAGAGAGAAGGGAGGTGTGTAAGAATTTTCTTGATTCATTTCTTTCCTCCACAACTCTGTAAGAGTTCTTTTCTTCTTCCCCAATCTATCAAATAAAACCCTAGAAATTTCTCTCTTCCCATTCTTTATACTTTCTTCAGTACAAGGTCTGTTAGGAAAGCACCTAACATAAACACCCCTGGTAATTAATCAAGATACGTGAGGGGATCGAAACAGCCATGCAAAGGGTTTTATATCCTATGAGAACGCATTCTTCTAACGTAGTATTGAAGTCAATTTACATGTTCAGTCCTTTTTCTCTATACTGGAGCCTTGTGTGTCTGTGTGCGTGTGCCTGCGCACAACGAAGAGAGCCATGGGCCATGTGTAACTGGATATTTGAAACAGAGAATCACATGCTGATTTTTTAGCAGGCTATTGATTACGCAACTGAAAGCAACGTTTGGATGGTGGTTGTTGGAGGAGAGCTTCTGCTGGCACGGTGATAACCGATATTTTGCTTTGTTGAAAAGTTCATGTGAAAGATCTTCGCATAATTTGAGATGTTATTTCATCATACACGATATTTTCATATAATCGCATGAATTGTGTAGCATCAATGTTTTCCTCTTTTAATACCAACTGATTAACAGTATGCATTATGATTGTTTCTCTCAATTTATCCTGCTGCTTGATTTTTCTTTGAATTTCATGTGTTGTGCTAACATTTAGTATATCTACTTTCTTCAGAAAGTGAAGAAATTCTCTCTAGCTGGACAGGGCAAAGCAGCTGGCACCCCAAGTACTCAGGAGAAAGCCTGAGAACTCTGTGATTTTCCTGGCACAGTTGTGTGATCTATCCGAGTTATCGGGACAATTTTAATTACTCTGTGATTGTCTAAACATAGAGAGAGAGAGAGCTTTTATGGACAATTTTGATTACTCTAGTCAAGGGAATTAATTTAAGGCCTCGTTTGGTTCGCGGAATCTCCTGGTTGGGAAAGGAAAGTGATTACTTTCCTATGTTTGGGTGTCAAAGGAATTGAGGAAGAAAGGAAAGTGATTCCCAACGGAAGGAAAATTAGAGGAGAAAGTGATTTCATCCATCCAAACAAGGAATTACTTTCCCAGATTGAAGTAATCACTTTTCTTTCCAAATTCCGTGGCATTTCCAAACACCGGAAAGGAAAATCAATGGGAAATAAAATTTCCCAAAAGAACGAAAATGACAAGGAATTGGTTTCCTTTCCCTTCCATTCCGCGAACCAAACGAGGCCTAAGAGTAGATTCTAACCGTCTTTAACCGCTGTTCTCTTCAAGTTGACTTGCCTTTGTTTTCAGTGTCTCTCGACCTCTAGGAGACTTGTTGAGTTCTGCAACTCATTTCCATTATTTATGTGTAGGCCGAAGTGATTTGTTTTAATTCTCACAATGAAAAGTAAACTGGTTGGTTGTAATCGTTTCTATTGGTTTCTCAGCTGATTCTCTGGGCTTCTTGTTCATAGCATGATACTCTACTAATTTGCAGGAATCTTGGTACCAAATGGCAATGATTCACTATGTTACTGTTTTTGTTTTTTGGTCCAACTTCTCTTATTTTGGACGAAGCTCCGGGTAAGATATGCACTCTTCGTGAATAAAAAAAAAATGATCCACTTTTATTTGGTATTTTGGACTAAATTCTTTTGCTCCTCGATACTCAATCAAATCTTTTTTTACGATTGAATTCGTCTCGACGGTCCCATATTTAGTAATTCTCGGTCAGATCTAGTATGGATCGTACATGGACGATAGTTGGAGTCGGCGGCTCTCCTAGGGTTCCCTCATCTGGGATCCCTGGGGAAGATGATCAAGTTGGCCCTTGCGAATAGCTTGATGCACTATCTCCCTTCAACTCTTTGCTTTGAGCGAAATGTGGTCCATTTTTCTTTGTGAGTATCGGGAATATCCCCCATTCATAGGTCCGAGATCCACATTTATAAATTGAAAGGTCCGAATGATCAACCCTGCAATCAGTTGTTAGAATCAATAGGTGTTCAAAACGTTCATTTGAATAAATTGAAACCCTTCTTATTGGATGATCATGATACTTCCCAAAGACCGAAATTCTTGATCAATGGAGGTACAATATTACCATTTTTGTTCAAAAAGATACCGGGCCTTTAAAGGAAGGGCAAATACGGCAACGAGTTTGAGCGGCCAGGTCTTCCTTCTTGGCCTTGGAAGTTCCAGGGCCTATCTTTATAGTAAGGCTGGACGTAATATCCACTTCCCCTTGTGGAGTGAAATGGGATGCTAAAGGTACAAAAGAAAAGTGGATTTTCATTGATTCCTCCTCAAAATTTTATTTCAATTGGAATTTGGTTATTCACGATGTACGATGAGCCCCGTTAAGGTTAAACATCCATGGTTGAATGGTTAAAGCGCCCAACTCATAATTGGCAAATTCGTAGGTTCAATTCCTGCTGGATGCACGCCAATGGTTCAATAAGTCTATGGAATCTCATCATCCATACATAACGAATTGGTATGTTATATTCATACCATAACATATGAACAATAAGAACTAGATTTCTTATCGATACTGGAACTCATAGGGAAGAAAATGGATTTATGGATGAAATCAAATATGCAGTATTTACAGAAAAAAGTATTAGGTTATTGGGGAACAATACGAATAATATCCAAATACCAAATACGTTATTTCTTTGATCCATAGAAAGTAAAAAGAATTGTTTTTGGTAATATCAAAGAAAGAATTTGTTCTTCTTCTGTAAAGAATTCTTCTAATAATCCAGAACCTAATCTTTGCAAAAAAGTGCGTACAGTACTTTTATGTTTATGAGTCAAAGTTCTAGCACACAAAAGTCGAAGTATATACTTTATTCGATATAACCCCTTTGAAACTGAGCTGCCACTACACTTTTCTTTGCTGATACACCGAGGTATAATCTATTGCGATTTCTAAATCTATTGCTGATACACCGAGGTATAATCTATTGCGATTTCTATATCTATTGCTGATCCACTACGCTAAAGTAAGTTAAATCTTAAATCGATTGATTCGATTTTGTGTGCAATGAGAACAAGACGACTGTTTTTTTTCTTTCTATTGTCACGTCCGAGACCCCTTACTTTCTTCTCTCATCCCTAACATATCTATAAGGCAAATTATAAGGGCATAGCCTTTTTTACTCGGGACTGTCCAAGTGACTGTTTTCCATTATTTACAAGTTTGCCACTGAAAAAATTACTCAGGGCTATCCAAGTTGTAGGTATAAAAGTTAACTCTTATTTTTTTTTTTTTCCTTTTTTTCCTCACTCTCCATTCTCTCTCCCTCTTTCTTCTCCAAACCCTAGGTCTGGTCCCCACCATTTTTTCAACCCCACATTTCTCCAAACCCTAGAAGATTCTCCAAGGAAGATTCCTAGAATATTCGGTACGATGACGTCCGGTAAACGACAAAATTTCTGAGTTATTTTTTTTTTTAAGTAATCTTATATTTTGTCCCAATGTAGAAATTATGGAAGAAAGTGGATCACGTCTATCAATCGAGGAACCCGGATCTTCCGAACAACACGACAAAACATCCGAAGAACTCTCGGTAAATTTTCGACCGACTGCTACGCATTCGACTGTACGAGAGGACTGCCAGACTTTCTGGCAGTCCATAGAACAGAAAGGACTGCCATATTACACGACAGTCTATTTGTACAACTAGTGTAAATAGGACTGCCGCAAAACATGGCAGTCGAAGAAGTAAAGAGGACGGCCAGATTATGTGGCAGTCTATATGTAGAAATACTGTATAGTTGGACTGCCAGACATTCCGGCAGTCCATAAAACACGTAGGACTGCCACATAACTCAGCAGTCAATGTGTAGAACTAGTGTTAAGTAGGACTGCCAGACTTGCTGGCAGTCTTTTAAACACGTAGGACTGCCACAAGAAATGGCAGTCTTTGTTAAGAAGTAGTGTAAAACAGGACTGCCAGACTTTCTGGCAGTCTATAAAACACGATGGACTGCCGGAATGTCTGGCAGTCCTGTTGTACAGTCCTGAAGGAAGGGCAATTTTTCTTGACAGTCTTGAAGTTGTTGATATTGTAATTTTGGTTGTAATTGTGATTGGCAATTTTTTTTTTGAAATTAAATGTAGGGCCCACCACCTCATATTTCCGTTGACTTGAGTAATATATTCTCAACGGATGTCGCATTTGAATCTTATGAAGAAGCATTAGAATGGTGCAGACAAGTTGGAAGGCAAGTAAACACAGTCCTTGTCATTTCAAGGTCATTACGAGGCCCGTCGTGTCGTAAAACTGCTGATCTTGGATGCGAAAGAGGTGGGACATTTAGGCTTCATCGAAAGAAAGAAGAATGTGCCCGAAAAAAAGTCCCGGAGAAGGCGGTAGGGTCCAGAAAGTGCGGTTGTCCTTTCAAGATTGTGCTTGTCTCAAGAAGGATGGAAAGTGGACAGTTGATGTCAGAAATGGGATACACAATCATGCGGTGGCGGAGACACTTACCGGTCATCCCTATGCCGGAAGGTTGAACGAACAGGAGAAGAAGTTAGTTGAAGAATTGTCCTGCTCCGGAGTCGCCCCGAAGCAAATTTATTCCGCAGTGCGCCAGAAGAATGAACAGAACAAGTCAACAATGAGGACAATCTACAATGCACTCTCGAGATCGAGGACAAATACCCTAAGAGAAAGAATGGCGATGCAACAAGTTATGAAGTTACTTGCCGACAATCACTATGTGGAGTACCATAGAAGACATCCGCCGTCCAATGAAATTACCTCTATGTTTTGGGCGCATCCGGAGTGTACGCATTTGGCACGGTCCTTTTCCGATGTCTTGGTGGCTGATTGCACGTACAAGACTAACAAATTCAAGATGCCACTCTTCCACATTGTCGGCTTCACGTCAACGGGTAAATCATTTTCAGTTGCATTTTGTTTCTTGAAGAATGAAACAGTAGATGATTATACATGCATTTTGTTTGACAACCAGCTATAGTCTTCGATCCGACTCTAGATGCAGCGCCAAGTTCGCGGTAAAGATAAGCTAGTATACCGCTTCCAAATGATATTTGATCCACAGTGCCTAAGTTCATAAAATTGTTAACATATTTGGCGTGAATCGAGGTTCCGGACTTGTCCGGAATGCAGACGGCTCCCAAGATGAAATACATGTATGCCCGGGCCACTGCATCGTCGTTGGCGTCGTCCTCATTGTCATTTTCATCGTCTTCATCGTCATCATCATCAATGTGTGCATTCCTAAGAAAACTCAAAGAAACTTCGTACAACTTCTTAAACTCGGGGAGACTAACAAAATTCCCTGCCTCAATACCGAGTGCATTGGAGACCAATTCCACCATCTCGTCATACATCTCAAAGTCACCCGTATCATAATTCATGAGCATTGGACCACCATCAACTCTAAGTCCCAAAATGTGGTGGACGTCGTCGAGGGTGATCGTCAACTCCCCGGAAGAGAAATGGAAACTGTTTGTTTCGGGATGCCACCGCTCCACAAACGCAGAGATCAGTGCGTGATCCAAGATCTTGTACGAGTGTTTCGCAATATGCTGCAACCCAGTGGGGATGATTTTGGCCTTCACACCTTCTTTCAAATTGTCAAAATTCCATGTACTGCACATCTTAGCGTGGTTAATGACCCGCAAGATACGCGAACTTTTCTGAAAATAAAACAATATAAAGAAACTATAAATATAAAATGTAACTACTATTTTACAAAAGAAATGTAAATATCTAAGGTAGTGAACTTGCCAGATCCTTCCAAATTTGGTAAGATATGTGGTTAGGCAGGGACGTCAATAGTGAGCAACCGATTGGCCTCACTTCCGGATCAGCTCTATCAGAAGCGGCGTTCGCGTCAGAAGGTCCGGAACCATCGTCCCCCCTCTATGAACAATGGGAACAATGGGCAAATCCTCATCGGAGGAGGGGGAATCAGGACGAGTCTTCTGTTGCTTCGATTTACTTGCAACATGTTTGGTTCGACGTGGTGCAGTCTGAGAGGGCGCCGCCGGTTCACTTATCGTTATTGGTTTTTCGCGAACCCGCTCAGCTTCACGTGCCTTCCGCTCCGATGCGGTAGGTCGTTTTCTTCCACCCTTGACGTCAACGTCCTTCGACTTCGGAGTCGGGTCGTGACTACGAATATTTAATATCAATCGATTAATACTTAGCAAACATCAAACAAGACTGCCAATTCAGGACTGCCGCTCTTTCTGGCAGTCCTATGTACTGTTAGGACTGCCAGAGAGAGGGGCAGTCCACTTGTACAGCAAGTATTACAAAGGACTGCCGCACTTTGTGGCAGTCCTTTATGCGTAAAGGACTGCCACAAAGTGCGACAGTCGTCCGTAATACTTGTTGTACAAGTGGACTGCCCCTCTCTCTGGCAGTCCTAACATTAAGTAGGACTGCCAGAAAGAGAGGCAGTCCACGTGTACATCAAGTATTACAAAGGACTGCCGCACTTTGTGGCAGTCCTTGATGCGTATAGGACTGCCACAAAGTGCGGCAGTCCTTTGTAATACTTGCTGTACAAGTCGACTGCCCCTCTCTCTGGCAGTCCTAACAGTACGTAGGACTGCCAGAAACATGGGCAGTCGTCGTCGAGTCGAGAGGAACTGACTTGGGTTGTTCGAACTAAATTAATAGGATTTTGGGGGGGAATTGACAACGTATTAGGTTTCTTACCTTGATTGAGAGGAACGTTTGCGTGCCATCGTAGGGAGAGATGTTGGAAAATGGTGAAGACGAAGGAAATGGCGGAGATGAGGATCGAAATCCTAACCGTGACAATTGCGTAAAAGAAATGGAGAGAGAGGAGTGGAAAATCGTGGAGAAGAAGAAGAAGAAGAAGAGGAGGGAAAATAGGGTTTGTGAAGAGAGAGAGGAAAAATTTCAAATGATACAGATTTTCGGGTTTGGGGGGGCCTGTGGGGTTTGGACAGCCCCCTGAGTGAAAACTTTGGACAGCCCGAGTAAAAGTTCCTCAAAGCCTGGCTAGCCCTAATCCTGGATAGCCCCGAGTAAAAAAGGCCGTGCCCTTATAATTAGCCATCTACAAGGTAAACTTTTTAAAATTTGTGTACTGCACATTTTCTACTTGTGTTACGTATCATCCAGGTGCTCCTAACCACCCCATAGCTTATCGTGACGGGGGATCCCAACAGTCACCACATAAACGGTGGCTTTAACTTTTTTTTTTTCTCAGCAATTATAAGAAATTATTCAGGACGAGCTAACGACGTGGCACTGGTGAATGGTGAGTCCGTCCAATGCTATAATGGCACATTGTAATATCAAAAGCCCCCAAAAAAATTCAAATAATTGTCAAATATCAGTAAGATATACGGCCCTCATAATCGTCAGACGTTCAGTGCTAATAATCCTATATAATTATATTCTAGCTGTAGTACGGAGTGGTGATTAAATGAAAAATTGTCCAGGCCCTCCTCATCCAGGAGGATAATCAAATCATATCGAGTTGGGGTGTACTGGTAACACCACCGTACATCGGGGGTGAAGGCCGGGTTCGAGCCCTCCCTCCCACGGAGGTGGCTAGGTGGCGGTGGCCACGGCCTCCGGACCAAGGTCAGGTGGAGTCGTCCACCGGCTTTGGTTTAATTAAAAAAAAAAAAATCACAAGCCTGATAATACATTGAAAAACTCTTCAGATTCAATCTACTCTCCTTCTCAGAATAAAATTAGTTCTTATAAAATGAACAAGTAAGAAACATGGAGCGCATATGTCTACCCTTGTATGGTTGCTGGAGGCAGAGAGAATACCAGATAAAATGGAAAGTAGCAGCTTGCACAATTAGAAAGCAAGACAGGGAACAATCACACAAGCCAAGAGAGCAACAACACAATCAAAAAGATTAAAAGCAAATCACCCCAGGGGTCCAACTTCCTAAAAAATGACAAGCATACAGCCCCACCGACATTCATTCCAACACTTCCACTTTCCCTTCCCCCTCTCTACCTCTCTCTATCAAACTCTAACCATCCAGAATAGAAGCCTAGAAAAGCTTGATGGGGGAGGAAGCATCCAATGGGTGGATGAGGTAGGTGAGGACCAAGGCCACCAACATCAGCACGTAGGCGATCCCTTGGTCGATCGATGTTCCTGCAACAAAGCAAAGAAAATGAAAGCATAAGCCGATTGTTGTGTAGAAAACAGAAGCGGAAGATTGGAACTCTGAAGACAACATACATAACCAAAAGAAGCTGGACGATCAAGAAGCTGGACGATCAGAAGACAACATTTAGTGGCAAGTTAGGTTCCAACTTGAGAGAAAATTGACTTAGGTGCTACGGATGTGTGCAACGTAGTGCAGACTTTCAACGAACTTGGAAATTGTTAACGTTACAGCGGAGTTGCGGACATGGCCCTTAACAAAGCTGAATGGAAGAAAATAATCCGAATACCCAACGTCAATTTTAGAGAGAAATGCTTTGTGGTGGTGGTGGTGGTGGTGGTGGTGGTCTTAATCAAAAGAACCAACACCAGCTCATGTACAGAATGCTATTACACAAAGGGAAAGAAAGAGTCGATTGGAGAAGGTCGAGAGAACTTCCCAAAGAATTAATTCTTCCCAACAAATTTCTGTATCTTCTTTTGCTCTCCTTGGAACAAAAGGATCTATTTCTTCTTCCATAGAAATCCTTCTAATAGCAAGGAAAAAAAGGAAGGGCTTACACCTTTCCAATTTCTCATCAAGTGACAAGGGTTCCTGTAACTAATCTAACTTTCGTCCAGATCGTAAAAAAAAAAAAAAAAAATCTGATTATACTCTCTACAAGGTAAATATTGTATACCGTAGCTAGAAACATTATGTGTATGCCGCAACTAAAAACAGTATATAGCCATTTAAAATGTGCCGCAGCTGCTAGCCCCACATGACGGGATCCAGACCTACCGGGACAGACACTGTAGGGCCTGAAGAGAGAGAGAGAGAGAGAGGGGGGGGGGGGGGGGGGGGGGGGGGGGGGGGGGGGGGGGGGGGGGGGGGGGGGGGGGGGGGGGGGGGGGGGGGAAGGGTGGGGGTTGTATCTTATCTTAAAATGTAATATACCCAAACGGAAAAGACTTATTACTGGCAGGACACCAGAGGGATCTGAGGCCATCTCCAACCAAAGTCCTCAAATCAACTATTCGAGGATTTTTTTTTTCTCCAATCTATCCACAAATTGAGGAAAATTTTGAGGATCGGGAGATTGACTCCTCAAGGAGAAAGAAAATCCTCAAATTTGAGGATCCAAATTTATACCCATTTTGTCCTATATATTTAATTTTATAAATATAATTATATAATAATTATAACATTAAGAACTTCTTGTTGAGATCTTCCAATAGAGTATTATTGAATATATTTGTTATTAATATTATTTTTTTGCTTTGTAGAATTTCAGATAATTTTGGGAGCCCCCACGGAATTTCAGAGAATTTGTTTCTAATATAATATATATAATTATATTAAAATAATTCTAAAGAAATGAATTTCTGTATAAAGAAATAATTGTTGTTTATTGTTTGAGCAGAGACGGGGTTGGAGTTGTAAAGTTTTGAGGATGGAATATATGGAAATATTCGAGGGGAAAATTGAGGATGGCCAAATAGTAAAAACGAAACATTAAGTTAATGACAATGTAGCCTTGGAGCAAAAATCTGTGCACAAATGGTCAAGATCTGGGACTGACATTGGCAACATGACTCTGGAATCAAAGTAGTCAGGCCAACAGAGAGTATAAACTAAAAGACACAGGGCTGACAGTACAATGGGGTCCTTCATAAATTGACCTCATGAAAGAGTAAATAATTATTTACATTGCCAATTGAAAATACAATAACTATATTTAAAAAAACATAGAAGTTGCCATGAATTTCCTCACATTAATGGGAAAGATATTCACAATAAAGGGAAATTTCAAAAGCTTCTAAAGGAAATTTGAAAATTCTCTGGCCCTTGCAATTTCTAGAACTCAGAAATAATGATTCTCATACGCACATAACCAAACTTTTTAACATTAGTATTAGAAAAAGCTCAAATTTTATGCATTATCTAATCTTCCATCACTATAAACCAATTTTTTGACACTATTATTAGAATATAAGAGCTAAAAATTTATGCAATTTCTTAAATAAAATGTAGGTCGATGTAAAATCCCCAAATAAACAAAGTGTGTTAGGTCTTTCAGCTTCTAATCACATCTATAACAAGATCAACGTTATAACCTAGCATTTCTGACATCATTATTAGGAATTTGGAACTTGAATCATGTAAATTCTTAAATTAAATGTGGTTATATCTAAAATTTCCTAACTAAACATGATATTGTAATATAGTTACTATACAAGAAAATGCCAATTAATTTACAATCAATGCAATTTATTAAGGAATCAAAATTGTTAGGGAGTATCACAATTTGGCAGTACTAATTTTGACCGTCGTGGAAAAAAATCAGTACTGTCAATTTTTTTTGGCAGTCCTGTAGAAATCTCCTTATTTTTTTCAAAATTGTGATGCCCCTAACAATTTTGTTGAGCCTTTACCAATGGCCTTTATTAAATTAAACATAGAAATAAATCAAGAAAGAAAAGAATTTTCAAAAATGAACAAAAAAAATAGAGAGCTAGAGACCATCGCTGGTGGGAGCGGGGGCGGGGGCCTGGGCGTTGACCGCCGGCAACGCGATGGCGAAGACGACGGCTATGACGGCCATGGCGCCGACGGAAACCCTAGGAGCAGCTGATGCCATGTTCTTTTTTGCAAAAAGATCCCAAAAGAATTGAATAATTTCAGTAAACCCTAAGATCTCTCTCCCTCTCCCGAAAAAAAGGAGAGATTTTGAGACGGGGGAGAAACTCTTAAGTTGCTGTTTTTTTTCTGGAATTTGTTGATGAGGGTCGCACTAGCCAGGGTTCCGCAATTTATAGGGAGAGAACAAGCCGGAGCTCCGTTAGCATTGCGGATTCTATACGTTAACCCGGTAACCCGTTTGGAATTTTTTGATTTAAACGTATATTAGAAATTTAGAAAATTGTGTATGGCCTCTTCCAAATCCAAAAATGCGTTTGATTGCAAGGTGGAAAATACGTGGAAAAAAAATTAATTTCATGAAATTATTTTCCTAGGAAAAAAATTCCATGAAATGTTTAAAAAATTCCATGGAAAACTTGATTTGGGTGTTTGATTGCCATTATTTTCCACAAAAAATAGTTATTTTTCATGGAAAATAATATTTTCCTATGGGTTGGACAAGTTTCATTTCCACTATTTTAGATGAAAATATGGAAAATGATAGTTTTTGAAAAATAATTCTATGAAAAATATAAGCTATCAAACACTACAATTGATAGAAAATTTGTGATGGAAATATTTCCATGGAAAAAAAGTCCAATCAAACACAGCCTTAACCCTAGGTTTGTAATTGCTTCTCGTAACTCATTCTACTTTTTTCCATTTTCTTTTCTTTTCTTTTTTCTAGAAGGAAACGGCCCAAAAACAGTTTTGTAACTGCACTTTGTTGAAAATAATAATTTTAAAATTATTTCAATTCCGTATCAACTTGTGAAAGCACGTGGAAGATTGCTTCTACAATAATTTTTAAACGCATTAACTCCCAAATTATCAGACTTAGCTTTTTCTACGTATGTGAAAACTAGCTGGATTGTTGTTAGATAAGCAAAATAATATATAGATAATTATACATATTAATCTTAGATGATAGTTTAAAGCAGTATTCTCAAATTGATTGAAGATTTTATTGTAGTTATGTTCAGGTCTAAGCATTTCACATTTTTCACTTGTGCGATTGCTAAAATCGATTGGGGATTGATTGTAATTTGTGGATACCTTCCAACATTTTAATGATTTGACTGTTGCAAATTGAATTTGACTTAGCAAATATTTAGGCTATTCAGACAATGAGACCATTTAGACAAATAACAGTTTGAACAACTCTCGTAAATGTTATTAAACCATAACTAACGTGAACTTCAATTTTCATTCGATACAACTTTTAAGACATTATTTTAATCTTTTGATTTTGTGTTAAGTAGACTTTGTATTCCAGAAATATTAAAAAACTATACTTGGGTCATGAAAATGATTAGCTTAGGATTTGAGTCCCGAGACGACGGTTAACCTATGTTGACCAGGGTCGCAAAAACATTATTATCTTTTTTGAATTTTGATTTAATTCATTAGTTAATTATTTGTATGGTTAATACGAA
>JANAVB010006199.1:8953529-9106079 GCA_029216955.1 Iris pallida | reverse complement strand
AGCTAGACTTAGCGTGACTTGTTGGTCTTAAGCACAGACTTCTTGCGTGACTTTTGGCCTTAGCTTAGACTTGTCAGCGTGACTTTCTTGACCTGGGTGTTTTAATTGTCCTATAACTTATTCATTTTATGGTGGCATGATAATTCTTCTATTATATTCTTACGCCTTTTTGCATGAACTTGATAAATCATGACATGTTAATATTGTAAATATGGATTGTTGTGTAGAATGTGTCATGTGTCTTGATTAATCCATGGATACCCAGTATGACTAGAACTTAATTCTGAGGAGTTATAGGCTCGACCCCATGTAATACTAATTGACTTTCATGCCTTGTCACCATTGATAATGATTGTGACATTGACTAATAATTGATCATGCGTTCCTAGTTGGAACTAAGAGACTGGCTAGTCGTCTTATTGAAATGAATGAATGAGACACGTTCATGTAATGAACTATTATACTCGATTAGCCGATCCCGAATATTGGCATACAGGCACATGTAGGCTTCAAAGTAATTATTTATTATTTAATTTTCTATTTATCTTACAAAGACAGCATGTGTACTTTATGGTCAAGGCATGATTATTCCGTGGTTAAATTGATTGTTGCATCACGCTATGTAAAACCTACAACCTAGCCGCACGGGTATCGTTGTAGAGTTGCGCATATCGTACCCCGTACGAAAATACTCATTTGAACGACCATGATCCACGGCATGGAACTTCACTCAACGTAGAGACCATTAAGTCAAATAAAATAACGATGGCATGGAGAGAATAGATTCCCGAGTTCTTACATGGCAGCCCCCTTGGGACTATTAAGTGCCCGACGGGCCGGCTGGTTCCCACAGATACGGTAAAACTGTCACACGGGCAGGGAACGGTATCTCCTTATATTATTGTACATGCTATAACGGCGGGCGTCCCGCTGGAACTCGTCTAACTACATGATTGGCACACATGATTGATTGGATAGACTAGCCTTGCTTGCACATAGTAAGAACTAAGGAATCCCTATTTTTGCATAATCTCAGGATAAACTTGGGACTCACAATAGCAAGCCGTAGGATTTGATTGGCCGTTCAAGATGATTTGTTTGTGTACTGTACTACTCTGTTACCTAACTGGGATGATCAGAATGTCAGGACATGACGGGCCAACTTCTGTCCTTGTTTGGTTGGGAGGTTGGTTCGAAGTGTCGTGACGTTATGTAAATCCTAGTGGAAGGCAGAGATCTATTATTATATTCTCTTACTTACTGGTTTAGTCCTTCATATCGTCCTCCCTTGTGGTACTTGCTATTAGAGGTCTAACCTCTCTGGTTTTGCATGGCCAGATTTAGAGTCGGTCCCCGAGGATCCAGCTTACTTCTACCTCCAAGATGGTTAATACTAGAGGGATGATCGCAGGAGGACTCGAGTGGGTTTCCTTACTTCACCGCTCATTTTGTCATCTACTTTATACTTAGCCGTTTGGCACCGACATGTTGGTCGGATCGTCTTGTACTTACTTTTGCATGATTGTAATTAAGTCAGACTGCAGCTGATAACAATTGTGTATACTTGCTATATCATCTGGCTAGGTTTTGTAAAGCCAGATCTCAAGAACATTTTGACTGAGCGTTTGGGACGCCTTACTGCTTTATTTTACATGTTCTCTATTACTGTTTCCTTGTTTGAATGATTGAGACAATAGATGTGAAATGACCATAGTAAGACCTTTATGTAGTATGCACCCCCTCGTCTGGTTAGACAGCATTGATCGTATTATACGGTATTCATCTACCCGTAATACGTAGCTGGCTGAGTCATTCCCCCGCTCTCCAGTATTCTGGTTCTGGGGCGTGACAAGGTTTTAGTGGTGGCCCATGCAGGTCTGATTTCAGACTTGTGGGGTGTTTGATTTATAGGATGTCTCAATCACACATGTTTCCCCTTGATCTCCTGATTCGTTATTCTCAACTCTTGCTTGACATTTCGATATCCTTTGACTTCATTGATCCTTCATGTCCGGTCGTTTGATTGTTCTCTTGTCCCTTTTCTTAGGGACACCTCGTCCGCACCTGTCAGAGCTGGACAACTGCAGGAGCAACATGGACCACCTGACCCTGTTGGTCAGCAACAAGGGCCAGTACTAACTCAAGAGGCTACCCAGGAAGAAGTGATAGTGGAACCAGCGACTGGATCGCAGTATCCGGATGTCCCACCACCACCGACAGTTTCACCTACCCAAGTGGACACACCAGCCCTTCTGGAGATCATGAGAGGAATGATGGCTACTCAGCAACATCAGATGTTGGCCCAGCAGCGCATGCACACTCAGCTACAAGAGCAGAATGTGTTGCTTAACCAAGGATTGCAGACGGCTTTGGAAAGAGGAGTGAGGGCTGATTCAGGAGCATCAGCCAGGTTTTGTAAGTACAACCCCCGCCGTTTCGAGGGCACGGAGGATGCCATCTCAGCAGATGCATGGCTTAAGAATATTGAGGCTATTCTGACAGCGGCTAAGGTACCGGCGGAAGAGCGTGTGGATCTAGTGAAGTTGTTACTTCAGGATCTCGTACGTGATTGGTGGGAATCAGAGGAAGTGGGCATCAGACGTCCTGTGGCTTGGGACGATTTCACAGCAAGATTCAAGACCAAGCACTATGGAGTTGTGGCGCAGTTTGAGCTACAACAGAAGTTTATTAACCTCAGGCAGGCCGGCAAGACTGTAGATGCTTATGCAGCGGAATTCTGCAGATTGAGTAGATTCGCCCCAGAGATGGTAGCAACAGAGCGCCATAGGGCCATGAGGTTTCAGCAAGGGTTTCATCTTGAGCTCTTGCAATTAATAGAGGGGCACAATTACCAAACTTTTGACAAAATATTAACGGCAACTCAAAGGCATGAGCTCACCATTCAGAGGCTTGCGACCAGGACTGGGGGTCAGAAGAGATCCCACAGTCAGATTGAAGGAGGAGGGGGAGCAGCGCCCCGAACAACAGCACCATCCCCTGGCATTCGTATCCACGATGTGGCGATACGAGGACCAGCACCACCCAGGCAGCAGCAGCAACAGCAACAGAGGAAGAACCAGCAACCCCCGGCAGGCTGCACTTATTGCGGAAAGATGGGACACACTAGAGATGTGTGTCGAACATTGAATGGACTATGTCTGATATGTGGAAATCCAGACCATCGGATTACCACATGTCCCATGAATTCGAGGTCAGGAGGACCAGGACAGCAGTTTCTTGCTCTGCCAGCACCAGGGGCAGGCCAGTATCGAGGACCAGCAGTGGCAGTAAGGCCGTTGGCACCGCGTCCGTTAGTACCGCAGGCTCAGATGTTTCGGCAGCAGGGACCGTCGATGCAGCAACACCAGCATAGACCACCCCAACATCATCAAGGAAGGGGCCAGCAGCAGCACCAGGCTAGGCCGCAGCATGGAAATCAGCAAGGAGGTCGAGGGCAAGCATTCACTTTGTCCTTGGAAGAGGCATTGGCATCGGGAGATGTTGTGGCAGGTAACATTCTCGTCGCCTCATATCCTGCAGTAGCATTGTTTGATTCGGGAGCATCCCATTCATTTATATCTGCACAATTTACGATACGACTAGGAATGGAGTTCGAGGCATTGCCAGGGAGGTTGAATATACTCACTGGTAATGGGCTCGTAGAAGTTAGTAGAGTTATTCTAGCGTGTAGCATTGTAGTTTGCGGGCATTCTTTACCTGCCCGGTTGATAGAATTTTTTGTTGGAAATTTCGACGTTATCTTAGGCATGGACTGGCTAAAAGACAGTCATGCGACAATAGATTGTCGTAGAGGGAGTGTATCTTTTGATATTCCAGGCATGGAGCGATTCACCTTAGTCAGATCAGAGGCAACTCAACAAGAGCAGGGAGTAGTAACGGCAATGGAGGAAGTTCGGATCCCGAAGGTAGTTGAAGAATTTCTAGACGTATTTTCTGAAGAGCTTCCAGGTCTGCCACCGGTTAGAGATATTGAGTTCAGCATAGAATTGGCACCAGGCACTAAACCGATATCAGATCGAGTTTACAGAATGGCGGATTCAGAGCAGGCCAAGGTATATCAGCATATTGAGGAACTGAAGGAGAAGAAGTTTATCCAAGCTAGCGTGTCACCATGGGCAGCACCAGTGGTACTTGTGGGAAAGAAGGATGGGTCATCCAGGTTGTGCATTGACTACAGGAAGCTTAACGCGGCAACAGTGAAGAACAAGTACCCATTACCCAGGATCGACGACTTATTTGATCAGTTGAGCAAGGCTAGAGTTTTCTCCAAGATAGATCTTCGTTCAGGGTACCATCAGGTGAGGGTTCGGAAGGAAGATATTCCCAAGACAGCATTCAGGTCGAAGTATGGGCATTATGAGTTCTTAGTAATGCCGTTTGGTTTGACCAATGCTCCAGCAATATTCATGGATTTGATGAACCGCATCTTTATGCCATACTTAGACCAGTTTGTCGTTGTATTTCTTGACGACATACTCGTGTACTCTGCTAGTGAAGAGGAGCATGAAGACCACCTCAGGAAAGTGTTGCAGGTTCTGAGAGAGAACCAGTTGTATGCCAAGCTCAGTAAGTGTGAGTTCTGGACGGATCACATTTCATTTTTGGGTCATATCATATCAGGAGCTGGAGTAGCAATATATCCCAAGAAGGTAGAAGCAGTAGAGAGTTGGCCAGTATCCAAGACCGTAGCAGATGTGCGGAGTTTCTTGGGATTGGCAGGATATTACAGAAGGTTTGTGTCAGATTTTGCAAGGCTTTCAGCGCCCATGACCCACTTGACCCGGAAGGATGTGCCATTTGTTTGGTCGGCAGAATGTCAGGCATCATTCGAGACTTTGAAGCAGAAGTTGATATCAGCACCTATTCTTACGTTGCCAATTGGACCCGGAGGTTTTACAGTATATTGTGATGCGTCAGGTAAGGGACTTGGATGTGTCCTTATGCAACATGGGAAGGTGATAGCATATGCATCTAGGCAGCTTCGGGACCACGAGAAGAATTACCCAACTCATGATTTGGAGTTAGCAGCAGTAGTGTTTGCTCTGAAGTTATGGAGGCATTACTTATATGGTGACCGAGTGGAGATGTACACAGATCATAAAAGTCTGAAGTACATCTTTACTCAGAAGGAGCTGAACATGAGGCAGAGAAGATGGTTGGAATTGATCAAGGATTATGACGTGGAGCTTCAGTATCATCCAGGCAAGGCTAATGTAGTAGCAGACGCTCTCAGCAGGAGAGGCGGCGCATTTATGTTGACCACGCAGAAGCATATCTTAGAAGACCTTCAGGAGATGGGCATCGAAGTTATACTTCTTAGTGATGTAGGAGTTCTAACTAGTCTACAAGTTCAATCTGACTTGGTAGATAGGATCAAGGCAGCTCAGGCACAGGACCCAAGGATTCAGAAGCTTAGGACAGAATGTGAGTCAGGGCTCAGGAAGGAGATGAGGATTCACGAAGATGGTACACTTAGGTTCGAATCGCGTTTATGTGTGCCTAGTGGAGATATCAGACAGGAGGTCATGGCAGAAGCTCACAGTTCTCAGTATTCTATTCACCCTGGAGGGACCAAAATGTACCAAGATATCAAGCAGCATTTCTGGTGGAACGGAATGAAGAGGGAGGTAGCTAGATTCGTTTCCCGTTGCTTGGTATGTCAGCAAGTGAAGGCAGAACAGCAGAGGCCAGCAGGGTTATTACAACCGCTTCCTATTCCAGAATGGAAATGGGAGCATATTACAATGGACTTTGTGACGGGTTTACCAAGATCACCAAGTGGTAAGGATGCTATCTGGGTGATAGTAGATCGGCTTACGAAGGTAGCACACTTTCTTCCTTTCAGAGTAGGACAATCTACAGAAAAGTTAGCAGAGTTATATATGCAACAGATAGTCAGGCAGCATGGAGTCCCTGTCAGTATTGTGTCGGATCGAGATACCCGCTTTACATCACACTTCTGGAAGAGCTTACATCATAGTCTGGGTACCAAGTTAAGCTTTAGCACAGCTTACCATCCACAAACAGATGGGCAATCAGAAAGAACGATTCAGACCTTAGAAGACATGTTGCGAGCTTGCACTCTAGATTTTGGAGGATCTTGGGAGAGCCACCTACACTTGGTCGAGTTCTCGTACAATAATAGTTATCAAGCCAGTATCCAGATGGCGCCATTTGAAGCACTATATGGTAAGAAGTGTAGGTCACCGCTTGCATGGGATGATATCGGAGAGAGGAAAATGTTAGGCCCAGAAATGATTGTTCAGACGGTTGAAGTGGTTAAGGGAATTAGAGAGCGACTTCGAGTTGCGCAAGACAGGCATCGTCATTGGGCGGACCAGCATCGTAGGCCGTTAGAGTTCTCTGTTGGGGACCACGTATTCTTGCGGATCTCACCTACTCGTGGGGTCATCAGATTTGGCGTTCGCGGGAAATTGAGTCCGCGGTACGTAGGCCCATTTATTATCCTTGATCGGATAGGCGATGTTGCTTATCGTTTATCCCTTCCACCTTCGTTACGAGAGGTGCATGACGTGTTTCATGTATCTCAATTACGTAGGTATGTATCGGACCCAAGCCATATCCTCGATCACTCTGAGCTGGTTGTTGGTACCAACCTGTCTTACGAGGAACAGCCTGTGTCCATTTTGGACCGAAGAGAGAAGACACTCAAGAACCGAACAATTAGTCTTGTCCGTGTTGCTTGGGGTCATCACTCCTTGGGAGAGTCAACGTGGGAACGTGAGGATGATATCCGATCACGGTATCCACACTTGTTTGACTCACAAGGTATATTTCTTTCTGTATACCTTGATTGTCTTGATTTCTCATGCTTATCGCCTTATGGATAGAACTACCTGATATCGTAGATTGATGGATTTACTTATATAGTACTTGCTTTTGATATGGTAACAATGATTGCTTGCTCACTAGAATTGCTTGTATTAGTTTAGCTCTGATATTTCTATCCGGCTTGGATTTGAAATTCTGAGGACGGAATTTTTCTAAGGTGGGTAGAGATGTCACTCCCCGTTCCCGGAATACGTATTTTTATATATGAATAACTCATGTGTATTTATTTAGTATTTATCACGTATTATTCTGTATTTAAATTCCTTTAGTCTCATGTTAAATTAATTATCTGCTCTTTAAAATTTTCATGTTAATTAATTTCCTGCAATTTTATTTCTGTAATTATATTTCTGTAATTTTATTTCCTGTATTTTATTTGCTGCTTTAGTCTTATTGGGTTTCGGTTTGCTGAATCCCCTTAAACCCGGCCCAACACCCCACCTACCACCATCTTCCTATTTAAAGCTTCCATCACTTTCTCTCTCCTCATTACTTCATTCTCACCATTACTTCTTCTTCTTCCTCTCATTACTCCCCACCACCTACCAGCAGCAGGAGAAGGTAAGTACAAACTTGCTTCTCAATCACCCATTTTTATGGTTCATTTGCCTTCTTCTCGTGATTCCAAGAGAGATTAGTTCTTAGCATTTTTGATTTCTACGGCTGGTTTTCTCTAGATCTAAGTTGTAGTATTTCGACTGTTCATGGGTTCTTAGTCCATCAACTTTGTGTGTATTTCTCTGGCACTGGAGCGAAGGCTCCATAGTACTTGGAGTTCGGGAAATGTTGTACGCACACGTTCTTACGTGCTCGCGTAAAATATCAGCCCAGTCACGCACGCGTCTTTACGTGTTTGCGTGTATTTTCAGTCACGCACACGTCTGTACGTGTCTGCGTGTATTTTCAGTCACGTACACGTCTGTACGTGTCTGCGTGTATTTTCAGTCACGCACACGTCTGTACGTGTATGCGTGTATTTTTAGTCACGCTCACGTTCTCATGAGCGTGCGTGTATTTTTTAGTCACGCTAACGTTCTCATGAGCATGCGTGTATTTTCAGTCACGCACACATCCATGAGCGTGCGTGTATTTTAGTCACGCACATCCTTGCGTGCGTAGATTCCTTGTCACCGTTTCACGCTCACTAGAGTCTGCGTGAATTTCCCTTCACGCTCACGCTGTGCTTGCTTGCGTGACTTTTCACGCTCACGCTTGCCAGCGTGTATCACTTTTCACGCTCACTATTCACGCCCATTGTCCACGCTCACCCCAGCTGGACTTAGCGTGACTTGTTGGTCTTAAGCACAGACTTCTTGCGTGACTTTTGGCCTTAGCTTAGACTTGTCAGCGTGACTTTCTTGACCTGGGTGTTTTAATTGTCCTATAACTTATTCATTTTATGGTGGCATGATAATTCTTCTATTATATTCTTACGCCTTTTTGCATGAACTTGATAAATCATGACATGTTAATATTGTAAATATGGATTGTTGTGTAGAATGTGTCATGTGTCTTGATTAATCCATGGATACCCAGTATGACTAGAACTTAATTCTGAGGAGTTATAGGCTCGACCCCATGTAATACTAATTGACTTTCATGCCTTGTCACCATTGATAATGATTGTGACATTGACTAATAATTGATCATGCGTTCCTAGTTGGAACTAAGAGACTGGCTAGTCGTCTTATTGAAATGAATGAATGAGACACGTTCATGTAATGAACTATTATACTCGATTAGCCGATCCCGAATATTGGCATACAGGCACATGCAGGCTTCAAAGTAATTATTTATTATTTAATTTTCTATTTATCTTACAAAGACAGCATGTGTACTTTATGGTCAAGGCATGATTATTCCGTGGTTAAATTGATTGTTGCATCACGCTATGTAAAACCTACAACCTAGCCGCACGGGTATCGTTGTAGAGTTGCGCATATCGTACCCCGTACGAAAGTACTCATTTGAACGACCATGATCCACGGCATGGAACTTCACTCGACGTAGAGACCATTAAGTCAAATAAAATAACGATGGCATGGAGAGAATGGATTCCCGAGTTCTTACATGGCAGCCCCCTTGGGACTATTAAGTGTCCGACGGGCCGGCTGGTTCCCACAGATACGGTAAAACTGTCACACGGGCAGGGAACAGTATCTGCTTATATTATTGTACATGCTATAACGACGGGCGTCCCGCTGGGACTTGTCTAACTACATGATTGGCGCACATGATTGATTGGATAGACTAGCCTTGCTTGCACATAGTAAGAACTAAGGAATCCCTATTTTTGCATAATCTCAGGATAAACTTGGGACTCACAATAGCAAGCCGTAGGATTTGATTGGCCGTTCAAGATGATTTGTTTGTGTACTGTACTACTCTGTTACCTAACTGGGATGATCAGAATGTCAGGACATGACGGGCCAACTTCTGTCCTTATTTGGTTGGGAGGTTGGTTCGAAGTGTCGTGACGTTATGTAAATCCTAGTGGGAGGCAGAGATCTATTATTATATTCTCTTACTTACTGGTTTAGTCCTTCATATCGTCCTCCCTTGTGGTACTTGCTATTAGAGGTCTAACCTCTCTGGTTTTGCATGGCCAGATTTAGAGTCGGTCCCCGAGGATCCAGCTTACTTCTACCTCCAAGATGGTCAATACTAGAGGGATGATCGCAGGAGGACTCGAGTGGGTTTCCTTACTTCACCGCTCATTTTGTCATCTACTTTATACTTAGCCGTTTGGCACCGACATATTGGTCGGATCGTCTTGTACTTACTTTTGCATGATTGTAATTAAGTCAGACTGTAGCTGATAACAATTGTGTATACTTGCTATATCATCTGGCTAGGTTTTGTAAAGCCAGATCTCAAGAACATTTTGACTGAGCGTTTGGGACGCCTTACTGCTTTATCTTACATGTTCTCTATTACTGTTTCCTTGTTTGAATGATTGAGACAATAGATGTGAAATGACCATAGTAAGACCTTTATGTAGTATGCACCCCCTCGTCTGGTTAGACAGCATTGATCGTATTATACGGTATTCATCTACCCGTAATACGTAGCTGGCTGAGTCATTCCTCCGCTCTCCAGTATTCTGGTTCTGGGACGTGACAGTAGTGGTAAAACAAGATAGAAAGTTTTAGGTAAAAACTTAGGCACGATCATAGAATGACAAGTTTGCACGATTAAGATATTCAATTCACAATTATTCAGGCATGATGAAAAATTTTCGCACGATAGAATCAAAATATGAATAGAATCATATAGGCACGATTATAGATGGGTTAAGTCATTGGGACACGATTCAGAAAATGAGACTCCGGCATAATCAAGGATAGTATGAAGCCTAATCGTGATTGGAATAGAATTTAGTCATTTGCAGAATTGAATCGAAAGTTTAAAGCACGAGTGATGATAGCATTGTCCAATCATGATGAAAATAAATAATTTAGTCTCAGCACGATTGAAATTGCTCAAGTTTTGAGTAAATCAGAATTTGGGCAAGATGGAGAACAAAATCAACGAATCTGGACACGAGCATCTAAGAAGGAAATCAAAATTTTAATAGTATCAAATTTCAAGAACAGTTGAGATATAAACATTTCGAAATTTCCAGAGTTTTCAAGTGTAGATGTCAGATGTAGATATGAGATAGGTGATTGGTGAGATCAAGACATAGCTAAACAGGTCAAAGGAAATGATGGCAAGATGAGAAAATCATCATGCGATGGGAGAGAAAATAATGATAAACAAGAAATAATGGTAGGAATTATCTTGCTCAATTGGTAAAAGAAGTGAATCAACTTAAGATATGACCTGATAACCATACACGTCTATCCAAAATCATGTTGCCAGAATTTACGCCACGCCAGTAAACATAGCCATAATAAATGATAGAGTCCATAACCAAGGTATACACCCTATAATCATGTCATCTAGATTCCTTACCACGCCAACCGGTATGGCTGCAAGAGAATCTAAATTCCATAACTAGGATAGTATATCCAAAATTAGGCTCCATGTACCTGTCTCGCTAGCTAATATGACTGCGATGAATTCTAAACTCCATATATAAAGTAGACACTTACTTTTCTCATCGTCCTCGTCCAAAATATGTTTATCAGGATATCTTAACTCAATTCTTAAAAGAATTATCCAAAACAAAATCAAAGGTCAACAACGAATATTTAGATTTTAAATTCAACAACAAGTCAAGGTAAGTTAATAGAAACAACGGAAATAACTTCCGAGATAGGGTTCAGAGGAAAATATCAGGAAAGTCCCGAGGGTACTACCTAGGTCAAGATAGAAAATGGTGGAATATAATCTAAAACAAACCTCGACCATGATACGAGGTTGGTAAATCATATTCTCTCCCCAACCTAGATGATATACAAGTCCAACTTATACCTTCCCTCTGGGGTCCACAAACTCATCCCAAGAAGGAATAAAGTTTGACACGGACAGATATTTCAGAAATCATGACGGACAGGAATGAATGGGAAAAGTTTCAAAAAGTTCGAAATAAGATTCCTAGGGGTCATCCCTGGAATCTACCAAGAGTTCCTAATATGTGACTGAGTACCAAAATCCTAAAATATTCTATGACTCAACCTTAATCCTAGGGCAGGCTCGCAGTAGTACAGATAAGCTCAAGTACTACCACGACTTCGCATTAATTGCAAAGACTGACCTGCATGGGCCACCACTAAAAATGTGTCACGACCCGCATCCGGATATACGGGTACGAATACGTGGGCCACGCCCAGCCTACGCCGCGGTATCGACGGTAGAATGCTGTCAAGTATACTATACTAACTACAACTTCTATGATCCATAACTATGAAATGTACTCATGTCACGTCACGAAAACTAGGGAAGATAAGACAAGAAATAATTACAATATCACTAGAACAACTAGAATCTACAATGATCATAAGACAGAAAAAATAAAGAAGGAACAACAAGACTAACTAAAGATAACTACTAGGCAACTCACATAGAAGAATAGTGAGATCCACCTCAGCTAGCAACATCATGAAGTCTAATACTGAGGGCACAACTACTCCTAAAATTTTATCAACATATCCAGTCAGGATGGAACGAGCACAAATCTCAAATAACAGTTCTAATTAGACGATATTGAACATGTAGCAGTAAATAGAGAGAATATATAAGAAATCATGAAATGTACATGTGAGTATCATGGCAAGGTAAGCTGTAAATCTAGAGCTAGAACAAGGCAAGTAAAACTGATCATGGCATGTACAAGAATCAAGAATCATATCTCTAGGTGTGTGAATACTAGCTACAACATGTGGCCGGATTGGGTCTGCACAAGGTTATGATCAGCCAATCCTACGTGGAGTGTAGGATTGGTAGCATTCAAGGTCTACAAGAATAAACAAGGTGGATAATGACCACACATCTACACTAGTACTCCCCGTCCCCGACTGGTAGAGTGGATCCAAGCAAGACACGTTACGACACGGGATTCTACGAGAAGGGAGCAAGTCTCCTCGAGAATCGGTGTCCATATACTGCACAAGAACTACAAGGGAGCTTGCACAAGATATACCAAGATAACGAGGAATAACATTTCATGTCGGGATCCATGAATACCAATCCGTGTGACCAATGTGTCGAGAACAAGCATATCTACACTAAATACAAGAAACATAAACGATATCATAAAACAGAAATATTATCAGAGAATGTACTCGCCTGAGATCTGGTAGAATATGTCAACTGGTCCAAGAACAGTGCCTCGAGGACCAATAGGATGAAAATACTGTATCAATAGAAGGGTTTGGAAGTAAAATCAAGTCATACTAAGTCAAACTAGGTCAAGGCAAGTCAAACTAGATCAATCTAAGTCAATGCTTGACTTACAGTTGACTTTGGGTCAACTGGTCAACTCTGGTCAATTCTAGGTCAACTCCAGGTCAAACTTGACTAACGTTGACTAACAGTTGACTTTGGGTCAACTGGTCAACTTCGGTCCAGTTCCAATCAATTTGAGGCTATGGTTGACTTTCGGTTGACTTTTGGTCAAATAGTCAACTGTGGTCAACCAGGGTCAAAACTAGTCTAACCTAGGTCAAATGTTGACTCTACTTCGACGTTCAGTCAAAGTAGTCAACCATGGTCAAACTGGATCAAAGCTAGTCTCTATAAACATCTACAAGGTCAACTTATGAATTTCAGTGATTTAGAAATTACTGAAATCGACGGGTCTCTAAAACAACCCAAAGGAGAAAATATTATTATAATAGGATGACACAAAAAAAGGAAAAAATCTACAGATGTTGTCGGATGATGAAACTAACATCACCAACGTGTCCAGAATGGTCAAATCAGCTAGGATAGCCTGTCCAAAAGTCCAATTTGGATACCGGGACAAAACGGTAATTTTGGGCCAAAATGATGTCCGCCGTTGGACACACTTTGCACCGAAAAACATGCCAAAATAAAAGTGCACAAAACCTAACAAATTATATATCCACGAATCCAGAATGACGATACGAACCCAACGGTATATCCAGAATTGGATTCCGTTGACCCGATCTCAAATTGGTCCGTTGACCCAGACATTGAAAACCGATTTGCACGGAAAAGCGTGTCGGAGCCAATGTCCTCAAAACTCAGCAAATTATATGTCAACGAGTCCAGAATGACGATACGAAATCAACGGTATATCCGGAATTGGATTCCGAAGAGCCGATCTCAAAATGACCCGTTGACCCAGAAAGTGGGACCCGCTTTGTACCGAAATGCGTGCTAGGGCCCACGTTCTCTAAATCAAGCAAACTTTATATGAAAACATGCCAGAACGATGCCACGAGTCTACTGGTGGTGTCAAAATTTGAATCCGGAGTCCCGGGTTCAAAAATAGAATTTAACAAGTGCAAATTAAAGAATTCGGAAGGCCAACTTTGGCGTCGAATTCGACCGACCTAACAAGCTCAAACTGAAATGAAATCTAAAGGGGGCAGGAAGAGGGTTATACCAGCTGTGCACCGGAACTGGTGGCGCGCAAAACGGAGCTGCGACGACGAAGATACGAACCTGCGAAGTTGGGGTCGCAAAACTGTCCAAAAACAGTACAAATTAAAACGTCAACTTGGTGGCCGGTTTTGATGTATCAAACGACAAAATTAACGGGTGAAATTTGACAGAGGCGGAGGGGGATATACCGAGATTGCGACGGAGGAGACGGATCGCCGATCCAACAGTCGAATTTCCCAAAAAATGCGCGCGAAGTTGCTGCGACGGAACGCCATTTCTGGTTCTCGTTCGCGCGCGCGTCGACGGGATTCCGAGAAAACGCTGAAATCGCCTAGACGGCGCGTCCCGGAGGACGTTGGCCGCCACGGGAGGGTGCGGGGGTGTGCGCCCGGCCTAGGGCCACACAGGGGGGGATGCCACGGCCGGCCTGGCCGGCGGCGGTGGCCGGCTGCCGCTGCTGCAGCGAACTGCTGCTGCTGCCAACTGCTGCTGGTCTGCTGCGACGGCGGCGACGAGCGGCGCAGGCTCGACGGCGGCGGAGGCACGGCGGGGGTGGCCGCGGTGGAGGTGGTGCACGGTGGTGATGATGAAGGTGGTGATAGTGTAGGTGATGGTGGTGGTGTTGGTAGTGATGAAGCTTGAAGGAGAAGGAGAAGAGGGAGGTGGTGCTCGGCCTAGGGAGGAGGAGGAAGGAGGAGGCCGGTGGAGGAGTGTTCGGCCAGGGGAGTCAGCTGAAGCTTGGGGTGGGGGAGCTGGGCTCGGCATGGGAAGCTGGTGTGTGGAGGGAGAAGAGAGAGAGAGATGAGTATGTATGTGTGTGTGTGTTAAGAGAGAGAGAGAGAGAGTGAGAATAGAGATGGGGGAGTGGGGGTCTCGTACAGCAGTAAGGGGGGGGGGGGGGTTTAGTGTGATGGAGTGATAGGTGAGGTGGTGAAGTGTAATAAAGGGGAAGGGAGATATTTTTGTATATATATTTTATGTGTATATATATATATATATATATATATATATATATATATATATATATATATATATATATATATATATATATATATATATATATATATTAAAAAATATATATATATATATATATTAAAATATATATATATATATATATATATATATATATATATATATATATATATATATATATATATATATATATATATATATATATATATATATATAAAATGAGGGAATTAGATATTTATACATCAAAGAGATATTTAGGGTAGAGGGAAGAAATATCCGTGGGGGTATGGACAGTCATGATGGAGGGCAACATGGAGCTGGGGTTGGGTTCAGTGGAGCCGGGTTGGCCAAAATCGGACAAGGGGTAATATTTGAATTAAAATAGGTATTTATGGTCATGGATAAATAAGTAGCATGTGGGGGCTCAAATATATGGGACACAAGTGGCAGGCGGGTAGTAGGCTTCGTGTGGGCCATGTCCATATTTGGGGTCGACTAGGTTGGGTCGATGTCGGGTCCCGAAATTAAATGGAAAATTAAATCAGATTTTACGACAGATAATTAATTGGCCTAAATTGAACCGAAAGTTGTACGAAGGAAATTGAGCACAAAATGGAGTGTCTGAGTGGGACACGAAGGTCATGGGTGAAGAGCGTCTCGAGTAGATCAGGCATGACAAGTTAGTTTCGAGAAAATGACTAGTCTGGTGCTTCTAAATTAAAAGTCATGGTAACGCGCATATGATGATCAAGAAAAAGAGTGGGAATTCAATTAATAATTAAATGGTCTAATATTGACCCGAACTTGCGCGAAGCAAAAAGAGCACAAGAAAACGAGTTCAAGTGTGACAGGATATATCAAAATGAAGATAATCCCGTCTACTACAAACTCCAAGAAGGAAGTTTCCAGAGACTGGCATCCCTGATGCTCTAGAATTCCAAGTCACGGTAAAGAGCATTTAAGATCAAAAATTAATTATATAGAAATAAATTATTGAAAATAATTCATTAGAAAATTCGAAAAAAAATAATTCGGGAAATTCAGGGGGCTTACAGCAGACCCTTAGATTCTAAATTTTATATATGGGGTTAGTCGGGGGAGGAGGGCATAGCCGGTTCCAGGGGGAGGTGGACTAGGCACCTGCCTAGGGCCTCCTCCTCACAAGGGGCCTCCAATTTTTATTTTTATTTTTTTTGAATTTTGAATTATTTTATACCAAACAAAAAAATTATGGATCTGGAAAGTCAATGGCTGCATGGAAAAGAATCAAATAACATGTTAAAAAGAAAAAGAAAATATTGCATCTATTTCTAAGCCGCCTCTTCGTCTTCTCTTCTCACTTTTCTGCTAAAAATTTCTCTCCTACGAAAAAAATAAAACGGTCTCTCTCCCTCTACAAACGCGTCCATGCATGTTTTTTCTCATTTCTAGTTGCTAATATCTTTTTTTGTCTTGTGAAACTTTTATTATTAATTGATTAAAGATATGACATAAGCGCATTAAGGGAGGAGATCGTGAAGTAAATATATTTTTGTTACTTGTAAATAAAACAATAAATATATATAGATGGATAAGACCATCATTTTTGAGACTTGTCTAGGGCCTCCAAAATACTGGAGCCGGCCCTGGAGGAGGGAGGTGGAATTAGGTTGGGAAGGGAAAGATAGTTTCGTCTTATTTTTATTTTTGGGTATTAAGTTGAAAATATTTAATAGTTGATGGTATTAAATGTCGAGTAAAAAAATTTAGGATATCAAGTTAAAAATCTGATATCGTTGAGGGTATCAAATTAAATTAACCCTTAATTTAATTTAATTTTTTTTATATTATATATATGGGCCTATTTTAAAATTTTGTCCCGGCCCCATAAGCAGTTCATGGCGGGCCCTGGTTGCAAGCATAAAATAGTATAAATCGAATGTAAATAGCCTACTTCATAGTTGGAAAAAGGCATGTTTGCAAAGTTCCCGTGGTCTTCTTCTCCCCCAACCAGCCCCTCACGCTTCCCCGCCGCCCTCCCCCACCCCCACCCCCCCCAACCCCCACCCAACCCCAACCCCCTCCCCCTCCCCCCCACCCCCCCACCAACTCACCCCCCCCCCCCCCCCCCCCCCCCCCACCCACCCCAACCCCCACACTAATATACTCTCTCTTGTCGGCAGGCGATCGCAGTCGAAAGCGTCGATGGAATCGGTGACCAGCGAGCCCGTATGCGCAGCGGAGGCTCTCGATCTCCTCAACTGCGTCGCCGCCGATTCTTCTCCGTCGTTCGATCGTGGCAACTGCCTCCGTCTCTTGGACGCCTTCAGAATTTGCGTCACCGAAAAGGTCCCTTCCCTTTGCTTCTTCTCTTAATCTCTCCAATTTCAAACACCAAAACTTTTTTATTATTTTATTTTTTATATGTTTCAAAACCTCGTTCAATTCTAAGCACCACTTTTGTTTATACGTTCTCATTTTTTTTTCAGAGCAGAGTTGTAATCGTAACTATTGCTAATTTCTGGTAATTGCATCATTAGTAGATGAAAATGCATCTTGAGACCCAAATTTATAAAATAAATAAATCTAGAATGGGCTGGGAATGTATGGGAATAGTAGAAAATGATAAAACCATCTTCGGTGCTAAAGATTCTGGTCAAAAATTAATGTTGTAAAAAAATGATGTGAAATCTAGAATATAGAAATTGGGGCTCCAAATTGAGTCTTACTATTCTACAAAATGAGTTTCTACATTCTGAATGTAGAAATTATGAGACCAAAGCTATAGCTCCTATAAATGGGTCGGAACCATCATGGAACCCCAATTGAGCCTTACTATTCTACAAAATGAGCTCCTACATGTTTGCCGTTGAAAAATTAACGAACTTTCGTACTAACAACGAGAAAAAGAGTACTACTTTGATCCCAAACAGGATCTTCTGAGTACTATTTTGATTTTGGGGAAGCGTGACGATGGAGATCGAACATTATGGTGGTTTCTTTACTCCATTAACGATCTGATGACGAGACGAGAGAAAATTGCAAGTCTTCTGCTCAGCGGCAAGGTGGATGTCAATTCGGCTCTCTGAAATTTGCTCTGATTCTATTTCTCTGAATGTCTGGGGATGAAATGAAGGAAGGCTCCTTTTATTTATAGATTGCTAAAATGAGCAACCTATAAGCGCATATGTGATGCGCGCATGGATTTTGGGCGCGCAGGAAAGCTGCGCGCATGGCTTTTGAACTGAATGCTGTTGCAATTGCGTTGCGGCCTATGGAGGAGCTGACACGTGGCGGTTGTTGAGATTTATTTGTTGCTGAGATCTTGGGTTGTTGACACCCGTCATAGGCATGACTGAGTCAATGACACGTGGCATGTGCCCATTGCTCAAAGATCTCGTTTGTTGTAACCAAAAAGATTCCTACGCCATGAAAAATGTTTTCCCGAACTGATTTGACGTATGACATCTTCTGTTGGATGGAATTTTGGGCGTAGGAGAGATTCTACGCCTGAGGAACCTCGGCGTAGGTGACACATAGGCGTGGAGGAAATCTGTCTTTAGTTAGCCACGTGGCACTGCACTTTGACAGAACTTTTCATAATTATGCTGACATAAGTGTTGGCGTATGCTGTCAGCACGTTCTTCGAAGCGTTTAGTTTTTAGCGGGGGAAGGCTTGGCTACGCCTGCATTATCCTAAGCCAAGTACCGTTGTGGTATTGGGCGTATGGGTTTGTGAGGAGAGTGGCTACTCGATTCCTGAGTTGCCGTCATTTGCACAGAACTTAGGTGCACCCTGCACCAAGCTCGAGTTGACAGCTGATGACAGACTTGTCAGAGGGGCATTAAATGCTCTTGAAGGACGCCTAGGCGTAGTGCTTCTGTCGGTATAGCAACCTGAAGTTCTTTTAGCCATTTGTAGGCGCATGGGCCTTTGATCGTAGGTCTTGGTGGCACGTGTGATGGATTGTGTAGGATTTGTCAGACGCATAATTTATGCATATTTTCATGCTTCTACATTATATTCTGAATATGGAATCTAAAAATTGGGATGAGCCTTACTAAGGATGCTCTAGGAGCTAGTGCTCGGCGGTGAGCGGGAATCTACGAGTAAGGACACTTCGATGTCGTGTCGGTGTCGAAGATTCAAAAGTTAAAATAGGACATGCCAAAATGGATGCCATATCCAACTTGTTGTGTCCATTTCATGTGTCGTATTTGTGTCGGTGCGAATATTGATGGGAAATGGAAACTGCTTCCTAGTTAGATAGGTAGGAAGGGCATGATGAAGCTGGTAGATCCATGCTTGGTTTCCTATCGATTATCGTGGTGGAGAGTGCGTCTAACATATGTGCTCTATTATTTCGGTGATCAAGAAGAACGAGTTAGCAATTCATGGCAGTGGTAAATGGTGAGCCCGTCCAATGATATAATAATACATGATAATATTAAAAGCCAAAGAAGAAACTAATCAAACATTTGTCAATTATAACTAAGATAGAATTACCAAAACTAATAAGATATTGTCATGTGTCATTATACCATTGGACGGACTCACCATTCACCACAGCCACGTGGCGAGCCCGTCCCACTGAATAATTTATCCATGTTAAGGGTCTCTCATGCCTTCAAGATGAGGGCTACAACGAACTTAGAAGTTGGCAAAAAAAAGAGTAGCTGTAGAGACTCGAAAGGATTGAGATTCTAATTGTTTGTTGTTTAAAACCAGTGGTTGAGGTGTCCTAGGTTCGAATCCGGATAGGGGAGGGGTTGGGGTGGGGGGAGCTGGCCCTTATTCTTGATTTATAGAATGTCTAAAGCTCCAAGAGGAATTTAAGATTTTTATTCATTATTTATCCATGGCTATCTTGATTCCGAGTTCTGCATCCATTTTCCTTATTGTTAGTTGTTTCCTCCCTACTCCACGAGGTAATACCTAATTTTGCTATTTATGGATGCAAATTTATTTGTGTAGGTCTTATTGAGGATTTTAACATGTTCATGTGTAGTGCCCCGCCCCCACATCGTGTCCCGTTTCCGTACGACGGGTGCGCGAGAAAGGAACATTGTTGCTACCAGTTTAGTTGGAACCGATATATCGGGATCAGTTGAATCGGTCGAACGGGAACGATTGAATTAAGATCATTTTCTCGTTATGGAAAGGCTTCTTCGTAATCAAGTCTCATATTTAGCGGGTTGCGCCTCGATGATTGGCTCTGCGGCTGAGTCGGAAGAGACCTTCCGTTGCTTTGTTTTTCATGCCGTACTTGCTTTAGTTTTGGTTTTCGTGAATGTATTTTCGTGAATATTTTTGATGGTTTCATGGCTTGCGTTTTCGAACTTCGCATTCGTATCGAATTCCTTGAATAACACAGTGTTCTAATCAGTTGCTTATGCGATTGTAGGTGATCGCGTAAGCGACGTCTAAGAGCAGCCAACCAATTCCTCGTCTGAAGCAAAGACTAAGATGAGTGACTGACCTCCTTCGTCTCGACCCTCTGTTTCAAATCAATCATGAAACACAAAATCAATGCTTGTTGCCATAGTGTAGAATCAATGAATTGAGGCACGATTCTTCACGAAATACTTGCTAAAGGAAACTCGTAATGACTGCATCAATTTGGTAATTTACTCAGAAAATGTAAGTTTCACACAAAAAAGAGAAAATATAAGGTTCTAGAAAAGAGAGAATTATTTCAAGATCTGCAAACACGATCATTGGACAACTTGTTGATAAGGTGTAGTTTTTTTCGAACGGTTGTCTAGGCCAAGGAGCCGATTCGGCCCGGGAGGAACGAGTATAGCAAGCGCCAACAATGAATCGGTACGGGTGATTCGAAAACTTTCGCATATGGCTCGCTACCCGCCGCAAAAGGGTCGCCGTCTAACCCAACTATAATCCGTGATGGCTTGACATTGCCAGTGATCTTTACACACCTTTCACTGCTTGAACTAACGCATGTGACACGGGATGATTATGATAACTGTTCAATGTATACAATTTTATATGTTTGCCTCAAAACATGTTAACATGTAAATCAATCAGGATTGTTAGAAAGATCACCAAATAGTTAACATATTTTATAAAACTGTTTGAACCAAATGCAGAGCTTCGGTTTAATTAGCCACTCGCCAGTACATGTGATCGTACTGACCCTCGCTCTTCGCAGGTGTTAGGAATCAAGAAGAACGCGCCAACTGACCAAGGCGACGTTCGTGCTTTTGAAGATTCGACAGTGTGTCGAAGACTTCCGTCGCATCACTTTTGAAGACTCTTTGCAACAGTACAAGAAACATGTCTCGGCCTCCCTCCATTCCAGGTGGCTGGAATACTTTTGTTGTAAATGAGGGATGTATGTATGGAATGGCTATCTCATCGGCACTCATTTTTAAATCGAGTCATGTTGTAAAGTCTGCGCGGCATAATTGTAATAGAGTCTGTAAATGATGTCTATTATCAATAAAATGAAAAAAAATTCTGTCTCAATGTGTTGTTCAATTTGTCTGCGCTCTCTCTTAGATGTTGTGTTTCGAATTACCTTATGACTATGACTTGTGCGATCGCAACCTATGTTCGCAGGACATCACGCCGGGGGGGACGACTATCGATTCTTCGGAATCGGGGCGTGACATCCTGCACGCCAAGATGTCCTGTAGTTTGCTAGAATGCCCATCTTTCGTTTTTAGCATTGGCCATAGGCTGATAGTTACCTGAAATGCTCGTCTTTCTTGAAACCTGCCAATCCGTCCTCAAGCATAAGTCAGAAACTCTAATGCAGGTAGGTTTTAATAAGCAGGTGATGACTAGAAACCATTTTAAGACACAATTTGACAGAAGACTTCCAGCTGCATGATAACCTTCTGCCTAAACTAGTGAGTCCATCTAGAGCTTTCAGATTCCCAGCTCGAGCAGTACTCCTATAGGCTCGATCATTCTTTCTTGAGTTGACCAATTTTCCACCAGAAAACTAATGTGATCCCTTTCCTGATCTTGTATTAGATATTGTATGCAGCATAACCTCTTACTGTATGTAAATATGCGGACTGGAGAATTCGTATGGTACCTCCAGCAACATCACAAAATTTTGTTCTTACACTTTTCTTCAACAGTTTGTCCAAAAGGCAAGGAGTTGTCTTCAATCAACTGATCAAGGCCATTCCTCTGTAAGAGAGAATCATAAAGGATATCATCAGCGGATCTGGCCCGTAGTCCTCTTGCTTTTTTTCATTCTGCAATCTTTCTCTAACTGATTGAGGAGCAATTTAGTCTTCCTCACAAAAATGCAGACATTAAGCTTTCCAGCCTACTATTGTTTCTCCTAGGCAACATAAATTATGGTAACGAAGTAGAAATAGTCTCAGATTTTTTTAACTCTGCACAAAAGAAAGAATTGGACTTCCATCAGACTTTGCACATTGAAAGCAAAGGGGAACAGTTTCTGTGGTTCAGCTGTTACGGAAACCAGGGGCTGTATGTAAGTGTAGCAATTTTCCTTTAGTATTCTTTATCATTTTGTTTTACACTTCTTAGTGTCGCCTCACTTATGTGCATTGGAGTTTTCTGGTTAGCTACATCCATCTAGACACGAAAAACCATGATAGGGACTTGATGGAATGAATGGTCACAACACCAATTGTGGCATGTTCGAAACGAACATTGTAAGACATGCCATTGATTTTCACTTCTCTCAGCCTCCTAGGTTACGAACTATTAACAGTACCAAAAGCATCTATATCTTCAGGTTTGTGTGGTTCTTGTATTAATATCAACATAGGTGTTTGCTTCCCAGCATGAAAAAAGAACAAAAATCTCAGGTACATAATGCCATTTGATTAGTGATGCCAGATGCATGTTCCTCATATCTTCATTTCCCATCTACTCTTCAAACCTCAATCTCTCACCTGTCACCTTTTTTCATAGGGTGCCTTGATCCATTACTATCCTCATACTTTTCTCATCCCTTCTTGATTCCCGTAAACTTGTCATATAGATTTGTTGGTTTATATAGCTTCTTAGTTAAGGACACACTCTTTTACGTTTACCTTGCCAGGAACTCATCACTAAGGTAAATATAGGCGTGGTATGGCGGACTACTTCATAAGTTGTAGGTATCTCAAATTTTGATTGTATTTTCATGTTGTTTCACTAAACCAGTTGATTGTTCAGGTAGAAAATAGAAACAAAAACTGCTAAGTGTTGATTACTTCAATTTGGATATCCTCACAAGTGAATATTTCTAGTACATAATGTTCTTTCATACTGATCTTTTTTTTTTTCTTTTTTGGTATTTGGCGCTAGATTACTGAGAGGGCCAAGCATGATGGTTAAGTTAATTTCAGTTTTATAAGAATGAAAATGATATTTCATTGGTCCACTGTTGTGGCATTTATACTGTTTAGGATAAACTAACTGCTGGGTTTTGTTTTCTATGTATTGAGAGGGCTGGGGACGAAATACTACCAAAACCCTTGAAATTTATAGAATTCTACTCAAGCCAGCATTCTGCTAAATTTGACAGAAATCTTCCAGCTGATTGATAACCTTCTTCAAAACTGAGGGGATAGTAATTAGGTGACCCTTATTCTGGAAATAAGATTTCTCAGTGGTTGGAGAAGCACTTTTCATATTCATAAAGTTCACGTTAAACTCCTCTGATAACCCGTCAAGAAACTGAAACATGACTGGCGAATGCATTGCCCCTGGTGTAATATTGAAATCACTTCTCAGGTTCTATTTTATTTTGTTCTTTAACCCAAGAACCTTGTGTGTGTGAGCACACACACACACATGGAGATATGGAGCGTATGGGAAAGGAGGGGAGGGGGCGATCTATTTTTGTTCTTTGTAACTAGATAAAATCAAGTGTGTATAATTGGATATTTTATCATCCAAACACAGACGCATGAAATAGAATTCTCTATAAACTGATAAGGATCCAGTTTTATCACTCTGTTCTGTGTCATTTGTTCACTGGGAAGCAGAGTATCAGTGCAGTGTTAAAGCAGTATCAGGAAGAAAGTTCAAGTCAAATTGCATTGGAATAAATAGGGAATGGCAGAGTCAGCATACCTTGTCAGCAGATATGTGTGTGGGTTTGCTAGTGGTCTCTAATTGCCAGCTCTGCAATTCTGTTTGCCAAGTCAGCAAGTTAGTTATGCTGACACTGAACATTTTTCATTTTGTAGCCCATCTATAAATAGGAAGAAAGAGAGAAGGGAGGTGTGTAAGAATTTTCTTGATTCATTTCTTTCCTCCACAACTCTGTAAGTTCTTTTCTTCTTCCCCAATCTATCAAATAAAACCCTAGAAATTTCTCTCTTCCCATTCTTTCTACTTTCTTCAGTACAAGGTCTGTTAGGAAAGCACCTAACATAAACACCCCTGATAATTAATCAAGATACGTGAGGGGATCGAAACAGCCATGCAAAGGGTTTTATATCCTATGAGAACGCATTCTTCTAACGTAGTATTGAAGTCAATTTACATGTTCAGTCCTTTTTCTCTATACTGGAGCTGTGTGTCTGTGTGTGCGTGTGCCTGCGCGCAACGAAGAGAGCCATGGGCCATGTGTAACTGGATATTTGAAACAGAGAATCACATGCTGATTTTTAGCAGGCTATTGATTACGCAACTGAAAGCAACGTTTGGATGGTGGTGGTTGGAGGAAAGCTTCTGCTGGCATGGTGATAACCGATATTTTGCTTTGTTGAAAAGTTCATGTGAAAGATCTTCGCATAATTTGAGATGTTATTTCATCATACACGATATTTTCATATAATCGCATGAATTGTGTAGCATCAATGTTTTCCTCTTTTAATACCAACTGATTAACAGTATGCATTATGATTGTTTCTCTCAATTTATCCTGCTGCTTGATTTTTCTTTGAATTTCATGTGTTGTGCTAACATTTAGTATATCTACTTTCTTCAGAAAGTGAAGAAATTCTCTCTAGCTGGACAGGGCAAAGCAGCTGGCACCCCAAGTACTCAGGAGAAAGCCTGAGAACTCTGTGATTTTCCTGGCACAGTTGTGTGATCTATCCGAGTTATCGGGACAATTTTAATTACTCTGTGATTGTCTAAACATAGAGAGAGAGAGAGCTTTTATGGACAATTTTGATTACTCTAGTCAAGGGAATTAATTTAAGGCCTCGTTTGGTTCGCGGAATCTCCTGGTTGGGAAAGGAAAGTGATTACTTTCCTATGTTTGGGTGTCAAAGGAATTGAGGAAGAAAGGAAAGTGATTCCCAACGGAAGGAAAATTAGAGGAGAAAGTGATTTCATCCATCCAAACAAGGAATCACTTTCCCAGATTGAAGTAATCACTTTTCTTTCCAAATTCCGTGGCATTTCCAAACACCGGAAAGGAAAATCAATGGGAAATAAAATTTCCCAAAAGAACGAAAATGACAAGGAATTGGTTTCCTTTCCCTTCCATTCCGCGAACCAAACGAGGCCTAAGAGTAGATTCTAACCGTCTTTAACCGCTGTTCTCTTCAAGTTGACTTGCCTTTGTTTTCAGTGTCTCTCGACCTCTAGGAGACTTGTTGAGTTCTGCAACTCATTTCCATTATTTATGTGTAGGCCGAAGTGATTTGTTTTAATTCTCACAATGAAAAGTAAACTGGTTGGTTGTAATCGTTTCTATTGGTTTCTCAGCTGATTCTCTGGGCTTCTTGTTCATAGCATGATACTCTACTAATTTGCAGGAATCTTGGTACCAAATGGCAATGATTCACTATGTTACTGTTTTTGTTTTTTGGTCCAACTTCTCTTATTTTGGACGAAGCTCCGGGTAAGATATGCACTCTTCGTGAATAAAAAAAAATGATCCACTTTTATTTGGTATTTTGGACTAAATTCTTTTGCTCCTCGATACTCAATCAAATCTTTTTTTACGATTGAATTCGTCTCGACGGTCCCATATTTAGTAATTCTCGGTCAGATCTAGTATGGATCGTACATGGACGATAGTTGGAGTCTGCGGCTCTCCTAGGGTTCCCTCATCTGGGATCCCTGGGGAAGATGATCAAGTTGGCCCTTGCGAATAGCTTGATGCACTATCTCCCTTCAACTCTTTGCTTTGAGCGAAATGTGGTCCCTTTTTCTTTGTGAGTATCGGGAATATCCCCCATTCATAGGTCCGAGATCCACATTTATAAATTGAAAGGTCCGAATGATCAACCCTGCAATCAGTTGTTAGAATCAATAGGTGTTCAAAACGTTCATTTGAATAAATTGAAACCCTTCTTATTGGATGATCATGATACTTCCCAAAGACCGAAATTCTTGATCAATGGAGGTACAATATTACCATTTTTGTTCAAAAAGATACCGGGCCTTTAAAGGAAGGGCAAATACGGCAACGAGTTTGAGCGGCCAGGTCTTCCTTCTTGGCCTTGGAAGTTCCAGGGCCTATCTTTATAGTAAGGCTGGACGTAATATCCACTTCCCCTTGTGGAGTGAAATGGGATGCTAAAGGTACAAAAGAAAAGTGGATTTTCATTGATTCCTCCTCAAAATTTTATTTCAATTGGAATTTGGTTATTCACGATGTACGATGAGCCCCGTTAAGGTTAAACATCCATGGTTGAATGGTTAAAGCGCCCAACTCATAATTGGCAAATTCGTAGGTTCAATTCCTGCTGGATGCACGCCAATGGTTCAATAAGTCTATGGAATCTCATCATCCATACATAACGAATTGGTATGTTATATTCATACCATAACATATGAACAATAAGAACTAGATTTCTTATCGATACTGGAACTCATAGGGAAGAAAATGGATTTATGGATGAAATCAAATATGCAGTATTTACAGAAAAAAGTATTAGGTTATTGGGGAACAATACGAATAATATCCAAATACCAAATACGTTATTTCTTTGATCCATAGAAAGTAAAAAGAATTGTTTTTGGTAATATCAAAGAAAGAATTTGTTCTTCTTCTGTAAAGAATTCTTCTAATAATCCAGAACCTAATCTTTGCAAAAAAGTGCGTACAGTACTTTTATGTTTATGAGTCAAAGTTCTAGCACACAAAAGTCGAAGTATATACTTTATTCGATATAACCCCTTTGAAACTGAGCTGCCACTACACTTTTCTTTGCTGATACACCGAGGTATAATCTATTGCGATTTCTAAATCTATTGCTGATACACCGAGGTATAATCTATTGCGATTTCTATATCTATTGCTGATCCACTACGCTAAAGTAAGTTAAATCTTAAATCGATTGATTCGATTTTGTGTGCAATGAGAACAAGACGACTGTTTTTTTTCTTTCTATTGTCACGTCCGAGACCCCTTACTTTCTTCTCTCATCCCTAACATATCTATAAGGCAAATTATAAGGGCACAGCCTTTTTTACTCGGGACTGTCCAAGTGACTGTTTTCCATTATTTACAAGTTTGCCACTGAAAAAATTACTCAGGGCTATCCAAGTTGTAGGTATAAAAGTTAACTCTTATTTTTTTTTTTTTTCCTTTTTTTCCTCACTCTCCATTCTCTCTCCCTCTTTCTTCTCCAAACCCTAGGTCTGGTCCCCACCATTTTTTCAACCCCACATTTCTCCAAACCCTAGAAGATTCTCCAAGGAAGATTCCTAGAATATTCGGTACGATGACGTCCGGTAAACGACAAAATTTCTGAGTTTTTTTTTTTAAGTAATCTTATATTTTGTCCCAATGTAGAAATTATGGAAGAAAGTGGATCACGTCTATCAATCGAGGAACCCGGATCTTCCGAACAACACGACAAAACATCCGAAGAACTCTCGGTAAATTTTCGACCGACTGCTACGCATTCGACTGTACGAGAGGACTGCCAGACTTTCTGGCAGTCCATAGAACAGAAAGGACTGCCATATTACACGACAGTCTATTTGTACAACTAGTGTAAAATAGGACTGCCGCAAAACATGGCAGTCGAAGAAGTAAAGAGGACGGCCAGATTATGTGGCAGTCTATATGTAGAAATACTGTATAGTTGGACTGCCAGACATTCCGGCAGTCCATAAAACACGTAGGACTGCCACATAACTCAGCAGTCAATGTGTAGAACTAGTGTTAAGTAGGACTGCCAGACTTGCTGGCAGTCTTTTAAACACGTAGGACTGCCACAAGAAATGGCAGTCTTTGTTAAGAAGTAGTGTAAAACAGGACTGCCAGACTTTCTGGCAGTCTATAAAACACGATGGACTGCCGGAATGTCTGGCAGTCCTGTTGTACAGTCCTGAAGGAAGGGCAATTTTCCTTGACAGTCTTGAAGTTGTTGATATTGTAATTTTGGTTGTAATTGTGATTGGCAATTTTTTTTTTGAAATTAAATGTAGGGCCCACCACCTCATATTTCCGTTGACTTGAGTAATATATTCTCAACGGATGTCGCATTTGAATCTTATGAAGAAGCATTAGAATGGTGCAGACAAGTTGGAAGGCAAGTAAACACAGTCCTTGTCATTTCAAGGTCATTACGAGGCCCGTCGTGTCGTAAAACTGCTGATCTTTGATGCGAAAGAGGTGGGACATTTAGGCTTCATCGAAAGAAAGAAGAATGTGCCCGAAAAAAAGTCCCGGAGAAGGCGGTAGGGTCCAGAAAGTGCGGTTGTCCTTTCAAGATTGTGCTTGTCTCAAGAAGGATGGAAAGTGGACAGTTGATGTCAGAAATGGGATACACAATCATGCGGTGGCGGAGACACTTACCGGTCATCCCTATGCCGGAAGGTTGAACGAACAGGAGAAGAAGTTAGTTGAAGAATTGTCCTGCTCCGGAGTCGCCCCGAAGCAAATTTATTCCGCAGTGCGCCAGAAGAATGAACAGAACAAGTCAACAATGAGGACAATCTACAATGCACTCTCGAGATCGAGGACAAATACCCTAAGAGAAAGAATGGCGATGCAACAAGTTATGAAGTTACTTGCCGACAATCACTATGTGGAGTACCATAGAAGACATCCGCCGTCCAATGAAATTACCTCTATGTTTTGGGCGCATCCGGAGTGTACGCATTTGGCACGGTCCTTTTCCGATGTCTTGGTGGCTGATTGCACGTACAAGACTAACAAATTCAAGATGCCACTCTTCCACATTGTCGGCTTCACGTCAACGGGTAAATCATTTTCAGTTGCATTTTGTTTCTTGAAGAATGAAACAGTAGATGATTATACATGCATTTTGTTTGACAACCAGCTATAGTCTTCGATCCGACTCTAGATGCAGCGCCAAGTTCGCGGTAGAGATAAGCTAGTATACCGCTTCCAAATGATATTTGATCCACAGTGCCTAAGTTCATAAAATTGTTAACATATTTGGCGTGAATCGAGGTTCCGGACTTGTCCGGAATGCAGACGGCTCCCAAGATGAAATACATGTATGCCCGGGCCACTGCATCGTCGTTGGCGTCGTCCTCATTGTCATTTTCATCGTCTTCATCGTCATCATCATCAATGTGTGCATTCCTAAGAAAACTCAAAGAAACTTCGTACAACTTCTTAAACTCGGGGAGACTAACAAAATTCCCTGCCTCAATACCGAGTGCATTGGAGACCAATTCCACCATCTCGTCATACATCTCAAAGTCACCCGTATCATAATTCATGAGCATTGGACCACCATCAACTCTAAGTCCCAAAATGTGGTGGACGTCGTCGAGGGTGATCGTCAACTCCCCGGAAGAGAAATGGAAACTGTTTGTTTCGGGATGCCACCGCTCCACAAACGCAGAGATCAGTGCGTGATCCAAGATCTTGTACGAGTGTTTCGCAATATGCTGCAACCCAGTGGGGATGATTTTGGCCTTCACACCTTCTTTCAAATTGTCAAAATTCCATGTACTGCACATCTTAGCGTGGTTAATGACCCGCAAGATACGCGAACTTTTCTGAAAATAAAACAATATAAAGAAACTATAAATATAAAATGTAACTACTATTTTACAAAAGAAATGTAAATATCTAAGGTAGTGAACTTGCCAGATCCTTCCAAATTTGGTAAGATATGTGGTTAGGCAGGGACGTCAATAGTGAGCAACCGATTGGCCTCACTTCCGGATCAGCTCTATCAGAAGCGGCGTTCGCGTCAGAAGGTCCGGAACCATCGTCCCCCCTCTATGAACAATGGGAACAATGGGCAAATCCTCATCGGAGGAGGGGGAATCAGGACGAGTCTTCTGTTGCTTCGATTTACTTGCAACATGTTTGGTTCGACGTGGTGCAGTCTGAGAGGGCGCCGCCGGTTCACTTATCGTTATTGGTTTTTCGCGAACCCGCTCAGCTTCACGTGCCTTCCGCTCCGATGCGGTAGGTCGTTTTCTTCCACCCTCGACGTCAACGTCCTTCGACTTCGGAGTCGGGTCGTGACTACGAATATTTAATATCAATCGATTAATACTTAGCAAACATCAAACAAGACTGCCAATTCAGGACTGCCGCTCTTTCTGGCAGTCCTATGTACTGTTAGGACTGCCAGAGAGAGGGGCAGTCCACTTGTACAGCAAGTATTACAAAGGACTGCCGCACTTTGTGGCAGTCCTTTATGCGTAAAGGACTGCCACAAAGTGCGACAGTCGTCCGTAATACTTGCTGTACAAGTGGACTGCCCCTCTCTCTGGCAGTCCTAACATTAAGTAGGACTGCCAGAAAGAGAGGCAGTCCACGTGTACATCAAGTATTACAAAGGACTGCCGCACTTTGTGGCAGTCCTTGATGCGTATAGGACTGCCACAAAGTGCGGCAGTCCTTTGTAATACTTGCTGTACAAGTCGACTGCCCCTCTCTCTGGCAGTCCTAACAGTACGTAGGACTGCCAGAAACATGGACAGTCGTCGTCGAGTCGAGAGGAACTGACTTGGGTTGTTCGAACTAAATTAATAGGATTTTGGGGGGGAATTGACAACGTATTAGGTTTCTTACCTTGATTGAGAGGAACGTTTGCGTGCCATCGTAGGGAGAGATGTTGGAAAATGGTGAAGACGAAGGAAATGGCGGAGATGAGGATCGAAACCCTAACCGTGACAATTGCGTAAAAGAAATGGAGAGAGAGGAGTGGAAAATCGTGGAGAAGAAGAAGAAGAAGAAGAGGAGGGAAAATAGGGTTTGTGAAGAGAGAGAGGAAAAATTTCAAATGATACAGATTTTCGGGTTTGGGGGGGGCTGTGGGGTTTGGACAGCCCCCTGAGTGAAAACTTTGGACAGCCCGAGTAAAAGTTCCTCAAAGCCTGGCTAGTCCTAATCCTGGATAGCCCCGAGTAAAAAAGGCTGTGCCCTTATAATTAGCCATCTATAAGGTAAACTTTTTAAAATTTGTGTACTGCACATTTTCTACTTGTGTTACGTATCATCCAGGTGCTCCTAACCACCCCATAGCTTATCGTGACTGGGGATCCCAACAGTCACCACATAAACGGTGGCTTTAACTTTTTTTTTTTCTCAGCAATTATAAGAAATTATCCAGGACGAGCTAACGACGTGGCACTGGTGAATGGTGAGTCCGTCCAATGCTATAATGGCACATTGTAATATCAAAAGCCCCCAAAAAAAATTCAAATAATTGTCAAATATCAGTAAGATATACGGCCCTCATAATCGTCAGACGTTCAGTGCTAATAATCCTATATAATTATATTCTAGCTGTAGTACAGAGTGGTGATTAAATGAAAAATTGTCCAGGCCCTCCTCATCCAGGAGGATAATCAAATCATATCGAGTCGGGGTGTACTGGTAACACCACCGTACATCGGGGGTGAAGGTCGGGTTCGAGCCCTCCCTCCCACGGAGGTGGCTAGGTGGCGGTGGCCACGGCCTCCGGACCAAGGTCAGGTGGAGTCGTCCACCGGCTTTGGTTTAATTAAAAAAAAAAAATCACAAGCCTGATAATACATTGAAAAACTCTTCAGATTCAATCTACTCTCCTTCTCAGAATAAAATTAGTTCTTATAAAATGAACAAGTAAGAAACATGGAGCGCATATGTCTACCCTTGTATGGTTGCTGGAGGCAGAGAGAATACCAGATAAAATGGAAAGTAGCAGCTTGCACAATTAGAAAGCAAGACAGGGAACAATCACACAAGCCAAGAGAGCAACAACACAATCAAAAAGATTAAAAGCAAATCACCCCAGGGGTCCAACTTCCTAAAAAATGACAAGCATACAGCCCCACCGACATTCATTCCAACACTTCCACTTTCCCTTCCCCCTCTCTACCTCTCTCTATCAAACTCTAACCATCCAGAATAGAAGCCTAGAAAAGCTTGATGGGGGAGGAAGCATCCAATGGGTGGATGAGGTAGGTGAGGACCAAGGCCACCAACATCAGCACGTAGGCGATCCCTTGGTCGATCGATGTTCCTGCAACAAAGCAAAGAAAATGAAAGCATAAGCCGATTGTTGTGTAGAAAACAGAAGCGGAAGATTGGAACTCTGAAGACAACATACATAACCAAAAGAAGCTGGACGATCAAGAAGCTGGACGATCAGAAGACAACATTTAGTGGCAAGTTAGGTTCCAACTTGAGAGAAAATTGACTTAGGTGCTACGGATGTGTGCAACGTAGTGCAGACTTTCAACGAACTTGGAAATTGTTAACGTTACAGCGGAGTAGCGGACATGGCCCTTAACAAAGCTGAATGGAAGAAAATAATCCGAATACCCAACGTCAATTTTAGAGAGAAATGCTTTGTGGTGGTGGTGGTGGTGGTGGTGGTGGTCTTAATCAAAAGAACCAACACCAGCTCATGTACAGAATGCTATTACACAAAGGGAAAGAAAGAGTCGATTGGAGAAGGTCGAGAGAACTTCCCAAAGAATTAATTCTTCCCAACAAATTTCTGTATCTTCTTTTGCTCTCCTTGGAACAAAAGGATCTATTTCTTCTTCCATAGAAATCCTTCTAATAGCAAGGAAAAAAAAGGAAGGGCTTACACCTTTCCAATTTCTCATCAAGTGACAAGGGTTCCTGTAACTAATCTAACTTTCGTCCAGATCGTAAAAAAAAAAAAAAAAAAATCTGATTATACTCTCTACAAGGTAAATATTGTATACCGTAGCTAGAAACATTATGTGTATGCCGCAACTAAAAACAGTATATAGCCATTTAAAATGTGCCGCAGCTGCTAGCCCCACATGACGGGATCCAGACCTACCGGGACAGACACTGTAGGGCCTGAAGAGAGAGAGAGAGAAGGGGGGGGGGGGGGGGGGGGGGGGGGGGGGGGAAGGGTGGGGGTTGTATCTTATCTTAAAATGTAAATATACCCAAACGGAAAAGACTTATTACTGGCAGGACACCAGAGGGATCTGAGGCCATCTCCAACCAAAGTCCTCAAATCAACTATTCGAGGATTTTTTTTTTTCTCCAATCTATCCACAAATTGAGGAAAATTTTGAGGATCGGGAGATTGACTCCTCAAGGAGAAAGAAAATCCTCAAATTTGAGGATCCAATATTTATACCCATTTTGTCCTATATATTTTAATTTTATAAATATAATTACTATAATAATTATAACATTAAGAACTTCTTGTTGAGATCTTCCAATAGAGTATTATATTGAATATATTTGTTATTAATATTATTTTTTTGCTTTGTAGAATTTCAGATAATTTTGGGAGCCCCCACGGAATTTCAGAGAATTTTGTTTCTAATATAATATATATAATTATATTAAAATAATTCTAAAGAAATGAATTTCTGTATAAAGAAATAATTGTTGTTTATTGTTTGAGCAGAGACGGGGTTGGAGTTGTAAAGTTTTGAGGATGGAATAATATGGAAATATTCGAGGGGAAAATTGAGGATGGCCAAATAGTAAAAACGAAACATTAAGTTAATGACAATGTAGCCTTGGAGCAAAAAATCTGTGCACAAATGGTCAAGATCTGGGACTGACATTGGCAACATGACTCTGGAATCAAAGTAGTCAGGCCAACAGAGAGTATAAACTAAAAGACACAGGGCTGACAGTACAATGGGGTCCTTCATAAATTGACCTCATGAAAGAGTAAATAATTATTTACATTGCCAATTGAAAATACAATAACTATATTTAAAAAAACATAGAAGTTGCCATGAATTTCCTCACATTAATGGGAAAGATATTCACAATAAAGGGAAATTTCAAAAGCTTCTAAAGGAAATTTGAAAATTCTCTGGCCCTTGCAATTTCTAGAACTCAGAAATAATGATTCTCATACGCACATAACCAAACTTTTTAACATTAGTATTAGAAAAAGCTCAAATTTTTTATGCATTATCTAATCTTCCATCACTATATAACCAATTTTTTGACACTATTATTAGAATATAAGAGCTAAAAATTTATGCAATTTCTTAAATAAAATGTAGGTCGATGTAAAATCCCCAAATAAACAAAGTGTGTTAGGTCTTTCAGCTTCATAATCACATCTATAACAAGATCAACGTTATAACCTAGCATTTCTGACATCATTATTAGGAATTTGGAACTTGATAATCATGTAAATTCTTAAATTAAATGTGGTTATATCTAAAATTTCCTAACTAAACATGATATTGTAATATAGTTACTATACAAGAAAATGCCAATTAATTTACAATCAATGCAATTTATTAAGGAATCAAAATTGTTAGGGAGTATCACAATTTTGGCAGTACTAATTTTGACCGTCGTGGAAAAAAATCAGTACTGTCAATTTTTTTTGGCAGTCCTGTAGAAATCTCCTTATTTTTTTCAAAATTGTGATGCCCCTAACAATTTTGTTGAGCCTTTACCAATGGCCTTTATTAAATTAAACATAGAAATAAATCAAGAAAGAAAAGAATAATTTTCAAAAATGAACAAAAAAAATAGAGAGCTAGAGACCATCGCTGGTGGGAGCGGGGGCGGGGGCCTGGGCGTTGACCGCCGGCAACGCGATGGCGAAGACGACGGCTATGACGGCCATGGCGCCGACGGAAACCCTAGGAGCAGCTGATGCCATGTTCTTTTTTGCAAAAAGATCCCCAAAAGAATTGAATAATTTCAGTAAACCCTAAGATCTCTCTCCCTCTCCCCGAAAAAAAGGAGAGATTTTGAGACGGGGGAGAAACTCTTAAGTTGCTGTTTTTTTTTCTGGAATTTGTTGATGACGGGTCGCACTAGCCAGGGTTCCGCAATTTATAGGGAGAGAACAAGCCGGAGCTCCGTTAGCATTGCGGATTCTATACGTTAACCCGGTAACCCGTTTGGAATTTTTTGATTTATAACGTATATTAGAAATTTAGAAAATTGTGTATGGCCTCTTCCAAATCCAAAAATGCGTTTGATTGCAAGGTGGAAAATACGTGGAAAAAAAATTAATTTCATGAAATTATTTTCCTAGGAAAAAAATTCCATGAAATGTTTAAAAAATTCCATGGAAAACTTGATTTGGGTGTTTGATTGCCATTATTTTCCACAAAAAATAGTTATTTTTCATGGAAAATAATATTTTCCTATGGGTTGGACAAGTTTCATTTTCCACTATTTTAGATGAAAATATGGAAAATGATAGTTTTTTGAAAAATAATTCTATGAAAAATATAAGCTATCAAACACTACAATTGATAGAAAATTTGTGATGGAAATATTTTCCATGGAAAAAAAGTCCAATCAAACACAGCCTTAACCCTAGGTTTGTAATTGCTTCTCGTAACTCATTCTACTTTTTTCCATTTTCTTTTCTTTTCTTTTTTCTAGAAGGAAACGGCCCAAAAACAGTTTTGTAACTGCACTTTGTTGAAAATAATAATTTTAAAATTATTTCAATTCCGTATCAACTTGTGAAAGCACGTGGAAGATTGCTTCTACAATAATTTTTAAACGCATTAACTCCCAAATTATCAGACTTAGCTTTTTCTACGTATGTGAAAACTAGCTGGATTGTTGTTAGATAAGCAAAATAATATATAGATAATTATACATATATAATCTTAGATGATAGTTTAAAGCAGTATTCTCAAATTGATTGAAGATTTTATTGTAGTTTATGTTCAGGTCTAAGCATTTCACATTTTTCACTTGTGCGATTGCTAAAATCGATTGGGATTGATTGTAATTTGTGGATACCTTCCAACATTTTAATGATTTGACTGTTGCAAATTGAATTTGACTTAGCAAATATTTAGGCTATTCAGACAATGAGACCATTTAGACAAATAACAGTTTGAACAACTCTCGTAAATGTTATTAAACCATAACTAACGTGAACTTCAATTTTCATTCGATACAACTTTTAAGACATTATTCTTAATCTTTTGATTTTGTGTTAAGTAGACTTTGTATTCCAGAAATATTAAAAAAACTATACTTGGGTCATGAAAATGATTAGCTTAGGATTTGAGTCCCGAGACGACGGTTAACCTATGTTGACCAGGGTCGCAAAAACATTATTATCTTTTTTGAATTTTGATTTAATTCATTAGTTAATATATTTGTATGGTTAATACGAATCAATCGTCATCTCATGATCCAAAATATCAGGACATCTTCAAGATCCAATTGTTAATTTTTGAATGTTTATGTGACAAAAAGTCCAATTAACCCTTCAATTTCAAATAGCTTTATTACTTACGGTTCGGGTCTGGATACTAGGTTAAATCCGAAATCCTACCCGTCGGCGGGCCTTGCAATTTTAGGAGCGGAAAAAAGTGGGCACGCCACGAGGCGGGGCCCACAGCCCATGTTACAGAGTGGGCCCACTATTTATTAATATTTTCCCGCTTTGGTTCGTCCATCGCCAGACTGGCCTGGCTCTTCTCCAGACCCGGCCGGCCTCGGAAAGGATGGGACCACCAGCTCTCTCACCAGACGTGACCTGGCGCGCCCCTTAGTTTTCTAGTTTTGAAATAGTTTTGGAAGGACGAAAATGACCTTACCACCTCGTTTTAAATTGTGGAGTTGTTGGCACCTTGGCCACCGGCTAGGGTTGGTGGCTTTTGGGGATTTTCCGAATTTTCATTGGGAGATCAATCTTTGGACATCATAAGTGAGGCTTTCATGTTGGGAGATGTCTAGTTAGGTTATTGGTGACTTATTCCATCATGTACTTTCCCCAACAACAACAAAAAATTCCTCTTTTTTTTAATTGTTATTGCTCTTGTAGAGTAGGGGTTAGCCTGCGGTTTCAACCGAACCGAATTAGCTAAAACCGAACAAAACAAAATTCTAAAATTTCAAAGCCGAAACCTAACCGAATTAGCAAAAATCGAAACTGAACCGAACCGAATAATATATTCGGTTTGTTCGGTTGGAATTTTATTAAAAATTGTAATTTTTATACACACATCTGTTGATTTTAAAGTTACGCACAAAGTTGGACTAGTTGTTAAATTATCAAAGTTGGAATTCAAAACACATACATAGAACTGTTGTTTTCAAAATATACACATTTTAAATTGAGAATATTTACATAATTGTATAATTCTTTTTCGGTTTTTGGTTTTGGAGCGAAACCGAAATTTTTTTTTTGTATTTTGGAAATCGAAATCAAACCGGATTATTTTGAAACCGAATCTAATCTTTTATTCGATTCGATTCGATTTTCGGTCCAAAATCAAATAATACGCACCTATAGAGTACATGCAGATGCAGGTCATGAACTTCCTTTTTAGCCCTTGTCTTAGTGAAATTGCAGGTCATGAACTTCCTTTTTAGCCCTTGTCTTAGTGAAATTCAATTCGCTCCTTCTATGTATTCTCGATAGATATGAGTAAAAATTGTCATACTTCAGGATAATGTCATTCTTTCAACATATAACTGAATTTCTAGTTTACTTATTGTTAGTATGATTTGTACAAAATTTTATGCAAGAATGAGAACATAAATGAAATGATGTTAATATAAGACTCCTGTGACGAGACAGACATCGATCGAGTGGTTCGGCTCATAAAATCATACAATTGAGACAAATTGTATGTTCATTTGTATTATAAGATGAGAACAAAGTTATCTATATAAAACGATTGTGCTCGTGTTAGTTGTCTTATTCATAGCCTTAAATCAAGGTATTTTGATTATGAGCACATGTTAACTAAGACCAAGGTTTGCTACTCTCAAGACATTGCATCCAAGCCATGGAGCCTTATTATTTATTGATGGGTCTTATTAATACAGTCAAGAGTAAAATAAAAAGTTAACATCTTGACAAGCTTATATTTTATAAAAGTTGGTGAAGTTCAAAATAGTTGTTACATGTCCGACTAATAATCACTTTCGTTTGTATGACATCAAACTCTAGACATATGACGATCATCCGTGACCACCGATGAAATTTTGTGTCCCAATATTAATCACTCGTGTTTGCATGACGCCAAGTCAACCTAGACACATTGGGATCATCCATATCCGTTGGTGAAGTTTTGTGTCCACCACTAATAATCACTCCCAAAGATTACGATTGCTCGTTTATGCCATGTGTGTGTATGTACACACACACATTCGAGATAAACGACATATTTTGAGCCGTTTCAAGCCACTTTACAGATATACTGCGTTGCATATACAAAAAAAACTATAATATTATTTAAATTTTAAATTATATTAAAATATTTTAAATATGATTGAATATATTTTATTTATAATTTATTATAGATATATTTTTTTAATTTTGGGTATGTGTTTAAAGATAATATTATGTACTTAGTCTAAATATAATTTAAATATTAAATATATTTTATAATTTGTTATATGTTCGGTTAGTTAAAAAGATTAGGTTTACATGATGACATACATACAACTTGGACGACTCATTTTGAGCCGTTTTCAAGCTGCAATATAGTAGAGAGACATATGGTTGTTAAATAAAGGGTAGTGTTGTCCTTTGGCTTCTCTATACACATAAGCAAATACTTTATTGTGATAAAAGATACATATGTAATCCTGTTTTTGCGATGAAAACTAATCCATCACTTCGATCTCTTTCCCTTTCCTTGGAACTATATATAATTTTGTATTTGTGATGAAAATTAATCCTTGACTTCGATCTCTTTCCCTTTCCTTGGAACTATATATAATCATGTCTTTTCGATGAAAACTAATCCATGTAATCGATCTTTCCCTTTCCTTGGAACTAGGGGTGAGCGTTCAGTTTATTAGGTTGAAATATTTCTATAAACGTTTAATGGATCGATCCAAAGTTAGAATAGTAATTAAATTATATTAAAAATTATTTTTTTTATACACGTATTTGTTGTATTTTAAAGTTGCATCCAAAGTTAAACTATTTGTTAAATTATCAAAGTTGTAAAAACATATACATAGAATTGTAGTTTTCAAAATAAACACATTTTTAATCACAAAATATGTATATGATTAAAAATATTTACATAATTGCATAAGTTATATTCAATTTTCAGATTTCGACAAATGAAAAATCTAATATCTAAATAAAAAAAAATTATTATTATTTTCAAAACTGAACCAAATCTTTTTCAAAACCTATTGAACCTCTCTTATTAGATTCGATTCGATTTTCAATCCAAAACTGAATAATGCTCGACCTTCTTGGAACAAAATGCATCATCACGACCGTCACAATCCTTTCCATGTATTCTACCCTCTGGGCATGTGCAGGCCTCCCATTACTTAAAAGAGAGAAATTAAAGAGAAAGAAAGCAATTGTGTACCTGGAGAGAGGGGCGAACAAACCACACCTCATCTCTAATATTAGAAGAATTCTTTCAAAGACTTAAAGACCCTTTGCAACTGTCAGCGTACCCTTCACCAACCCTACAAGTGTTCCTTGCGATATGAGTTTAAAATTAAACATAGTGTTTGGATGCTTAACACTCGATATATACTTTTATTTTATTTTTCTTTCACAAAGTCCTTGCTTACTTAACTGTGTGAAAAAAAAAAACTGTTTTACATCCTTTTTATAAATGTTTCCTAAAACTGGAAAAAAAAAATCACATAACTACAAATGTTTCTTAAAATAATTTTTCTAATTTCCTATCCGCCACAACTACAAAGACCATACAAAATTTATTTTTAAAATTAGGCTTAATTACAAGGGATATTTTGTAAAACCTCCCCTAAATAATGGGCTAATTTACGAAATATCCCCTAAAGATCTCGAATTGGTAAAACCCCCTTTCCGTCAAGACGCTGTTTGATTTTGGGTGACGTGGCAATCCGTGTGTGTTATTAAGTAAAAAAATAAAAGTTAGACGAAAATACCCCTTGCCGTACCCATCTGCCTCGCCGTACTCGTCGGTCTCCTCGCCGGCTGGGCCTGGCGCCCTCGCTGGGCCCTCGACGCCGTCTCCGCCGCCAAAGTCGCCTCCTTTGCCAGGGACGCCGGAGTGGACGGGGCTGCAGAAGAGCTGACGGCGAAGGCTGCGGCCGAGAGGTAATTTCTGCCATTAAAGGAGGAAACACAAATTATTATATTTACAGTAAGGAGGAAACACAAATTATTATATTTACAGTTAGGAGGAAACACTAATTTTTAATTTCTAAATTTGCAGAAATCGAGTGATGAAAGTGATGAGATTGATGAAAGTGATCAGATTGGTTACAACTCTTTTCTTGATGCATTTCTTAGTAGGTGTTACTGGCTTGTGGAATTAAAGGATAGTATTCGAACTCCGTAATCAAAATCTAATACTCTCTCGGAGATCCAGTTTTAGTGATGACCACTATAGATTTCTTTGTCGAAATCTGGAGATCTAGTAGAAGAGTAGAAAGTTTTTCAGGACATCGAAATAGGATTTCTCAATAAGCTCAGATAACATCAAATGTGTGGCACTTTTGACTTCAAATGTACAATCCACTGAAGATCATCTATAGATTGTACAACGAATAAGTTAGTTAAGGGAATTAGTAGTGTGGTTGACTTGATATAAGAGCCGATTGCCAACTAATCGTTGAACTTTAAGGAAATGATTTGGGGGAAAAAAAAATCTGAGAAACAATGCATAGAAGGGTGTGGATTAAGAGGATAAGAAGCTATACACTAAGTAACAACCGTATTTATCATGTACGATGGCGTGCACATACATAATTCCAAATAATAAACGAGCAATGTTCATATAAGCTTAACACAGGTCTTATGATCTTCATCTCACTATCGGCACAAGAACTCGAAGTAAAATCAACACAGGTCTTATGATCCTAGTTGCGTAAAACCAATGCAAGACAAATATAACCTTCGTCACGCAGTAATATGCTCCGTCCACTTCCCAAATCCGACGGCCAATGATGTACTCCCTGTCGCTGCAGAAGAATGGAAACTGCGTAGAATGCAAACGAAACGTAAGCAAACGAGAGCCGAGACTAACAAAGAAGCAACGTCGCTTCCACCAACGAGTTCTGTTTTCTCACCTTCCGGACCCAACGGACCACCATCGTCCCCGTCTTCTCGCACTCCTCCAGCGTGTCGTGCTGGAGCAGCATGTCGTCCCACCTGTTCTTGAGCCGGAACTCGTCGTCCCAGAAGAAGCTCCTGACGACATCCGGCGCCGCGACGTCGAATGTGGTGCTGCTCCGGTACTCCGGCGGTCCCTTCTGCACAATCCCGACACGAAAATTTAAACCAGACATGTACAAGACCAAAGCACTCAAAAATACAAACTTCCTCACTTAGACTCAACACAAGTCCTAACCTCGGGTTCCCTCTTCCAAGCCCTGTAGCTGTAGCCGGCCATCGACTTCTCCATCATCGGCTGCCACTCCGGCCCGCCGTCGCGGACCTGGACCAGCTGGCAGAGGTGCTCGAAGTCCTCCGCCGTCACCGCCAGTCCGTCGCTCTCGGCCGCAGCCTCCGCCGTCAGCTCTTCTGCAGCCCCGTCCACTCCGGCGTCCCTGGCAAAGGAGGTGACTTTGGCGACGGAGACGGCGTCGAGGGCCCAGCGGGGGCGCCAGGCCCAGCCGGCGAGGAGACCGACGAGTACGGCGAGGCAGATGGGCGCGGCAAGGGGTATTTTCGTCTAACTTTTATTTTTTTACTTAATAACACACACGGATTGCCACGTCACCCAAAATCAAACAGCGTCTTGACGGAAAGGAGGTTTTACCAATTCGAGATCTTTAGGGGGTATTTCGCAAATTAGCCCATTATTTAGGGGAGGTTTTACAAAATATCCCTAATTACAACCCTCAACTATTTTAGTTTTTCAACTCGATTCATTCAACTTTTATTGGTACAACTTGATGTCCTGATAAAAAATTGGATAAAAAAATACCTGTGTTCGTCCGTCTCTCTCTCTCTCTCCCTACCCACGCTGCTTCCGGTGGGAGAAGGAAGGGGCGCTTCCGCAGAGAGAGGGGGGAGGAGGTGGTGCAGGCGGTCAGAGCGGGAGGAGGCAACCAAGAAAGGAAGGGATGGGGGGGGGGGGGTGTAGTGGTGGGCCAGCGGGGTGGGGGAAGGGGGCGGGGCGGGGGGGGGGGGGGGGTGGTTAGGAGGGGAGGGATAATTATATTTATTTTAAAAATTTAGGTATCAAACTAAAAATATTAAATAATGGATGGTATCAAATTGTCAATTAAAAAAATTTAGGGTATCAAGTTGAAAAACTGGAATAGTTGAGGGTATCAAGTTGCAATTAAACCTTAAAATTATTTTACCAAACCAAATCTTTGAACTTTTGTCATTTTGCATATGCAAGTAACCAAACGCAAATTCAAATTTTTGTAAAACTATAAAAAAAAGTTTATAACTTCTTTATTGAATTTTTTTTAGATCAAATTTCTTAAAACCTATCCAAACAGATTTTATTTCTAGGATTCCACTAAACATTTATTTTCCATGAAAAAAGAATTTCACATTCTCATACCCATATTTGATAACTTTAAAAATATGTAGTCCGAAAAATTCAATCTCTTGATACTACTATTACTTAAATCCAGTTTGTGCCAATAAAGTTATTGTCGTCAAAAAAAAAAATATATAATTAATGCAGAAAATTAACATTTCACGACACCAAAAATATTCACAAACCGCCCCCTTAGAGTTTAGTGTGAGGTCCTTTTTTCTTGTTGCATTAAAAGTCACATGGAGCCTAATTGTGCCACTGCCTAATTTTGGCCGAGTTGATCAACACCGGGGTAGTTAGATTCATGCCAACTAACTAATTAAGATGATCGTGCCACTCAGGTCACTCAGGTTAGTAATGGTGTTTGCTAGACTGCTCCAAAAATAGTAAGCCTCGTCTCACTTTCTAGGTTCTAGATTCTACATTCTTTTGTATAATAGTAAAATTTATCTAGAGTTACAAGATGATTCTGTTCTAGCGGTACGAGCTATAGTATGGACCTTAGAATTTCTACATTTTCAAAAATGTAGGAACTCATCATTTTGTCGAATAGTAAGGCTAAATTTGGATTTTCGATTTCTAGATTCTAAGTTCGTATTATTTAAGAAATGAACATATTGGTCTATATCCATTCATCTCGTTCATAAAATGGCATGCATCTATCAGATTGATTGGAGGGAAAACTAATAATTATGTTTGTATCGAAGAATCTGGTGGTTGGACACAGCCCGACACATTCAAATCTTGGACCGAATCATTCCATCTCCAGCAGCTGGAAAATGCAGGTCAGGTTCGGGAAAAAGACTGCTATGCTAGCGCAACTTGTCTCAGTCTGTCTACTGGTCCATATAAATTACAAGAAATAATGGAATCCCCAAATGGGCGAAACAAATCCACAACGCTCTCGCAATTAATAGGAGGCTTAATTCCTGCTTTGTTTCACCAGTAGATATATTATGTATCGCTAAACATTTCACTGATATTTTGCGGCGCTTAAGGGAGGTTTGGTACGCAGAACACTGTATAGTCAACCATTCTATATACCTGAAAATCAAACTTTCTGAAAAATTATATTCCCATGCCTGTGAATATATAAATATTCTCAAAAAATAAAAATAAAAAAGATTAAAAAAATAATAAGCAAATTCTTAAAAATAAAAATGAAAACATGAAAAAAAAAAAAACTAGAAAGAAAACAAAAAAATATTCTTAAAAAATATTAAAAAATATTAAAAAGTTGTAAAAAACAATCTTAAAAAAATAAAGAAATGAAAAAAATATTTAAAAAAAAGTGTAGAAAAAATTAGTTTACCTGAGCCAAAAAAGACCACATAAATTTTTATAACTTAAACCAGATCTGAAAAATATATTTTCCACCATAATTTGATAGAAAATAAAAAAAATTGTGCACTTCCCCCTTAGGGGTAAAAGTGATAGCATGTTTAGTCATCTTTGTTGTAGCAATATTGACGCAAATATGGATATAGGATACAAAAGTTCTCAAATAGATACAGTCATCTATGTTGTACGATTAGGAATATCGTGTCCCTGCAACATAGGTATTACAAGGTATACGGGTTAAACAATAGAGACTATGAGACCATTATTCAGAAATAACGTTCAAGTACTACCCTAGTTTCAGAGGGGGTACATAGGGAACCCGACCACCTCTTTTGTTTCGAAGTTCCAGGATTTCGACCAACGAAAATATGCTTTGATTAAGTGTTTTAAAACCTGACCAGACCAGACCAGACCAAACCAGCCAGTTCAACCGCTTGACTCGTAAACTGGTAACTTTTTCAGACTGAATCAGTATTTGATCCATTTTTTTATTCAAAATCCGGTTGTAAATACATATTTTTGTAAAACTTAGTATCCAAAGGGAAATTAATTTGGGTCACTTAGATTAATCCACTGGTTGAATCGGGTTTATCCAATCCAATACCTTGTCAGGATGGATCTCCTGTCGGATTTTTAAAACAGTGCTTTGATCCAGGAGAAACCCAATCAACCGCTTTTCCAATGCAGGTCACGCACCTTTCTTCATAGAAGGACAAGGGATGAGTCTACCACAATTCTCTCGCCTCACCAATACACTATAGTTAAGATGATGGTTACATATTCATATTTATTCAAATATTTGATCAGTTTTGTTGGTTAAATACCAAACAGAAACATTAAAAAAAGTTGTCCAAGGTCTAGTTCGTTGGGTACACAGGGGCGTGGGGATGCTCATGGTTCGAATTTTCCATTGGCATTGCCCGGCGGCCTAGAGAAAAGGCCACCTCAACCAAAAAAAAATTAAACACTAAAAAAAGTTTGATTTATTTATTTATTTAGTACTGTTGGATCCAGAAGACTTCCCTTATTTTTTTATAATGCTGTTAGAAATTAGGCTTTGCAGAAATAAAATATTATTACAATCAACAGCTGGTTTCTTAATGCAACTAAACTCCAATTTTGGGTGTCAGAACCTTATATGTTCCTCTTGATCAGTTGTAAACAAATTAGAGGTTCCAGCTCAGGTCAGCATTTTTAATAATTAGCCATAACTAATATTCCCCTACATAATATATCCTTGTTTACTAGACAATGGAAACATTAGAAAGAGTAGATTTGCTCAAGGGTTATCATTACTTCACAACCTGGTACTTGTTCAAGTAGTCACAACTAAGTATGATTTGACAACCACTACTACGATTCGAGGAGCTAATTTTGTGGTTAGTGCAAGTCATGAACTGGTACTCTCGAGAGTGCATATATCTATGCTAATATATAACCTAAATATTATGAGTATCATTAATTAATATATAGATTGTCACATCATGTGATTAAAATATTGTGATTAGATTTTGGTGTCCCTTTAATACTGCCCGTTTTGGATACTTTATCATCTAACGATCTTGATTTCAGTGACAACTACATAAACTACCTCTTCTAATGAACACAGACAAGAAAATTGGAGGCTAGATGGGCCGAGATAGTTGAACTTGAAGACATATGCCTAGTCGTATGCTTAACTAGCCCCAAGTCCAGCATCAAGCAGGCCGTAACCTTTTTAGGCTTGAGCCAGGCACAGCCCACTTTGCCAGCCCTATTTGTTCAATATAATAGTCCTTATATAATAAGCTATAGAAGAGTTAAGTTGAAACTTGCTCACGTTTAGAGGTTAAGTTGAAACTTACTCACATTTAGAGGACTTTCATAAAAGCAAATTCTTTATTCTATACACCTTCATCAGTTACAGTCAGCCAATGTGGCGGATGCATGACGGAGAGGGTCCACATAACATCTAAATCGCCTAAATACCACCTATATTTTATACTATTTTATTATTTTTCTTTTTGGATAATATGTATATTTTAAGAATATTTTATACATAACTAAGTTGTAGAAAAGATTTATAAAATTTTCGTCTTGTAAGAGTGAACTATAGATCCATAATGCTTGCAAAATTGTTTTGCACTATGCCTAGATGCTTGTCTCCATTGTCAAATTTTTGTCAGCCGCCTACTCCACCGCATAGTGCAGAGAGCGGCCGTCTAAACCACAATTTAGAACACAAAATATATTAGCTCATGCCTAGATATTAGAGGGGTGACCAACTATCTTTCCTGGTCAAAATTGATAATCTATCAAACCAGCCAAAGTTCCCCATCACACAGTATTGGAGCAATGACCAATACTTCTACGTCCATAATTAAGTAACTAAGTAGAACTTAACCAAATACCTGGCTTAAGCAATTGAATCAATACTCAAGAAAATTTAAAAAAAATGGAAACCGAGAAAAATATCCAACAAAATAAAGAAACTAGTCATAATTCCCATTGAGAGATGGTTGATGCTATTACTATAAGTTATGGTGGGTACCGCTATCACTTACTACATGTATTCTAGCAAACAAGCATTGTGTCGTAAATAGAGCAGGACTGATTCACTGAATTGGTCTTTAAGATGTGCATTTCGGTGAAAATAATTACTAATGAAAATAAATATAAATAAAGGAAACTCTGATTATGCAATCAAAATGAAAGCAATCATTTATTCAGATTTTCTGGAATACTCGGAATGGAATTGGGCAAAAATACTCTACTCAGATTTAAGAAGGAAAAAAATCTCGGAGAATCATCATTGTGAACAGAAAAATGAGTACTATAAGTTATGGTAGTATATACTCGATTTGATTCATGGTAATAAGTAACTCAAAGCCACAACAATAAACTTCTTTGCAGCAGGAGAGCAATAGTATATCTCGGTTTTCTATATCATATTACTGCAGACTGTTTAACAATATAAGGAATTCCATTAACTTAACAGTATATCCCCACATCCTACTTATACTGCAACTGAATTTAAAATTACAGTTTCAACAGTCATCCTGTACTTCACATGCAATTCTTGACAAAAATGCGGATGTTCGTAACCTTTCTCAAACATTTGCAAATAAGAAAGTATGACAAATTTTAATCAGAAAAAGGTGTATAAAGCATAATTAAGTTATATAACAAGAATATTGAGTGAATTCTCAAATGGCTAAAATATACAAAAAGCTGAATTCTTAGAGGTTAAAGGATCAAGCATATAGAATAACAGAAGTCAACGAGGATTCTCAGCAAGTACTATAAATTTGCTTACAAATTTAAACCAACTGTCTCACAGAATGCAAAGCTCATATCAAGAACATGGATCAATATTATTGATGTCTATCCACAAAAAGGGTATATGTAACTTAACATTGATTGATACTACCCGTGTTGTCTACCTTGCATATACAAGGAAAATCAGAAAAACTCATAGTCCTGATGTTTCCAAATAGGTACGAGGCACTCGCACTCACCTATGTTGCATGAATACGGGACACAGATTCGGGCACGAAGATACGGATTGTCACGCCCCGACCCGGAATCACCCGAATCATCGTCCTCGCAGGGGACGTGATGCCGCACGAGCCTGGAGTTGCGCTCGTGCAAGGCAAGATGACAAGTTCTCAAATGGTTATCTTTTGATTTGATATTAACAACGAAAGGAAAACAGAGTATACGAAACAATTCTCTTTATTGATATCCGAAACTGAGATTGCAATGGCTTTCGATAGCTTAACAATATATGCCAGATTGGCTACAACACTCAGGTTCTCTCTTGCCCACAAAGGATTTCACCGTTCCATACATCATGCCTTCTATATCTCGGCCGCATCAATCCAGTTGCGTAGTCCGAGCGTCAATGCAATCGCACGCTTCAATGCGCTTCGGCATTCCAAGCCTCAACACGTTCAAGCAAAGCTTCGCCGCGAGCCTTCCATTCCCTGCACCCTGCATGAAGCTGGTGGGGGATCAGTACGTTCGTCCTCGCATGTACTGAAGCAAAGATCTTCTTACCAAACCGACATTATAGTATTTATGTTTATCATGAAACTTAGCTTATGATCTTGCTATGTTCTCCTTAGGGTCAATTTTATGGCATCTTCGAAAACGTAAAGCATGTTATCATAGTAGCATGTTATCGAATTGAATAGGCAAGCAAACAAGCAATCTCGTGTTTGATTCGTGACGGGACTTACCAAGTCGACGCACTCGCCCTTGCTCCGACGCAAGGTGAATACGCCACATTCCTTCCCTGTCATGTTATATGTGCATCTCTAAGCAGGATCTATATGCGGGACGCATACGCGCCTACACTTTCAACCCATCGTTCCTTAACTATATAAGGGCCGTTGGCGTATCCGCGCCGGAATGGACTAAAGGAGTTCCTTTCTTTTCTCTCCTTCTTTTCTCAATATTTGGTCGGGATGCCCGGCGTTTCACGGGTTGGGTCACATCCCAACAACCGAAACGTTCCCGCTGCATACCATCATTTACGGCTTTTCCCATCTTGTTTAAGGATGTGCGCCTACAAAGATTATTCGATTCCCTCCTAGGCCAAGCGGTTCTGGGGCGCTCCGGCATTTAACCGTTTGGGGGAAACACCCGTGCACGGGAGATATCACATTTTATCTCTCGTCCATTCCATTCGACCATGCAACGCCCTTATCATTCAAGCAATCAAATTCAAACAACCAAACATAGTCTTGAGTCCGAGACTCAGACTTTATCATCTCGCGTCTCTTTCGTTAACTTTCTGTGTTCTTACATTTCATACTTCGTTTCAATGATTCAATGGCATCGTGCCTCAACTCAATGCCCGTCAACCGAACGACCCGAAGGTCCCGAACACCTTTCGAGGCACCATGTCATATCCGACAGTTCCGTCACATTCATGCCACAACTGTATTCTCTCGCAACGAAGCCATCTTTTTATTATCCCGTGCACGTAGGCACGTTTCAACCGTATCCCCATGTTCTATAACTTAGCGTTCAATGTTCGGGGCTTGCGCGCTAGGGCGCTCGCCTATTGTCTTTCAATGTTCTAGCCGTCTAACTCGTGCACGAAGGCACGGTATGGTTCGTGCACTAAGGCACTTGCCGAGTACAGTTATCCCATGTTCTTGCGGCTTGCGCACCGAAGCGCTCGCATTTGCGATATCCAATATTCCATAGCGACTCGTGCATACGATGCACGTTTCATTTCAATTGTTCTAACTTAGTGTTCGACACACACTAGGATTTATCTCCGATCGGACCACGCCCGTGGCGCCGATAGGTTAACTTAGCATACAATGATATATTTGACTTATCGAATGAAGGAGTAAAAAGAAGTCAATCCTCCCACCTTGAGTCGATACGCCTTTGTCGTTTTGCCGAGCCGATGCGGCTCGATTTCATAACTCCGTTGCACGGCCACTCTCCTGACTTAGCCATTCGAGCACTTCGTACTTCATTGAATCATACGTCCGATTTGCCTTAGCGTGCCCAAGTCTCAGCCCGTCGCAAGGCGACGATTTGATTTCGCGGACCCCTTACTAAATATCGCAAAAGATCGACCTCTAATATTTTTGCGTCAAAGTATAACCTGCACACGAAAACAACTAAAATCAATACTTGCATCGATTCGGACTTGCGCCTTGGTCGATTCGATTTCTTAGAATCTTCGAACCGATTCAACACGCTCATCCTTCGGGGCAACGCGGCACTTCGCATCGATTCAACTCGATGTATTCTTTCGGGACAAGGCAACTCTTCGCATCGACTTAGTTCGATGCGTTGCTCGGGACAACGCAACTTTCATATCGATTCGCATCGATACATTTTATTCGGTCAACGCGACTCGTTGAGTCAACGCTTCAGCGTAATGCGCCGTGCGGAGCGGGACATTACACGGATACTGACACCATTTTCCGTGTCCGTGTGCAGTTGATGTCCTAAATTTATAATTGTAGATGCAAATGCGATGGGAACAAAAAAGGTAGTTTTGTGCTTCAAAATAGCTTCTCAAGATATATGAAGCATAAAAATAATTACATAATGGGGACATGGTACTGTAGAACTATACTATACAGTAATTCTGAAAAAAATCAGAATGCTATACGAATATGACCAAAAGTACTCTACCAAAAAACTCATAATCAACAGACTGAAGAGTAGCCACCGGAGGGTGGCCAAATGGTTGGGGCTGGGGGGTTATTGGGAGGTTGTGGGTTCGAGTCCAGGTCTCAACTAAAAAAGGGACTGAAGAGTGACTAAAAATTCATGCACTTTCTTTCAAATCATATTCTTATCATAACAGTATTATGAATATCAGGAAAAGAAAGTTTTCCTCCGACTGCATGGATATAAATTGTAAAGTTTTTTTTTTCCCGGAATAATAGATTTTATTGAAACGAGATTTACAACTTCCCATAGAAGACACCCTTTAACATGTATATTCTCAGTGCATGCAAACTAATTAAGTCTAATTGACGAACTACCAATTTTCTTTGTAAAGCAAATATGCAAGTTCCTTTTGTAGCACAAGCGAAGTTTGCACTTGCTCGAGAATCTTAGTATTCATATGCGCACCATCCTTGGTCAAGCATAACCTACAATCCAAAAATATCATACCTCAACCGGCCATCAACTATTAGGTATATCGATAACTGCTAAGCAACGATTCAAAATATGGAAAACTGAAATCATAGAGATACAATATTTGGTATGACACCAGATGTACTCTAGTTTGAAGCGTAGTGGTGCTAAATCATTTGCAGGCATATTTTGCTTCAATTTTGCATTACCAACTAGGTTCAATGAAAACCATCTTTTGTTTAAAGTATTTGGTAAAAACACATATCATGCATAATCTCTTTCGAACTGATGGTATTATAAGCTGAACCTACAAGAAACCGACTATCTAGACTGCGTGAGCTTGCTGGAAAGTGGATCATCAGATTTGCCACTCATGGACCTCTCTCTTTGGCCATGTCCAAGGAGAACCTATATACTACCCAACCCACTTCTACGGTCTACCTATTTACATATAAGTTTGTATTGCAGGGTACTTAATAGAATTAATACAAATCGAACATCACATTAGCTCAATAAGCTTATATTTCTAAAATCTATTTGCTGCACGGACAAAAAAATGACACAGTTCAGACACGATGACAAGGATTCCACACCTATTTTGGTGTATTCTAGTATAATTTGGAGTGTTCGTGCTTCCTAGAGCAACAATAATATATATGTTTTGATTGCGCAATCTCTTAATAAAGCAAGGTAGGATTTTTCCCATCTTTGCTAAAAAATATATTAAGAAATAAAAGCATCAACATCACGCATCATATTCCTTTTCACGAGTAGGTCATCACCGCAAACTTATCAAGTCTTCCACCGAGATGGCGATAGGGTTTTCCATACGGATCCGACTGCCAAAAAGACAGGTAAAATATAGGCAGTGGTGGTGGTATATGCAAATAGATGAAGGGACTTATCAGCTAACTGGAACAATTCAGAAATCAGATTTGCTGCTAAAACATCAGCCTTCTAGAATCCTATTTCGTTGGAATGTGTAAACTTCACGTTGGGTAACCCAATAAAATCACACCACCGTTTGCCCATTGTCTATGTTTTGTACTACATCCCCAGATCACAATTTCTTTCCCCACCTCTCTATAAAAGGTAGATGAACATAAATGAGTCAATTAGAAATGCATATAAATTTCCAAACTTTGCCACCTTGTGCAATTTATATACCAACCAACTTGCTACAAGTAACAACCATTCAACATTAGTAAAATTTCTCATACAAGTTAACATTTAAGAAAAACCGATACTAAATTCATACATCGCCCACCCATTTGCATGGAAAAAAGATTGGGCAGATTCTTCAGTAAACATATTATTAGCTCCTAAACCAAGATAGCGATGTGATGATAGACCTTCCCATGCAGATGCCACCTCCAGAGGGAGAAAATGAGAACACATCACAACCTAACCGCATTAAAGGATAAGCAATACGGGTAGATATCATTAACTAATGGTTAAACAAGCATTATCTCCCCATCTCTCTGGGACCCCTTTTAACAGAACACAGCCTTGTTTGAATCCAGTTCCTTGTGGTGGCGTGAAGATCAATCACCAAATATCCAAGTTTTCTGCACTTATAAAAGGCTCATGCAACCTAGAACAATACACGTAACATACACATACAAAGGGAGAGAATGAAGTCGACGAGGGTGCGAGCTTTGCCGATGGTGAATGGCCAGAGGCAACAAGGAGAGAGCTGTGGCAACAAAGATGAGTTCCATGTGCCATTGAACTACCCAAGGTACACCAAGGAAGAATATGAAACGATGCCCGAGTGGAAGCTCGACTGCCTCTTCACGGAGTACGGGCTGCCAATCACCGGCAACCCCACACGGAAGAGGAGCTTTGCCATGGGTGCCTTCCTTTGGCCTACTTCCTGAGGAATTCTAACGAGACGGTTGATGCTACTCTTCCTATGGGAGATGATATCTCTTATACAAAACACAAAGGTTTTTGAATCCTAGGGCTGACTGTGCCAAGATAAAGAGTGGTTGGGATTTAATCTTGGTGAATCAACGGTTGTGGATGAACATTATTGAGAATGGGGTTTTATGGGGAATCCAAAGAGTGGGGTTTGCACTCATAATGGTTGTGGATGAGCATTATTGAGAGTGGGGTTTTATGGGGAATGAGCATTATTGAGAGTGGGGTTTTATGGGAAATCCAAAGAGTGGGGTTTGCACTCATAATGGTTGTGGATGAGCATTATTGAGAGTGAAATTTTATGGGGAATCCAAAGAAAATTCACATCCAGCAGTGGTTGGGATTTAATATTTTGATGGGGGCCTCATAATTATTATTGTTCGTTTAAAATTGGGAATCCAAAATTTTGAGGGGGAATACCTTAAATGAACCATGCCCTATGGGCACGGGTTATGACTAGTAATTACTATAAGACGGATATGCCTATTACTACGAGTGATGGTTGCTACTGTTATATCTAATATGTGTTATCAATAAAATTCCCAGTATGTGTAAATAGAGGGATGACTGATTCGCTGAATTGGTCTTCAAGATTGTAGTTCAGGAATAATAGTAATAGTAAGAAAAATAGATACATATAAAGAAGATTTCCACAAGCCATGAAAATGAAAGCATTCATTATTCAGAAAAGAACTGGGCAAAGAATAATGTACTGATTCGCTGAATTTGGAGTGTGTTACGATAACGGTTGACGAACTGGAGACTATTTGTCCCAGCTCCTACTCCCTCTTATAGCAGAACAATTTACTCCCCCTAATCCCCATAATCCAGAGTGCGATAGGAATCACAAACACTCCAAAAATTCAGGACCATGTCGTGTCGGACACGAATAGGACACAGTGTTGTGTCATATCCGTGTACATGTCACATGTCACAGTGTACACGGTCACTCCAAAATACACTGTGGTGTCTGTGTACATGTCACAGTGTTGTGTCGTATCCGTGTCCATGCAACATAGAGAGTTGCGTTCTTATGTAATCTATTAAGTAAGCAAATTAATCAATATTTGTTCACTAATTCTTTTCTAGCAACAAGATTCACATACATCTAGAAGTAGTTCCTTCTATTTCATTCTCTTGATTTTACTGGTGCACCTCTCTTCAGCATCGCAATAAAACTTCTTTTTTCGTATTAGAGCAACATCGACAAGTTTTCTTTCAAAGCCCAATCTAATCCAACTTGAAATTTCGTAGCTAAAAGAAAGAATCTCAATAATCACACTCTAGGAAGCAGGGACACTCCAATATATCGGCCGCGTGTCCATCTCGCGTCGGACACATACTGGACACAACAAACATTCCAAACCAGTCGTGTCCGTGTTACTGTTCCCTCTAGGATCATTAGCAGACTAAAGATTCGTACATAGATAAGATCAAAACTGAAAACAAATTCGACAAAGTCAGAATTAGGGTTTCACCGAGAGTTAGGGTTTCGATCGAACCTGTGAACTCGTAAGAACAGAGAGAAGAGCAGCAACCAAGTACTACTTCATGATCCTCCGAAGGAAGCAACAGAGTGATCTATATTCTATTTATTGTACTGATGGACCTCTGCTATCGGGCTTAACCCGACCCGATTACCCAATCGGGTTTGACCCGACCCGAATATTTGAAGCGGTTAGCCCCTAAATACAGCCTTCCTTCCCTCCTAAATATAAACAATCGCCAAGTGTTTGACTCAGGTCCTTCGAAGCTGAGACCAACAACATTTTCTCTTCGTTCTTTCTCCAAAATTAGCTCTTTGGAACCACCATTTCTTTGGAATAATCTCGTGCTTTTCTTTTTTTCTTCCCCATCTGTTTGTTCCTGGACATGGATTCTAGACATGGATTCGCCGATCCGGTACGTCGAATCTCCACGAATTTTAACTTCGCCATATCGATGATTGTATAGATATTTGATTCATTTGATCATGCAACTATTACCATTTTCATTTACTAGACAATTTGGATTTAGATGTTGCACGGACATGAATACGATACACTATGTCATGTATGATACGTGTCCGACACAGTACCACCCAGACTCTTGCTTCCTATTTCTAAAATTGTTTGTTTCTCGTTGTTGTTTCGTCAGTAATGGATTGTTTTGGAAATTGAGGGTTAAATATCTGCAGGAGTGGAAACAGTGATATTATGATTGTTATATTCTTAATTGCACCGGCCCTTTTGATTCGCAGAGGATCAGCACTCCAGACATTAGGGTCGTGACACGTATCCGACACATCTCGACACCCCAAAATATATTAGAACACCAAAATAGGTGACTTGTCCACCTCATTGTGTCCTTACTTTGTCATGTCGTATCCGTGTCCGTGCAACATAGGTATTTGTTCTCTCTAATGCATAATTCTGCATATTCCATTTTGATCAGACATATAGATGACCCAAGTTTCGGAGCCTTGGCTTCTCCTTCCCAATCCCAGCAATGGAACAGCTCCGGCAAATCGGAGAAGCACTGGGGAGCCTCAAAGCCCTCATGCTGTTCCGAGACGAGATACCGATAAACCGGCGCCAGTGCTGTCTCCTGGAGGAAGCCTACGCGCTAGCCTTCGAGACGATCGCCGACGAGATCAAGCACAACCTGCAGTTCAAGGAGAAGAACACCAAGTGGAGCGCTCTCGAGGGCCCCCTGAGGGAGCTCCACAGGGCCGTCAGGGAAGGCGAGCAGTACGTCAAGCAGTGCCTGGAGCCGAAGGACTGGTGGGCGAAGGCGGTCTGCCTGAGCCAGAACGCCGACTGCGTCGACCTCCACCTGCACAACCTGTTCTGGTGCGTGGCCGTCGCGCTCGAGGCCGTCGAGAGCGCCGGCGAGATCTCGGGATGCGACCACGAAGGGATCCACCGGAGGCGGCTCGTCCTGTCGAAGAAGTACGAGCGGGAGTGGATGGACCCGAAGCTGTTCCGGATGAAGTTCGGGAAGAGCTACCTGCTCTCGCAGGACATCTGCGGGAAGCTGGACAGCGCTCCGAAGGAGGACCGGTGGATTCTCTCTGAGTCGATGCCGTCGGAGAGGAGGAGCTCCGCGAAGCACGAGAGCCAGCTCAGGGATCTTCTGCTGGCCCCGAAGGGGAAGGTCTTCCCGGGATCGGTCCTCGTCGGATCGAAGGAGTACCAGGTGAGGAGGAGGCTGGGGAGCGGGAGCCAGTACAAGGAGGTGCAGTGGATGGGGGAGAGCTTCGCGGTCAAGCACTTCTTCGGAGAGATCAAGCCGATGCTGCCGGAGATTTCCCTCCTGTCGTCGGTCGCCCATCCGAACGTGATGCACTACATGTACAGCTTCTTCGACGACGAGAGGAAGGAGGGCTTCCTGGTGATGGAGCTCATGAACAAGGACCTCGCCGGCTACGTCAAGGAGAACTGCTCGACCAGGCGGAGGATCCCCTTCCCCCTCCTCGTGGCGGTCGACATAATGCTCCAAATCGCCAGAGGGATGGAGTACCTGCACTCCCGGAAGATCTACCACGGAGAATTGAACCCTTCCAACGTCCTCGTGAGGACCAGAACCTCCAATCAAGAAGGCTACCTGCACGTAAAGGTCACCGGCCTCGGCCTCCCGAGCAACAAGAACGCGAAGAGCTCGCCCGTCTGGTACGCGCCCGAGGTGCTGGCGGAGCAGCAGGAGCAGCCCGGCGTAGCCGTCGGGACCAGACGCTCGGAGAAGGCGGACGTCTACAGCTTCGGGATGATATGCTTCGAGCTCCTGACCGGGAAGGTCCCCTTCGAGGACGACCACCTCCCGGGGGACAAGATGAGCAAGAACATACGGGCCGGGGGGAGGCCGCTGTTCCCGTTCCCGTCTCCGAAGGACCTGACCGGGCTGACGAAGCGGTGCTGGCAGGCGGATCCGGCCCAGCGGCCGGGGTTCCAGTCCATATGCCGCGTGCTCCGCTACGTCAAGAAGCTCCTCGTCATGAACCCCGACCACGGCCAGCCCCATCCGCCCACGCCCTCGGTCGACGTCTTCGAGCTCGAGACGAGCCTGTCGAGAAGGCTGTCGGCGGAGGCTCCGAAGGTGTCGGAGATCCCGTTCCAGATGTTCGGTTACAGAGTTATGGAGAGGGAGAAGGCGAGCGTGGGCCCGAAGGAGAGGAGTTCGGAGTCCGGCAGCGAAGGAACGTCGGTTTGCGGAGACGAGAACGGGTTCGGCGTGACGATACAGGACGACACCTTCACTCCTCCTTTGCCTCTTCTGAGGTTGACGCCGCATCTTAGCTTGAAGAATGGCAGGAAAGCGTCGCCGAGGAAAGTGGACAACAAGAATTCGTCAGGTATGCTAACAGTGATATTATCAAATTATTTTCATGAAATAAAACACATTTTGATAGAACTATGATATGTTCTTCAGTAAAACACTAATCCGATAGTGAACATATATACTTTGCAAGAAAATTTTGTTTCAAACTAAAACATCAAAGTAGCACGGCCATCAGACGGAATCGTTCGAGTCTCATCTTCTGTGTAGGTGTGTGTGGATTGTAATAAAAATAACTTAAAAAACATCATGCCTAAGGAACTAATTGTATATGAATGCATTTAGGTCTTCAAATCTAGAAGAGAGTTTGGCTTTATAGGGTTATTTAGTTTTAGGGTTATTTAATTTTATGGTCATTTATCATACGGAAATGCTTTCTTGCCCGCAGGCGGGCCAGCCCGTCCGTCTGCGTGGCACTCTCCCATTGGCCCCCCCCCTCCCCCCCCCCCCCCCCCCCCCCCCCCCCCCCGTTAGCGTGGGGCCCGCGCCATTGACTGGCCAATGGGAGAGGGCCACGTGGCGGGCGGGCTGGCCCGCCCGCGGGCCAAATAGCAGTCCCGTTTATCATATTCAAATTTTGCATTTAGGTCTTCAAATATAGAATATGGTTTGGATTTAGTCCTAAAGATTGATCTTGACTGACCGTAAAAAATAGAAACCTAAAGGTAAGTTTTGAATATTATACGAGACCCTAAAACTAAGCAAAAATATGTGACAGCCGTGTGACTGGATTATTTAAATTTTTTCAGGACCAACCGAGAATAAGACTTGTGACATTGTTTTTGCTTCTATATATCTCGATCCCAACATCCAGGGCTCCTGAGTTGCAAACATTCAACAATGCGACTGGGACGAGAGTAATCTGACGATACACGATGCCATGATGTCCTTCTATTGAAACTGTCGCCAAGAGGATTCTGTGGCTACTGAGATCAAGATAGAAGCAAACAACAGTGTCACAAGTCTCATTCTCAATCGGTCATGACAAAACTAAAGAACCCAAGTTACACAACCCTTAGATATTTTATTTAGTTTTGGGGTCTCGTATAATATTCAAAATTTACGTTTTGGTGTCTATTTTGGACAATCAGCCAAGTTAACCATTAGGACAAGACCCAAACCATATTCTGAATAATATGGAAACCTAAGTGCAAAAATTTAATATTATACTTAGATCTTAAAACTAAATAATCCTAATATTTCTATTAATATAATACAGCTTGAAAACAGCCCCAAATTGAATTGTCTAAGCTATTTGTAAATCCTCAATTAATTAATAAAAAATTACATTTATTTGAAAAATAAAAAATCTAAAACTACCATTTTCTCTTTTCTTCCGCTCCGAAAATTATTTCTTTTCTTCACACATATTTATAACAAATTATAATTAAAATATAAATAAATTTATAACAAATTCTAATTAAAATATTTTAACTATTTTTAAATAAAAAATTTATTTTACGTGTAACACACATAGATTTATTACTATAATATAAGAACTTTGTTGATCTTTCTCTTGCCTCACCTTGTTCTGCAGCGAAGACCCCTAAAGGAAGAGCGACGAGACCTCCTCAACTGCTATCGATGGGTGGACGCAGTTTGAGAGTGAAATCCGAAAGCCAGCAATCAGTTGCAACGGGCATGGGAAGTCGGAGGTCATCAGGGCACGTGTCCGACTCCGAATTGCAAAAATATCGTACATAGTCATACACCTCGGCCTGGAAAAAAAAAAAAGTTGAGTTTTGCTATGCCTACAACCAAATGCTTACAATTACTTTATTACCACCACGTGTCAGATTTCGATTGGAGGAGGAGAAAAGTGGTGGGGTCGGATGGAGTTCACGTAGCAGAGATGAGAGGGAAGACGGGACCCAATGGAATCTACAATGGAATCTATGTGTAAGTGGTGGAAAAGAGAGGTAATTATTTGGTTGTAAACTTAGCATTTTTTTTAAAATGTTTGTAGTTGTCAGGTTTCATGTCACAGGTGTTGCTGCAAAAACTGCTGCATCGATCTAAGATGACTAAATTCCCACTTTTGTACAGATTTTCATGCTACCTAAACACAATGCTGTGCTGTATATGAAAAAAAAAAAAAGGAAATGAATTTTAATCTCTCCTATTTTGATTAAAATTCTGGATTCTTCTACATGGGAAGGTAACAGTATTGACTCAATAAGAAAAGTATTCCTGTCGTTGGCAAAGCACAGAATTACCAACAATAATTAACCGAAGAAAAAAGAAAGAAAGCATGTACTATTTATATTGAACATTAGATCTTGTAACAACCATATTTTACGGTATCGGCCGATATCGATCCGATACAGTCGATACTGATATGGTTTGACATGTTTCGATACGGTTCGACCGATACTGATACTGATCGATACCGACGTAGGTGGTCTCTTTCTCAATCAATTCGGTAAAGAAAATTGAACGAAAAAACTAATTAACAAGGATGTAAAAGCACACTAAGATTGAAAAAGCATGTAAATGAAAAAAAAAAAATTATTTATTGCAGATAAATCAATAAAAAAGGATGGCTATTATTTTATTCAATTTCAAATTTATAATAAAATAACTTATAAAATACTTAAAATTATGTCCAAATATCCCCAAAAAAATAATTTTTAAAATTCGATACTTCAATCCGAACTAGTTGATATTGCCGGTATTGATGATCCCGATACTCTTAGGAAGTGTCACAACTTGTATAAAAGCCCATGCTTACATATACCTGCTAACTTTAAATTCAACTTTCAAGATCAGACGACAAGCCATTAGATGCACAAACTAGAAAAACAGAACTTTGACAAGCTAAATTTAATAAAAAAAACTTGTCAAGATGAAAAGTAGGGATCCTCTTTCTGCTGATATATTGCGACTGAGGACGGTTTTTTGGAATTAACTCATCCTTGCGGGATTGCAATCCTTTGTTCTGGCCATTGTAGCACGTGTGTCGTTCAAGACATAAGAAAAATGATGACTAGTTGACGTCATCCTCACCTTCCTCCGGCTTATCACCGGCAGTCTGTTCAGACCTGGAGTAACGATAAGCCAATGTACGGCAGTAATCGAGCCCCTCAGAATAGCGTTCTAGCTTGTAGTTCTTGGGGCAGACTTCTTCAGCGGCCTATATGCATTATCACCAAACAATAATCCCCAGTAGCGCCGGCCCACGGATTTAGGTTGCCCTATCCAAAGCTAGTTTTGGTTGCCCTTCGACCTTCGTTGTAGGCCGATCCTAGAGGGTCACCCGCAACCCCGATCTCTATTGGGATTATATTGAGTCTGGGGGTTGCCCAAACAAAGGAGGGTTGCCCAAGTCCGAAATCTTGTCTGACTTACCCCGGGGCCAACCCTGATCCCCGGGAACGTAGTCCCGACATGACACTTCCTTTTGTTGTTATCCCTACTTCAAAAGAATATCCGACAATACTATTATTTAAATTGAGTTTTTGTACTCTAAGATATGTTTTTGAAGTGGTCTCGACTCGACATACTTTAAAATTAATAAAAGGTGTTTTAAATAACATTTTATAAAATTAGGGTGTTAAAATAGAACAAATAAAAGATTAAGGTACAAAAATGTCCGAATCATTATAGTTATGGTACCATTAAGATAATTTAGCCAAATTATTTCCCAATAGACAACGGACAATAGTTGGTCTAACCGACATCGTTCTTCTTGTGGTTCTCTTTCTTATACCTAACGCAATCGCAAGTGTTTGAAAAATTTAAACTTTTTCAGTAAGGATTCCAAATGTCTACGAAGCCGAATTGTGAATAAAGAATAAACTTTTGCTATAACAAACTCGTTATTGTTCTGATAATTTAGTGCGATTAGGTGGTGTTCTCTTCTCCGTGGAAAGCTCAGTTATTTCTAATAGTGCGAGTATGACCATCTGATGTAACTCGCAACAAAGTTAAGCCAAACAGCAGCTGATCACATCACTAAATAAAGTTTGGTTCTAAACAAACAATTAATTATTAATAAATTATTAATATCTTAGAAAACAAATTTTATATACTTAGACATAATTTTAAGTATTTCAAGTATTGTTTATTAGTAGTTTTGGAATTGAATGAAATAATAATCACCCTTGTGGATTGGTTTACGATAGATAAGTTTTCTTCTTTTACATACTTTACAACAATTTATTATATATGCTTTTACATTCTTGTTGATTGATCTTTTTCGTTCAAATTTTTTTTTTGTCGAATTGACCGGAAAAGAGATCCTCCAATGTCGGTATCGGCCAATATTGGGTATCAGTCGATATTAGATAGAGACGTACCAAATCGTATCAATATCGGCTATCGGATCGATATTGATCGATACTACGTACTATGCTTAGAACATATCCAACCCATTGTGAGTTTGGAAAAAAAAATGGTTGCCACATAGGAATCACCACTTATTATTTCAAAATTCCTTTTATAATGCAAATGTAAAATAAATTGTGAAGTTGACATGGCAATGACATGTCAAAGACAATGTCAAGTTGGTTGTCTAGATTTAGACAATAGACTTCACAATGCTTTACTTCCACATCATCAATTATGAATACAAATATTTATAAAAAAAGGAAGAAGTGGAAAAGTTGTCTTGGAAGTTGGAAAAAAAAAAGTAATATTATTGTTTTATCAAATTTTTTGCATTGGAGAACACTTTTTTATCTCATTGTCTTGTGTGAATATCATCTTGCCATATAGGAAAGACATTGTCTTGTGTCTCATGCCACATAGGAATCACAACACAAAACAAGACAATATGTTTGGAGACGACCCATCCTATCTTAACTGGCTCCTCCTCTCTTTTTTTATCGAAAAAAAAAAATACGAGTAGGGAAATCATAAATAAGTGAAGAAATTTTTATCGAAAACACTAAGTTGCCCGCGGTCTTGGCCCGTGGGACGTGACCTCGGACAACGTGTCACAAAGACACTGGCCCCCCTGTTAACGTGGAATCCGTCCACCAAAATAAACCAATAAAAGAGTGCCACGTGGACCGCGGGCCAAAACCACGGTCCACGTAGCATTACTCAATTCTTATACATCAGACGCTCTTTCACATGGCAGTCATATTCCAGCCCTATATAGTTCTTAAACGTCATCCACCTTCGTCTTTCGGTATACAAATGACTAGTAAATTTGAATTCCAAATTCTCAAGCTCAAACTGTCACTTGAGTTCAAAGAGATGATTCAAATGAAACATAGAAGAGTATATGTACTTCATCAACAACATTTTTATTAGAGGCAGTGCAAAGTTTCGTAAGCATTCACAATTAACATTACATATCGAGTAGATTGATGTTTGGTCTCACACTCTATACAAACATGGGATAGATCGACTGTAAAAAATACTTGGTATACACTTGAGAATAGAAGAAAAAAAAATGTACCGAAAGCAGCACGGACATCAGGCCGAAAGTAGTACTTGTAGTTCATGTGGAAAGCAGCATAGAAATTGGATGAGACCGACAGGATTCGAGTCCTCCAACAGTAAGAATATGTAGGTATGTGCGTGGATTGTAATAAAAAAAAAGAAAAGTATGTACTGAAACTTCTTTACAACCATACCAAGTCTTGAGCAACCTCTGCGACGAGCCGAGACATGACGAGTTCCTCCAGTTCATCGATTACTAGGCCGGCATCCTGACCACCACAGCACGAGCTCGCCCATCCGACGTCCCAATTCGCACTCGCCGTCGTCGTCTCGAGGTCCCTCTCCAGCCTCCGGTACAAACTGCCGCCTTCGGATTCGCTACAGCCCGTCAGGGCCGCGACCGCACGGCCGACCTCCTCCGCCAGCCGGCCCAGTGTCGTCGAGCTCCGCGTCGACGGGTCCCGCAGCGTCGGATTAATCTTGAAGACCTCGTGCACTCGGCTGGTGCGCGCCATCAGCTCCTTCCCGCAGTCCAGGTAGAGCTTGGCGTTCCGCATCACGTCCTCCCCTATCCCTTTCCTCTTGCAGCGCGGCGCCGGCTGGGGCTGGCGAGCGTCGTCGATGTGGAAGAGCTCTCTCGCGCGGTTGATGAACGACCTGCTGCTCAGCAGCAGGCACGTCAAGTCTTCTTCCAGTTCCGATGCTGCTCTGGCGGCAGCGATCTTCACTGGTTGTTGGTTGGTCTTTTGCTTCGCTTCCCATATTGTTTCTTGCTCGTCATCTGTAAAATCATCGGAAATTTTCATATACATTATTGAAGATTAATGAAATTGTGTATACAGCACAAAATTTCGACAAATTATAAAAAAGAAAAAAGAAAAAAAAAAAAAAGAAACGTCCATTCGTTGGTCGTTTTTTTTCTAAACTAAACAATCGATGAAAACGCCCGATTATTTCGTATAAGGGTACCAAATTTATATCTAATTGGACTCTGGATACTCTAACTTTTTAGTGTCACATTTGAATGACGAAATTGGACTTTCAGTGACGAAATGAGACTTTTAATGACGAACATTCGTCGCTAAACTATTTTCTAAAGTATAAAACTCAAATCAAAGTACTCAAAGTCTAGTGCTATTTGAACCGCATTTTTGGCCCGAAAAATTGGCCCACTGCCACGTGTCGGCTGCGGATTTGTGGGAGAAGATTTTTGGACGTGGGTCCCACGTTTGCAGGGTGGGTCAGGGTTTTGGCAAATGGGGGTGACACGTTGGCTGCGTTTCAAAATGTGGTCACCCCCCCGCCCTCCCCCCCCCCGCAGTCAGTGTAGTGTTTTCGAAAGTTTAATTGGGTTCTAAATCTGGTACCTTTATACAAAATAATATCTGGTACCTTTATACAAAATAATTCGAAAGCCCGTTGTTTGGGCATTTTCTTCACAAAAAATGTCCAACCGTTACGCCCAACCAACATTTTCTCCTACCATTTTAACGATTATATATATATATATATATATATATATATATATATATATATATATATATATATATATATATGGGGAAATTTGTGGTTAGCTCATTTAGTTATAACATATTGGAGAAGGTTGAGTGTTCAAATTTTCTAGTACTAATATCAATGATAATATTGTTTTTACACAAGATACGTCCTATCTATGGACTTTTTTTAACCAAAAAAAAAAGAAAAAAAGTCTAAGATAACACTTATTTGTATTGCATTTTTTGTGATAAAACGTTCTTTCATAGCCCCTTTTTCATTAGTATAATTAGTTAGTTGTTAATACTAATAGATGAGAAATTAATTTTCATTGTCATAAAAAAACTCCTGCCCATGGTAAGTTTTAGTTTTGTTTGTAATTTAACTTTGATCCTTCCTATGAAAATTCCGGTAAATCAATATAAGATGCATCCCAAAAAGAAATCAATATAAGGTTAGGAGGATGAAACAGTTTTTTTTTTTTTGTGTCGATTCATTTGCTAGGTAAAAAAACAAGCTGAAGTTTCGAAGGATTGATACATTTCTATGATAGGTTCCTATACCTTGGTTTCGAGCAATCAAAGTTCTGGTTTCTGAAGATGAACCCATTCCTTCATGAGGATTGTTTCTTTTTCTATCTTCACAATGCTTTCCATCGCTCTACAAAAGAAAGGAAACATAATTACACTGAGTTATGTGGTGCATGTCTGAACAAACCAACTTGTAACATTCTGATAAAAATAGGGTTATTTAGTAATAGGATCTCACATATATATGAAAATTAGGATTCGGGTTTCAAAAATGACCAATGTTAAAGTTTGGATTCCGAAATCACTGTTCACGTAGGCTAATGAACAATGATTTCGAGACCCAAACTCTAACATTGATAATTTTCGAAATCCAAACCCTAATTTTCATATATATGTGAGACCATATTACTAAATATCACACAAAAATACTGCATTGTAAGATGGCTTCCTCAAACTAAACAATCATTTACACAAGCAAGGTACATAATATACATTTGGCGAATGCTTGAAGTATACGATGGGAATAAAAGCGAAAGTTGTTCTCCAAGATGAACATTTATGACGAGCCAATACCTACAAGTCAAACACCATGGTTTGACTTAGGTAGAAAACTAAAAATTGCAAAATTCAAGATAAAGACATATAAGAATTAAATCAAAAATCTTATTCGGTAAAAAAAAAAATACCGGAAGAGCAACAACATTACTAAATAATGTTATAAGATTTTATAAGGTCGCTACAACTTCGTAATTCCAACTATCAAAGAACTTTTGAGAAATCCAATCTCTCTCCTTCAATCTTTCTATTTTTTTCTCTCAATTTATTGGTGGCTATCCAACGCTTTCCTTGAGCGCAATTATATTCTACACAAGGAGTCTTAGACCAATTTATATAGTACATGACATAAAACTTCATAGTCTAGTTAGGACTAGGAATTTACTCCAATCCTATTACTATTAGGATTACTAGATATGAACCAAATCCTAACAGTAGAAATACGAACTCTATGAAATCCTATGTTGCACGAACACATATATGACACGACGACGCGTACACGAGTGTTGATGGTGTGTCTGATAAGCTATGTTGTTATTCTCTTCATATAAATTACATGTACTACTACTTCGTAATGTGTTGGTTGATCCGATAAAATGCATATATGTTGATAGGTAATATAGAATTTTTGACTCGGTCATGTAATGTGTAAGAATAAAAAATGTATAATTTTTATATATTAAAATCATGTTTCATATAGATTTAGAAGTATAGGTCTAAACTCTTGTAGTTACTGTAGCATACGATACACGATACGTACTGCGGATTGACATGCGTGTCTCACTGTCTTATATGAGTTCGATACTATCAGTGGCCAGATTTTTGGAGTGTCCATGCTTCCTATACGAAATCAAGTATGATGAACTAGCAACAGAGAGAGAAACTTGTGAATACCTTGTTATTTGTGGATTTTCTGACTGATTTTGCTGTGGAATTCTTGTTTGCAAAACTGGTTGAATTCTTCGACTCAGATTTTTGGAGTGTCATAATTTTTTTCTTTCTCATATTTTCCTTTCTTTCTTCTTCTTCTTCTTCTTCCCCTTCCTTCTTTGCAGCAAGCAATAGTTTATGTGGCTCGTCAGTTCTCTTGATGCTCTTAGAAGCCTTCTGCAGCCCATTGCTCTTCTTCGCCTCTTCCCAATGTGGCATGAACAGAGGCTTCATGATCACAATCGGCGGTGCGTCCTCCTCCTCTCCGAAACTCCTCCCGAACCTCTCCGACCGCGACGCGCCGCCTCGGCCGCCCCTCAGAAGCCCGTTGAACTGCATCGCTGCGACGATTTCGTGCAGCGACCTCTCCGTCGGATCAGGCCTCTCCGGCGTTTGCGCCTTCCTCGCGTTAGGCCTGTCGTCGATATCGAACGCGGGCCTCGGCACGACGGCCGAGCTCCTCCTCCTCCTCTCCTCTTCTCTTCTGCTGGTTTGAGCAGCGGCCCAAGGAGCTTCTTCCAAGCCCATCAGCTTGGCAATGACGTTGGGCCGGACTGCTGCAGAGATTTTTTTCGATGGCATTCTTTCTTCAATACCAAACTCTTCTTCCACATGCTCTGATATTCCTCTCAACTTGAATGCCGACATCCTCCTCAGCTCTCCAACCCCACTTTTATCGTCGTTGTCGTCGTCGTCGCCGCTAGTTTCCTCTTCTAGACAACATCTTGAAGACTCGTCGACCGGAAAGTTGGAGTTCCATGACCCAAATCTCTCGGAACGCACCACCGTCGTTTCGACAGACGAGTGCGTGTGTTCTTGCAGTCCGTATCTCCTCCAACCCGTCATTTCTTCCACGAACTCCGCGGGCCTTCGTCTCGGTTTCGACGCGGACGCAAATCTCCCCAGACGTGCCGTCCTCCCGATACCGGCCTCGTCCCCCCTCCTCTTCGACGCCTCCTGGAGCTCCGCGAGCATGACGAGGGAGGACTGGAGGTCCCGAGCGCCTCTCAGGAGGTCCTTGGCGACGTGCTTCGATCGGCCGTCGAGGTGGGGGGCCCTGGAGAGGGAGTCGATCATCCGGGTCAGCTCGCGCGCTCCTTCGGAGGCCCGGAGGAGGAGCTGCAGCTGGCTCTCCTCCTCCGCCGCCGCCTCCATGAGACCCCGAGGAGGACGGTGTACTCTTCTTCTTCTTCTCCACAAGGGACTATTTGGCTCCTCTATAGGAGTAGTAGTAGAGTGTTTGGACGTTCCATTTGTGTGGCAATCGAGTGAATGGTGACCATTGATCTCCTTCTTGACTACTGGGGAAGCAGCTGGCCTAGTTAAACATCTGTACACAGCTGATCTCAGAGAGTCTTGAACCATTATTCTAATGAAGAAGAAGAAGAAAACAGTTGAAACAGTCAGTTGCTATATGTATGCTTCAGACTGCAGGAAAATAGTTACGTTGTTTGGAAGCTTCAGTTCACAGGAATAGAAGCTGCTACTGCGAGCAGTGGAACGATGGTTCAGTGCTCAAATTCTGAACTTCCACGGAACGATGGTTCAGTGGGTACTGGGGACCACTAGGGGATCCATGATTACAATTCACTGGGGACACAATTTTAAGGAGTTCGGAAACAACGTCTTAGTTTTTTTTTTTTTTTTAAGTATAATAACATATTTTAAAAAAAAGTTTACGCCGGGGGGGGGGGGGGGGGGGGGGGGGGGTCCCGTTCCCCGGTACCTCCCATGTAGACACGAATGCTGGAGACTCTTTACGAAGTACTCTAAAGTTCTGAGTTACAGTGGCACGCGAATCCGATAATAGAGAGGCTGTTTTCGAAGGGATGAGCATTGAGTTAATTCGGTTCAAATCGAACAGAATAATCGAAAAATCGAATTGGATCGAAAACCGAATAAGCTAAGTCGAAACTGAACCGAAATGATCCATAACCGAATCAAATTGAACCGAATTAATCGGTTCTATTTTCGGTTTATTCGATTTTTCGGTTTATTTGTGATTTTTTTATTTATATATTGATAAACTAAATTTGCTTATTCGGTTTTCGGTTTTGGACCGAAATCGAAACCGAAACTGAATAAGAAAATTTAGTATTTTTAAAACTCTAAATCGAACCAATTTTTTTTTAAACCGAACCGAATTCGACTAGGTTCGATTCGATTTGCAGTCCAAAATTAAATAATGCTCACCCTTAGTTTCAGTGGCTCGAACTTACGCAACTCAAGGATGCTAGCCATGCACTGATCAGTTAACCAGGTAGCATATATTTCTAGAACATTGATAGGAAAGAAGCAGTATATTATGTATATGTAGGAGTATAAGAAGTAACAGTGTTTAAATGGGATCGATTTATATAGACACATTCATGAACTTTCTAAGTGGAGTTGTTGTACTTGCATCTGCGTCAGGCCAGAGGGACCGGGATTCGTCCTCTGCAACTTTGAAGACAAAGTGGATGTTGTCATTGTTTTAGACTATTTATAAGGGCATATCAAAAGTTAATCAGGGGTTAATCAAATTCTGGCAGTCCTAGTAGCATTATGGACTACCAAAAAATGTGACACATTTTTTGTCATTTTCTGGCAGTCCATTTTGTGTTTGACTGGACTGCCACATTTTCTGGCTGTCCATAAAGTATCTAGGACTGCCAGAAATTGTAGCAGTCCTGAACTGCCAGGAATTGACTAGTTCTGATCAACTTTTACTGTGCCATTATAAATAGTCTTGTTTTAAGTATAATAGTCTCAATTGGAGAAGATTCGTTGATCCAGACGATCCCGACACGAATCGATTACACTGAAAGACTTGTATACCATCATTGTCACCATGTAAAAAAAATTATTATCTTTTAATAGTAAGCATTAAAGTTTGTAGATGAAAATTTTGACTACGCCACCCAGATATCTGCACGATATAAATTCTTTTCAATAGCAAAAATGTGGAATGATCGTACTTAACATGATAGTTGTGTACTAAATTTAGTATTGACCACTGAAGAGGCTGTTTGCTTGGCAACATGTGATGCTCGAAAGTACTTGGGAATATTAAATAGCTTTCGAATCTAAAATGGTACTTATTTCCATTATTTCCATTGAGGGTCCGTTTGGTAAATCGTATTTGGAGGTGGGATTTGAATTTTTATGGATTTGGAGACAAATCTATAGAATTCTATGTTTGGTTGGAGATGGATTTGGATATGTAAAGTATGACAAAATCCAAAACTTGAATTTGGTTGAATTTTGGAGGAAAAATAATAATTATTCTTTAATAATTTTGTTAAAATATTTATTATTTAATAATTTTGTTAAAAATTAGTAAATTAAAAATGAGTTAATCTTTAATAATTTCGTTAAAAATATTTATCCTTTAATAATTTCGTTAAAAATTAGTTAATTAATAAAAAAACTAACTATTTTATTAGTATTATTAATTAATAAAAAAATAGTATTATTAATTTAAAAAATTAGTTAATAGTTTATAATCATAATTAATAATTTATTAGTATTATTATAATATTAATTAATAATATTTTATTATTTAGTTAATAATCATAATTTACTAGTATTATTATATTATTATTATAATATTAATTAATAATTTATTAGTATTATTATAATATTAATTAACAATCATATCCTATGTTTAGTATTATTAATTAAAAAATTAGTTAATTAGTTAATTTTGTTATAATCATAATTAATAATTTATTAGTATTATTATAATATTAATTAATAATTTGTTAATAACTATTTTATTATAATCTTAATTAATAATAATTTAATCACAATTAGAATCATATTTTATAATAATTTACTTAATAATTTACTAATCATAATAATATTAATTTATAATTACTATTTTTAAAATTTTTAATTTATAGTTAATTAATCGTTAATTATTAATTATTAATTATTAATTCTTTATTAATTATTAATTATTAATTCTTTATTAATTATTAATTATTAATTATTAATTATTAATTATTAATTTATAATCGTTAATTATTAATTATTAATTGTTACTTAATTATTAATTATTATTTATAATTACTTAAGTTATAATCGTTAATTAATTATCGTTAATTATTAATCATTAATTATTTAATTATTATTTATAATTACTTAATTTATAATCGTTAATTATTAATTATTACTTAATTATTTATTACTTAATTATAATTATAATTATTAATTATAATTATAATTATTAATTATAATTATAATTATTAATTATCAATTATCAATTATTAATTTATAATTGTTAATTATTAATTATTAATTTATAATCGTTAATTATTAATTTATTAATTATTAATTATTAATTATTTAATTTATAATTACTATTATTAATCGTTAATTATTATTATTTAATTTATAGTTATTAATCATAAAACCAAATCCTATGTTTGGTTGGAGTTGGATTTGGAGTTGGATTTGAATAGTAAAATCCAAATCAGGATTTTCAAATCCAAATCCAAATAGTAATATCCGGTTACCAAACAAGCCCTGAGTACATCAGAACTCGGCCATTGCTGATTGTTGTCTTGAGCTTGGAACCGTGACCGAGAGAAAGGAAGGCCATTAGCTAGCCAGCTAGCTCCAACGACTCTGTCCAATATTAGCTATAGCTAATCCCTCTCTTTCCAAGAATATCAGACTAATTTATCAAAATTGCTTATCAAAACTAAGATTCCGTTTGGTTCACTGTAATGTAATCATAATCGTAATGGAATCAAATGAAAAAAAGTTCAATTTCAATATTCTCACCTTCAGTTATCAGTACAGTGACAACTAACCTGCTCTTTCCTGCTAGTTAAATCTACGGAAAATTTTATATAGGAGGAAAAAATTCCGCGTATTTACCCAAAAAGTGAGAAGTTAGCAAAAATTTCATTTTAAGGGAGCTGGCGCCAGTTGAACTGGCGCACAATCAAAAAATAAATAAATAAATAAAGCTGGCGCCAGTTAAACTGGCGCCTAATAAATTTTTTTTTTTTAATTTAACCGGCGCCAGTTCAACTGGCGCCAAAAAAAAAAAAAATTTTAAAAATTCCTGGCTCCAGTTGAACTGGCACCATGTTGGGGTGGGTGGGGGGAGGGGGGGGGGGGGGGGTGAGGGGTTGGTTTGCTGCTAAGTTTTTTTTTTCTTTTAATTTTTTCCACCCATCATGAAACAAACAACCACCCATTAAAAAACCCCAACCTGGCGCATGAAACAAACAACAACCTAGCAGCAAACCACCCCCCCCCCCTCCCCCCCCAACTTCCAACCTGGCGCCAGTTCAACTGGAGCCAGGATATATATATATATATTTTTTTTTTTTGGCGCCAGTTGAACTGGCACCGGGTACATTAAAAAAAAAATAAAATTAGGCGCCAGCTTTATTTATTTATTTATCTTTTATTGGGCGCCAGTTCAACTGGCGCCAGCTCCCTTAATTTGAAATTTTCACTAACTTCTCACTTTTTGCGTAAATACGCTGAACTTTTTTCCCCTACATGAAATTTTCCCGTATATCTATCAAAGTTGGCAAATCAAATTGTGATAGGTGATTTTGACATAATATATACAAGGGCCAATGGTTATTTGAAGATTGAAAGCAACCGACGTACATGAACATGACCAAGAGCGGAACCAGAAATCTGAACTGAGATGGACTGGAGTAGATTAGGGTGGACTAGATAAGGAGTAACTCACAAAAAAAAAAGCAAAAAAAAAATTTATATATGAAAAAAAAAAAAAAAAAATTTTTTGGGGTGGGCTGGATTACCTTAGTTCCGCCGTTGAACACGACACTGACACATATTTGACACTTATTGTTGTATATCGTAGTGTATTTTAGATTGTTTGTTGTCGTGTCCGATACATATCCGAAGCCCGTATCCGTGCTTCCTAGGTTAAAAGTTCCAAGCGTGGCTAGTCTCATGAGGAGTTATCCATCTGATAGATAGTCACAAGGCTCCCATGTGAAGTAGGAGAGTTGATCACATTTCTAATGTGTCTTGTGACAAACTTTAACATAAAAGACCCTGAGTTGCTTGATAGCATCCAAAGTATGTGAAATTGACATCCTTACATTGGGTTCTTACTTCAAACATAGTTCCACCATTGAACTAAATAAATAAAAAAAATCCTAGAGGAACTCAGGAGTTGTTAGTTTTAAACACTCGGCCATTAATAGACGATGGATTACAAGTATCTCATTTCTTGATTTTCTTTTAAGAACCTAAACAGACCTAAATATCAACATAATACCATGTATCATACTCAAATTGTAAGTTTCTGTTTGAGTTCCTCTTGAGTTTATGTAGTTGGACCGAAACTAAATTTCAGGTAAAAATAATTTTGAAATTTCCAACATCGCGACCAAGGGCGTACCTACTTTGATAAATTAACGAAAATAGCAGCACACAATTTCACCAATTGATAAATTAAGAGTCAAAGCCACTCACAGATTGATAAATGTCGAGAAAAAGAGAAATTCATGTGCGACGATCACGTCTTGTCTATGCCTCCACATACAATTGCACTGCACGCTTCTTTGTATCTTACTCTTATATTTTTCTCATGTTTCAATATAAATGTAGAAATCAAAGAAAGCATGTAATGTAAAGCATCCAATGAAAAATCAATAACGAAAAGTGTCAAACGAAAGACAAAAATGATGGAAAATAGACTCTTATATAAAGTTTATTATCCAAGAACGATTCATTATATTTTGGACTCAATTCTAAGTATAAGTCAATTCATTGATTGAAGAGGATCTCAGTTCATTTGTCCTGATCAATCGATGCAGAAATAATTTTCCCATACGAAGCCAATTTCGACTAGGATATATATAAGCCACAAGCTAACACAATGTCACAGCTAGAAGCAGTACACTACAGTCCAACCGTTGGGAAGCCAACAGTCGAATATTTTACAAAAAAAATCCTGAAATTTGCCATCTGTGTGATCGACAATTTTCAGTCAAATTCGCAAAAAACAAAAAATTGCCAATCCGACTGGCCACATCCAGATTGGCAAAATTTATACTTAATGGAAAATATTTCAAACTTCTTTTTCGTGAGCCAATTACTACAAACTTCTTTACCATGTAAAAGTTTTCGTAATAGTTATGTTCAGGGTCGACTCTGGCCCAAGGCAACCAAGACGACTGCCGAGGACCCATGGACTAGGAGGACAAAAAAATACACTTAGTATATATATAACCTTTTTTAATATGTTAAATATTAGTGCTCATACATCATAACATAATGAGATACCAAGTATAGTTGATTTTTATTTAAACTTCTATGTAAAAGGGGACTGGTGTGACGCCTACTGGCCTTATTTTGTTTTTTAAGAACTTTTTAAACTTTATTTTTTTTAAAAAGGGATACCATTTTAATTTTTGTTCTTGACATCCAAAAACTCTGAAGTGACTCTGGTTCTGTTAAACTTATATGCGGATTTCCAAGAATAAAACAGTTGGCAAATATCAATAGTTCTAGATTGTGGAAGCCTAAATATTATAAATATTATATCAATTTTTTTTCGTTAAATTTTAGAGCTCAAGGATTGTTCAATTTCTTGCAATATTTCATAATCATATGTAGACATCATTGTTTGTCTCTTTTGATTAAAAGGTACCTATCGTCTTTGTGCTTCATTAAAAATAACGAAAAGATATAAAATATAAATGTCTTGTAAGATGTCAACTCAAAAGTAGTAAACCATCATTATCTAAGATGGCGATGGCATTTCAAAAGTAGAAATTTTTATAGGGGGGTAAAGAAGTTTACAAAAATTCTAAAAAAAGTAAGAAGTTTGGTGAAATCGTGGAATGGGTAACGAAGCTCCATCATCGATGGCGTGCCATCGTCCATACCAAACGTCCAGAAAGAACGCGTCATCATTGATGGCGCGCTATGCTGCTCTCGCTGAGCACGAGACGCTGCTGTTGTGTCAGGTCACGCTGCTGATGTGTCAGGTCATCAAAAGACGAGCGAGCGGTCAGGGCATCAAAAGACGCGCCATCATTGATGGCGCGTTGTGTTTAACGTCCTATATGACGCGCCATCACTGATGGCGCGCTCTGGCGCGCGTTTGACTGCTTTACATTTTACATGTCAGTGATTCAGTGGCTTTGTGTGAGTCAGTGACTTTATTTTGTGTGAGTCAGTGACTTTATACAGTGAGTCAGTGACTTTATGGGATTTTGTGATGTGGGAAGCTGCGCCATCAATGATGGCGCGCCATCAGAGGGGCTGGCAACTTTTGCAGGGAAATTGTTTGGCAGCATTTGGCAGCACCTCTTTCTCTCGTTCCCCTCTATAAATTTCTCCTTCTTTCCCTTCTTCTTCCTCACATAATTTAGACAGCACCACAGCACCTCTTTCTCTTGTTCTTGTTCTTCATCTTCATCTTCATCCTCCTTTTTCTAATGTAAGTAACTCTTGAACAAGATTAAATTTTGAATATATTTGAATATTTGTATTACTAATTGTATTTTCGAAAAAATGTAACAGATGAATCCACCGAATGACGGATTTATTCCCGGGGGACCGACTACAGAAATCGTGAAACAGGAAAGAGAAACTCATATATCTAAGTTAGTTTTTGAGGGGAAGGTAAATTTTAAAATGGTAACTCTCGTTATTCTGTATTATTTATTTATTTTACATAAATGTAACAAATAAAATTCGCTTGTAGTTATATGATTATCCTCCCGAGGCTCGAACACGGGAGCATGGAAGTTGGAGGAATCAGAGAAGGTATCAGACATGGGAGTTAATTGATGATCAAAAGCAGTTGGTGCGTTCATTTGGATTTCATTATCCGGATGAAATTCAAATTTTAGTCCACGATGTTCACCTCATATTTAGTCTCGCCGAGCGTTGGTGGCCTCAACGCAACGCATTTCAGTTGCCTGTTGGTGAAATGACAATCACACTCTGGGATGTCGCAAATATTCTAGGATTACCTATTACAGGTGAACCAATATATTTTGATACACATTTAAATCCGTGTGAAATAGTCAGGAGATATCTAGGCATTACGCCCCCTGTGGACCTAGGAGCAAGGAGTTTTGTCACGATAACTTGGCTTCGGGGCAATTTTATGGATTTAGATAGGACTATCGACGGTCCAGTCGCGGTCGATGATTACAGGGTATGTCCCTCTTTGGTATTTTTGGCTAATATTTATTAATTTTAATAGCGAGTTAATTTTAATATGTTAGTTTCATAATTTGCAGATACTTTGCTGTACTAGAGCATATTTGCTCTGTTTGTCCTGGGCAATGTTATTTCCCGACAGACAGGGAAATAGAATAAACGTACGACTGCTACCATTCTTAGATGATCTTAAAGTACCTACTCGTCATGCATGGGGAGCTGCTACATTAGCGTATCTATATGCCAGCTTGACGAAATTTGCAAGATCGAATGGTTCCAAAAATTTGTGTGTGTGCGCGACGCTGGTTCAGGTAATGGAAAATCAATATCTAAATTGATTTCAATTATATACATTTTCTTGAATATCGAATTATTTCTGTCGTAGGTATGGTGTTACGAACATTTTTTTATTGGTCGAAGAGAATTTGATACGTTGCAGTGGAATGAGAATTTGATACGTTGCAGCGGAATGAGGTAACTAATAAATTTAGTATAGTCATTCCAGTTAGTCGAGAATAATGTGTACTAACTAGTGTACTAAATTTAGTATAGTCATTCCAGTTAGTCGAGAATTTGATACCCATGCACCGGTAGCTAGTCGATGACGTCCTGTCGAAAGTCCACTTAAACAAGAATGACGACTTTCTAGTGTACTAACTTTAACTATTTGTCCTTTTCCTATGGATTTGGCATATACTCTCCAATGACAATTCTGTTTATCACAATTATATATAATTCCATGGGAATTATTCATAGCACTGGCTGAACAACTAAAATTATGCTGAATTGCTAAACTACTTATAAAACTTCTAAATTTTGCACGAGTGTCAAATGTTTGTCCTACAAATAATTCAGGAGTGCTAGAATTATCAGTACTATCATTATCTATCTCATAACCAGTATTTTCAATTAAATCATCACTATTTTCATTGTCATCATCATTATCATCATCATCATCAGCATAATCATCATCATCATTTTGTTCATCTTGTAAGTGTAGTGTCCCGTCCCTACATCGTGCCCCATCTCCGTCCACGGGGTGCGCGAGAAAGGAACACTGTCGCTATCGATTCGGTCGGGACCGATAGGTCGGAATCGGCCGAGTCGATCGAACGGGAACGGTTGAATTAAGATCCATTCCACGTTATGGAATGGCTTCTTCGGAACCAAGTCCCATATTCAGCGGGTTGCGCCTCGAGGATTGGCTCTGCGGCTGAGTCGGGAGAGACCTCCCGTTGCTCTGGTTTTCATGTCGCACTTGAATTGGCTTTGGCTTTCGTTTTCGTGAATGCTTTCGATGGGTTTTCGTGACGCGTTTTCGAGCTCGCATTCATATCGAAATTCCTTGAAATACACAGTGTTCTAATCAGTTGCTTATGCGATTGCAGGTGATCGCGTAGACGACGACAGCGCAGCCAACCGGTCGCTCGCTTGAAGCAAGCCTAAGGCGAGTGGCTGACCTCCTTCGCCCCGTCCCTCTACTTCAAAACTCAATATGTGAAGTAAATAAAATACTTGTCATAATAATGTAGAATCAATGAAATCGTGCCACGATACTTCATGAAACACTTGTTAACGAACTGCCGGTTTTGGTAATGGAAAACATGCTTCCCTATGCAATTATACTTGGTCTATGCAAACCAACGAATGAATCAATTAATGTTTATCGCAACGATACGGCTAAATGACCAAATCAACTAAGTTCAAAGGAAAACGGTCATTGGACAACTTGTCGACATGGTGTAGTTTCCTCGAACGGTTACCTATGCCAAGGGACCGATTCGGCCCGGGAGGAACGAGTGTATAGTAAGCGCCAGCCCTTCATCGGCGCGAGTTATGCGGGAACTTTCGCACAGGGCTCGCTACCCGACGCGAAAGGGTCGCCGTCTAACTCGGCTATATGTCCGCGATGGCTTGCAATTGCCAGTGGCCTCCACACCCTTCACACTGCTTAACAAACGCACATGGCACGGGATGATTTTGATAGTTGCTCAATGTTATACAATTTCATATGCTTGCCTCAGAACATGTTAACATGCAAACCGAACAGGATGGTTAGAAAGATCATTGAACTAGCTAGCTAACATGTTTACAAATTTCTTGAATCAAATGCAGAGCTTGGATTTAATTAGCCATTCGCCAGTACATGTGTATCGTGCTGATCCTCGCTCTTTGCAGGTCCCGCGAACCAGGAAGGACGCGCCAACTAGCTCGGCGACGTTCGTGACTTTTGAAGCTTCGGCCGTACGTCGAAGACTCTCTTTCAGCGACTCTACTTTTGAAGGCTCTCGACAGTCCAAGGAAAATGACTCAGCGTCCCTCCCATCCAGGTCAATGGAGTACTTGTGAATATTGAGGGATGTGTGCAATGTATGGAACGGCTATCTCATCGGCACTCTTTTGTAATCGAGTCATGTTGTAGCCCGCGCGGCAAAGAGTCTTGTATCAGAGTCTGTAAAAAGATGTTCATTATCAATAAAGATCAAGTTTCCTTTAATTATTGTGTGTATCAATTTGTCTGCGTACTCTCTTAGATCTCGTGTCTCGGATTACCTTATGACTAGGCCTTGTGCGATCGCAAATTAGGTTCGCACGGCATCACGCCCGGGGGACGACTATCGATTCGACGGAATCGGGGCGTGACATAATGGTATCAGAGCACGGCTTTACGTCCTTGGCCTCCAGTGTCGAGTTCTAGTCTCCAACCGTTGACCTCGTGTCGATGAGAAGAGTTGTTCCATACGCTGAACCCAGGACATTTTCTGAAACTAACGAGAGTTGCCTTTCCTTTTCCCTGCAGTTACGGGAGCTCAGGTAGAAGACGAGACGAGCGCTTCCAGCGGCTCGAGTGCTTCTGGACCCGAGCATTCCGTCAACCCAACGGGAATGACGCCTACTGTAGCCGGACCTTCCGGCGACCCGATGCAACGTATGCTGCAAATGCTTGAAATGCAGCAGCGTCAAAACGAGCTCCATCGTCAGCAAGCGGAGGCTCGTCAGGCTCAATTTGAGAATCGGTGCGAGGCTCAATTCAAACTGCAGCAGCAGCAGCTGAATACCCTCCAGCAGATCGTACAGTCGGTCGTCGGCAACAACAACTCAACGATGACACCTGCCGTGACCCAACCTGCGGTTCGATCCAACGAAGCTGAACCAGAGGCGCCCGTGCTCTCACCTGCAGCACCGAGAAGTTCTAACTTCGACGTGTCAAAATTCACGAAAAGCTGTCGCACTTCCTTCAACGGCACAGAAGATCCCGCGGTGGCGATCGACTGGCTGGAGGAGCTGGAAGATAAGTTCGAGCTTCTGGGTGTCGAGGACTCAAAGAAAGTCGCGTGTGCTCAACTTCTACTTCGAATGAACGCGCACGATTGGTGGGCTGTGCAGAAGCGGGCAATTCGACGTGAAGACGAGACGGCGGCGATCTCATGGACGACATTCAAAAAGGCGTTCGAGACTGAATATCTTTCCGCAGCCGTACGACAGGAGAAAGAAGATGAGTTCATGCAGTTAAAGCAGGGCAATATGACGGTACGACAATATGCGACCAAATTCAACAAACTGGCCAAATTTGCTGGGGACTTCCTGCCTACCACCGCCAGCCGAGCTCGACGATTCGAAGTGGGCCTGCGTTCAACCATCCGTGCGCATGTTTCGGTGGCCGAATACAAAACCATGGGCGAGGCACTCAACCACGCCATCCGTCTGGAGTCCGAGTATCCTCCTACTACTACCGGCGCTGTTCACTTTAATAACAAACGCCATAGTAATACGGGAGGCAACAATGCACACAAGCGTCAAAATCGTGGCAACGGAAGCGGCAACCAGACGAAGGATCGAGTGGTCTGCACTTTCTGCGCCAAGGAGGGACACTTGATCAGCGAGTGCCGACTGAAGAACGGTACGTGCCTCGGGTGCGGCCGAGCCGACCATACCGTACGCGACTGCCCGAAGAAGAACCGAGGCCAAGCACCTCGGGCTCCACCGACCGTACCACAGAATGGCCAAGACCGTCGCCCTAATGCTCAGGGCCGTGTCTACGCCATGACCCGAGACGAAGCGTTCGCATCTGACACAGTCGTGACAGGTATACTGCAATTCAATAATAAACCTGTTCGTGTATTGTTTGATTCAGGTGCCACGCATAGTTTCATATCGGCGGACTTTGCCGCCGAGCACAAATTTCCCTTGACACCGCTCGGTCTTGAGCTTACTGTTAACATCCCGTCGGGCATGCCACTAGCTGCGAATTTAGTCTGCGGAGGCGGAATCATCTGTATAGGTGGTCAAAAGGTCAGTCTTGATGCGATAGTTCTAAATATAAAGGACTACGATATCATTCTGGGGATGGATTGGCTTGGTCCGTGCAACGCAACCATAGACTGCGCTGAAAAGAAAGTCACATTCCGCATACCGGGAGTGCCTGAATTCTGCTACTCGTGTGGTGAGGCGTCGCCGACTTGCATGGTGATCTCTGCAATATCTGCTCGACGGATGCTGTATTCCGGGTGTGAAGGCTATCTAGCTTCCGTTCGAGACATGCGACAGGATGGTGCAAACGCGGGTCAGACCGACGTTGTGGCAGAATTCCCCGATGTGTTTCCGGACGAGCTGCCCGGCATGCCGCCCGATCGAGAGATTGAGTTCACTATCGATACCTTCCCCGATACTCGACCGATCTCGAAGACCCCGTACAGAATGGCCCCTGCAGAGCTTAAAGAACTCAAGGTGCAGTTACAGGAATTGCTCGACAAGGGATTCATCCGACCCAGCGTCTCGCCATGGGGAGCGCCCGTACTGTTTGTCAAGAAGAAGGACGGCTCTATGCGTCTTTGTATCGACTACCGCGAGCTGAATAAAGCCACTGTCCGGAACAAATACCCCCTGCCCCGCATAGATGATCTGTTTGATCAACTCCAAGGTGCCACGGTGTTCTCTAAAATTGATTTGCGTTCGGGTTACCATCAACTCAAGATCAAGCCGGACGATGTACCGAAGTCTGCCTTTCGTACTCGATACGGCCATTACGAGTTCCTGGTAATGCCGTTCGGCCTAACGAACGCCCCTGCTGCTTTTATGGATTTAATGAATCGGGTGTTCCGCCCATTCCTCGACAAGTTCGTAGTAGTCTTTATCGACGATATACTCATCTACTCGAAGAATCGGCAGCAACACACTGAGCATCTGCGGACCGTGCTTCAGACCCTTCGAGAAAACCAACTATATGCGAAGCGAAGCAAATGTGAATTTTGGCTTAACAGCGTCTCATTCCTCGGACACATCATTTCTGCTGAAGGCATTGCGGTCGACCTAAAGAAAGTTGAAGCCGTTGTCGATTGGAAACGGCCAGCGTCCGTCGGCGAGATTCGAAGTTTCCTTGGCTTAGCGGGATACTACCGACGCTTCGTGAAAGACTTCGCGAAGATCGCATCGCCTCTGACTCGCCTCACCCAGAAAGGAGTCGCATTCGAATGGTCGGACGACTGCGAAGCTGCTTTCCAAGAGTTGAAGCAACGGCTCGTCTCGGCCCCGATACTCGTACTTCCAGAAGGGACGGAGGGTTTCCAGATATTCAGCGACGCGTCCGGTCAGGGCTTGGGGTGTGTGCTGATGCAACGGAACAAGGTGATATCTTTTGCTTCCCGACAGCTAAAGTCGCACGAGAAAAATTATCCCACTCACGACCTGGAGTTAGCGGCGATTGTGTTTGCGTTGAAATTATGGCACCACTATCTCTATGGTGTGGCGTGCACGATCTATACCGATCACAAGAGCCTCAAGTATCTATTCACGCAGAAGGAGCTGAACTTGCGGCAAAGGCGTTGGCTGGAACTAATCAAGGATTACGACTTGACTATCGACTACACGCCGGGAAAGGGAAATGTTGTGGCGGATGCTTTGAGTCGGAAGTGCATTGCCTCGTTATCCATTGACCCCCGACTGCTACGCGACCTTGAAGAGATGGGCATCGAGCTCCGAGTCAGATTCCGAAACGTGCAGTTGGCAAAGTTGCAGTTAGAGCCGAGCTTGCTGAATAAGATCAAGACCGCTCAGACGGACGATTCGTACCTGAAGAAAGTGCGAGAGCTAATTTCGACAGGCAGAACGACCGACTTTGCGGAAGACGAAACCGGCGTGCTTCGATTGAAGGGTAGGCTATGCGTTCCGGACAATTCAGAACTCAGAAAGGAGATCCTGTCGGAGGCGCACTATGCGAAATATACTTTGCATCCAGGCAGTACCAAGATGTATAAGGACCTCCGCACGACATTTTGGTGGCACGGAATGAAGAGAGATGTGGCACTCTTCGTGTCGCAATGCATGGCCTGTCAGCAGGTGAAAGCTGAGCATCAGCGACCGGGCGGGGAGATGCAGAACCTCGCTATTCCCGAGTGGAAATGGGATCATGTCACTATAGATTTTATTGTTGGCCTGCCGAAGACACCACGGGGGAACGACGCCATCTGGGTCATCGTCGATCGATTAACCAAGTCAGCGCACTTTATCGCCATCAAAGTTACTTGGAGCGTTGATCGCCTGGCGCAGATTTATCTCGACAAGATAGTTCGGCTGCACGGAGTTCCAGTATCCATCATCTCTGATCGGGATTCACGATTCATGTCGCGATTCTGGAGTAGCCTTCAGTCGGCGCTGGGAACCAAGTTGCAGTTCAGCTCAGCTTACCATCCTCAGACCGACGGCCAAACGGAGCGCGTCAACCAGATTCTCGAAGACATGCTACGGCTCTGCGCAATTGACTTCAAATCAAGTTGGGACGTCCACCTACCGCTGGCGGAATTTGCATACAACAATAGCTACCAATCCAGCATCCAAATGGCGCCGTATGAAGCTTTGTACGGCCGGAAGTGCAGATCGCCCATTTGCTGGGATGAAGTCGGGGAACGGCAGATACTCGGCCCGGAGCTGGTGGAACAGACTGTGGAAAAGGTCAAGCTCATCCGGGAAAGATTAAAGACCGCGCAAAGTCGTCAGAAAAGCTATGCAGACATTCATCGTCGACCGCTCGAGTTTCTAGTAGGCGATCACGTGTTCCTCAAAGTGTCGTCCATGCGGGGAGTTACTCGGTTCGGTGCGAAAGGAAAATTGAGTCCGAGATTCGTCGGACCGTTTGAAATACTTGAACGGGTCGCGCCAGTGGCCTACAAAATCGCCCTACCGCCGGCGCTTGAAGGTGTACACAACGTCTTTCACGTCTCTCAGTTGCGGAAGTACGTGCACGACCCTAGTCACGTGGTAGATTTTGGCCAGCTGGAGCTAAAGTCAGACTTATCCTACGTTGAAGAACCAGTGCAAATCTTAGAACGCAAGGATAAGTTGCTGCGGAATCGAGCGATCCCTCTCGTCCGCGTCCTCTGGAAGAACCACTCGGTCGAAGAGTCGACGTGGGAGCTTGAATCGGAGATGAAGGATAAATTCCCTTCATTGTTCTCGTAGAGGTAGGTTCCATCTTTAAGTTTCGAGGACGAAACTTTTTATTAGTTGGTTATGGTGTAGTGTCCCGTCCCTACATCGTGCCCCGTCTCCGTTCACGGGGTGCGCGAGAAAGGAACACTGTCGCTATCGATTCGGTCGGGACCGATAGGTCGGAATCGGCCGAGTCGATCGAACGGGAACGGTTGAATTAAGATCCATTCCACGTTATGGAATGGCTTCTTCGGAACCAAGTCCCATATTCAGTGGGTTGCGCCTCGAGGATTGGCTCTGCGGCTGAGTCGGGAGAGACCTCCCGTTGCTCTGGTTTTCATGCCGCACTTGAATTGGCTTTGGCTTTCGTTTTTGTGAATGCTTTCGATGGGTTTTCGTGACGCATTTTCGAGCTCGCATTCATATCGAAATTTCTTGAAATACACAGTGTTCTAATCAGTTGCTTATGCGATTGCAGGTGATCGCGTAGACGACGACAGCACAGCCAACCGGTCGCTCGCTTGAAGCAAGCCTAAGGCGAGTGACTGACCTCCTTCGCCCCGTCCCTCTACTTCAAAACTCAATATATGAAGTAAATAAAATGCTTGTCATAATAATGTAGAATTAATGAAATCGTGCCACGATACTTCATGAAACACTTATTAACGAACTGCCGGTTTTGGTAATGGAAAACATGCTTCCCTATGCAATTATACTTGGTCTATGCAAACCAACGAATGAATCAATTAATGTTTATCGCAACGATACGGCTAAATGACCAAATCAACTAAGTTCAAAGGAAAACGGTCATTGGACAACTTGTCGACAAGGTGTAGTTTCCTCGAACGGTTACCTAGGCCAAGGGACCGATTCGGCCCGGGAGGAACGAGTGTATAGTAAGCGCCAGCCCTTCATCGGCGCGAGTTATGCGGGAACTTTCGCACAGGGCTCGCTACCCGACGCGAAAGGGTCGCCGTCTAACTCGGCTATATGTCCGCGATGGCTTGCAATTGCCAGTGGCCTCCACACCCTTCACACTGCTTAACAAACGCACATGGCACGGGATGATTTTGATAGTTGCTCAATGTTATACAATTTCATATGCTTGCCTCAGAACATGTTAACATGCAAACCAAACAGGATGGTTAGAAAGATCATTGAACTAGCTAGCTAACATGTTTACAAATTTCTTGAATCAAATGCAGAGCTTGGATTTAATTAGCCATTCGCCAGTACATGTGTATCGTGCTGATCCTCGCTCTTTGCAGGTCCCGCGAACCAGGAAGGACGCGCCAACTAGCTCGACGACGTTCGTGACTTTTGAAGCTTCGACCGTGCGTCGAAGACTCTCTTTCAGCGACTCTACTTTTGAAGGCTCTCGACAGTCCAAGGAAAATGACTCAGCGTCCCTCCCATCCAGGTCAATGGAGTACTTGTGAATATTGAGGGATGTGTGCAATGTATGAAACGGCTATCTCATCGGCACTCTTTTGTAATCGAGTCATGTTGTAGCCCGCGCGGCAAAGAGTCTTGTATCAGAGTCTGTAAAAAGATGTTCATTATCAATAAAGATCAAGTTTCCTTTAATTATTGTGTGTATCAATTTGTCTGCGTACTCTCTTAGATCTCGTGTCTCGGATTACCTTATGACTAGGCCTTGTGCGATCGCAAATTAGGTTCGCACGGCATCACGCCCGGGGGACGACTATCGATTCGACGGAATCGGGGCGTGACAGTAAGGGAGCAATTGTTTGAGAAGAACTAGCACCTGTGTTAACATGTGGGTAATTAGAAACAAATTTATCATTAGTTCTATTAGCAAATGATGAAACTTGAGTAACATATAAACTAATATAAGGTGATTGCGAATTAATCTCAAGAATAAAATTCCATGCTTCTTCACCATCTATCAATAAATATGTGGAACCAAAAACAGACTTTAAAATAAATTGATAATTAATAGAAAAATGCGCTGAAATTAAATTACGTAAATTTTCTAAGGTAATATGGCGATAAGTTGTAAAAAATTGGGTGTCACCTCCTTCGTAAGTTAACCCATTTACTCTACCACCATGTGAGCAGACTATTTTAATATTATGATCCATAGAAAAAATAAGTTGGTTGATAATGTTTAGCTAATAGAGAAGGAGAACTTGTAAGAAGGAGAGAAGCTTCAGAGGGAGATACTAGCTTCCGTGAGGAGTTGGAAGCTTATAAGAGGGAGATACTAGCTTCTTTGAAGAGTTGCGCTTCCAAGCTTCAGATGAGTGCTTCTGTGAGAGATAGGAGAAAGAGTTGTGTGCTTCTGTGAGAGAGAAAGAGTTGTGTGCTGCTGTGAGAAAGAAAGAGTTGTGTGCTTCTGTGAGAGATATGAGAGAATAATGTGTTTGCGTAGAGAGAGAGAGTTAACATTGTAATATATAGACCATGAGAATAGGGACGTTAAAATGTAGACGTTACTGGTTGGGAATAGCGCGCCAGAAATGGTGGCGCACTCTACTTATGTAACCGTTGAAGTGCAGGAGGGAAGTACATGTAGCCGTTGGAGGAAAGTACACGTAGCCGTTGGATGTAGATGGAGAAGGGCAGGCCATGGGAGCGCGCCATCATTGATGGCGCTTGTCACGCCCCAGAACCAGAATACTGGAGAGCGGGGGAGTGACTCAGCCAGCTACGTATTACGGGTAGAAGAATATCGTATAATACGATCAATGCTGTCTAACCAGACGAGGGGGGTGCATACTACACAAAAGTCTTACTATGGTCATTACACATCTATTGTCTCAATCATTCAAACAAGAAACAGAAATATAGAACATGTAAGGTAAAGCAGTAAGGCGTCCCAAACGCTCAGTCAAAATGTTCTTGAGATCTGGCTTTACAAAATACAGCCAGATGATGTAGTAAGTATACACAATTGTTATCAGCTGCAGTCTGACTTAATTACAATTATGCAAAAGTAAGTACAAGACAATCCGACTAACATGTCGGTGCCAAACGGCAAGGTATAAAGTAGATAACAAAACGATTGGTGAAGTTAAGGAACCCACTCGAGGCCTCCTGCGATCATTCCTCTAGTATTGACCATCCTGGAGGTGGAAGTACGCTGAGTCCTCGGGAACTGGCTCTAAATCTGGCCATGCAAAACCAGAGAGGTTAGACCTCTAATAGCAAGTACCACAAGGGAGCACGACATGAGAACTAAAACCAGTAAGTAAGAGAATATAATAATAGATCTCTGCTTGCTACTAGGACTCACATCACATCAAGACACTTCGAACCAACCTCCCAACCAAACAAGGACAGAAGTTGGCCCGTCATGTCCTGACATTCTGATCATCCCAGTTAGGTAACAGAGTACAGTGCACAAACAAATCATCTTGAACGGCCAATCAACTCCTACGGCTTGCTATTATGAGTCCCAAGTTATCCTGGAATAATACAATTAGGGATTCCTCAGTTCTTACTATGTGCAAGCAAGGCTAGTCTATCCAGTCGATCAATTGGCCCATGCATGAATTAGACGAGTCCTAGCAGGACGCCCGTCAATATACAATATACAATAATAATAAAAGCAGATACTGTTCCCTGCCCGTGTGGCAGATTTACAGTATCTGTGGGAGCCAGCCGGCCCGTCGGGTACTACTCGTCCCAAGGGGGCTGCCATGTAAGAATTCGAAAATCCATTCTCTCCATGCAATCATTATTTTATTTAACTTAATAGTCTCTACGTTGAGTGAAATCTCATGCCGTGGATCATAGTCATTCAAATGAGTACTTTCGTACGGGGTACGATATGCACAACTCTACAACGATACCAGTGCGGTTAGGTTGTAGGTCTTACATAGCGTAATGCAACAATCAAATCTATCCACGGTAATCATGCCTTGACCATAAAGTACACATGCTTCTTTTGTAGAAAAAAATAACTAAATAAATAAATAAATAAATAGATTGAAACCTGCATGTGCATGTATGTCAATATTCGGGATCAGCCAGTCGAGTACAATAGTTTATAACATGAACGTGTCTCATTCATTTCATTCAATAAGACGACTAGCCAGTCTCTTGGTTCCAATTAGGAACGCATGATCAATTTAGTCAAGATCACAATCATTATCAATGGTGGCAAGGCATGAAAGTCAACTAGCATTCAGTGGGGTCGAGTCTACAACTCTCAGGGTTTAATTCTAGTCAATTCGGGTATCTATAACTCAATTCATGACACATGGTACCTCCCACGTAACAATCTATAATTAACAGAAATAACAACATATCATGATTATATCAAGTTTATGCAAAAAGGCGTAAGGATATAAAATGGACGTTAAACATCTAATAAGATATTAATATACAGGGCTATAGAAGATCCAGGGTAAGCAGGCTACTCTCGTGTCAGCCTACGCTTATGCCAGCGTACGCTCAGGTCAAGCTACGCTCAAGCCAGCTAGCGTATGGGAGTCATACGCTTCCAAAAGGCAGCGTATGAACTCCATACGACTCCTTACTATCCAAGTCAGCGTATGCAAGTCATACGCTCCCAAAAGGTAGCGTATGAACTCCATACGACTCCTGACCATTCAAGTCAGCGTATGCAAGTCATACGCTCCCAAAAGGTAGCGTATGAACTCCATACGACTCCTGACCATTCAAGTCAGCGTATGCAAGTCATACGCTTCCAAAAGGTAGCGTATGAACTCCATACGACTCCTGACCATTCAAGTCAGCGTATGCAAGTCATACGCTCCCAAAAGGTAGCGTATGAACTCCATACGACTCCTGACCATTCAAGTCAGCGTATGCAAGTCATACGCTCGCAAAAGGTAGCGTATGAACTCCATACGACTCCTGACCATTCAAGTCAGCGTATGCAAGTCATACGCTCCCAAAAGGTAGCATATGAACTCCATACGACACACGCTTCCAAAAGGTAGCGTATGCAAGACACACGCTTCCTAAAAAGGCAGCGTATGGACTCCATACTGCGCTGCGCTAAAGAGCGCGCACAGCTCAGTGACGCAGCTAAAAAGCTAGCATACACTTCTCACTGTCTTCTCCAAACAGCAAGAACTCCATGGTTGCACCCCAAAGCTTCAAAAGTCCATAACTTAGTCAAAATAAGTCCGAATCCAACTTTCCAAAGGTCAAAATTGGGTAGGATGAACTGCTCTACGACATGGAACCATCAAATCTTGAGAACAAAGGAGTTTGCTAGATCAAAATCCATAGACAACCGAAAATACAATAACTTAGATCTACAAGAAATGAACCAATGAAATAAAAAATACTAAGCACTAAACTCTCTTAGAATCATGAGAGGAAGAATATTGAACCATAAAATATGGTCCTCACGTAGAGCAAGATGTACTTGCCTAGTTGGTAGGTGGAGAGAGTAATGAAAGGAAGAAGAAGAAGTAATGGTGAAGAAGGAGTGAATGAGGAGAGAGAAGGGAGAGGGTGGCTTTAAATAAAAGGTGGTGGTAGGTGGGAGTTGGGCCGGGTCCTTAATGGGTCGGGTTGCACGGGTCCAACAAGGCTAACCCGAAAGTAAAACTAAAGCAGGAATTAAAATGCAGGTAATAAAATTACAGGAAGAAATGCAGAAATAAAATTGCAGGAATTAATTAGCATGAAAATTAAAGAGCAGCTAATTAATTAACATGAAAATTTAAAGAGCAGATAATAGAATTGCAGAAAAATAAAGTGTAGAAAATAAAATGCAGATAATTAATTAACATGAAGTTATAGGAATTTAAATACAGGATACTACATGATAAATACTAAATAAATACATTCAGGCAATATACGTATTAGAATACGCATTCCGGGAACGGGGAGTGACAGCGCTTCATCAATTTAACCTCTGGGAGCGCGCCATCATTGATGGCGCTCTCTTGACTAACTCACCATGACTCACCCGGCGCACTCCCCCATGTGGCCATGCAATGACTCCCCCAGTCCACTTAACGCAGAGCGCCATCGGAGATGGCGCGCTCCAAAGGATGGCCATGGTCCATGGCGTGCTCCAGGAGGAGCCACCAACCATGGCGCGTCATGACTACTTCTCCGTCCACTTAACGCAGAGCGCCATCAGAGATGCCGCATCATTACTTCAAATGCAATTTTTCTAAACTTATTCCTTTTTTTAAAATTTAGGTAAATTTCTTTACCTTAAATGAAAATTTCTGTTTCAAAAGTTAACCTCACTGACAAACATCATTATCTAAGATGGCGATGGTATCGGTTTCGATATCAGATCTTTCATATGAGTATCATAATTGGTCTGTTGAGGATCGGAGTATTAAATTTTTTGGTATTAAAAAACAAATATTTATTAATAAATTATTAAAAAAGTTTATATATATATATATATATATATATATATATATATATATATATATATATATATATATATATATATATATATATATATATATATATATATATAGGCATAATTTAAGTATTTTTTGTTGTTTATTAACAGTTTGAAATTGAATGAAATAATAGTCATTCTTGTCGATTGATTTACATGTGATTGATATGGTTTTTTTTTTTTTTTTTGATGTCCGACATAATGTACAGAACTTTGTGCACACTGCGTTACATGCCATTTGGGTCCACTGCTCTCAATTTTTCACACACACACACCCATGTCTCCTCCGGGTTCAACCCCGAGACCGTCCGCGTAGCCAAAGAGATTATACCTCTCCTCACTAACCACAAGAGCCAGTTGAATTCTGATACTTTTTTACATGCTCTTTTTTGTTCAAATTTTTTTTTTTGTCGAATTGATCGAAAAAAAGAGATCTCCAATCAGGGGCGGATCCAGGGGTGGGGTGGGGTGGGCTGGAGCCCACCCCAAAAAAAAAATATTTACATTTTTTTTTCCATATAAAATTTTCTTTTGCTTTTTTTTTATATGGATTTATCTACTTCCAGTTCATCCAAAATTTTTGTCAGCCCATCCTAATTATAATTTTTTGATCCGCCCCTGTCTCCAATATCGATATTGATGAATTGGGACAAATCAAATTGTATGGATATCAATAGATACTGCAAACTATGCTTGAACCTCCTCAGACCGTACCAATAGCTGAAACCTCCTGGAATGGGGAATTTTTTTCCTTTGAATTTGTACATTTAAATTAAAGAAATTATATAAAGAAATAATATTTTGGGCTCAGATTTATTTATGCCTAATCCAGGAGTAATTCCCGGAAAATTTTTGTTTTTTGTCCTGACCCAGTTGAGCATTCTCAGGAGAGGAGAGACGGACAGAGGAGTTAGTTGGTTTTTCCCGGACTTTCTCACAGCCTCACACATTAGAAACAAAAAATAACCTTCCCATCACCTCCTCTCCTCTCCCATCCCATGCACTTCCGCTTATCACAAAAAAAAAAAAAAAAAGCACCCCACGTCCAACAACAACAACAAACGTTAACAAAAATAAGTTTGAACCCCGTACAAACTTCCTAACCATTTCATCCATCTCAATCTGCTTATCGTACGCAGAGAAAAAAAAACTCTCCGATACAACTTATTCTTCCAGTCGTGTCGTCGGAGAAGGCCCTTTGGCTAGAGACCATGAGCTGCCGCCGCCTCTGCTCGAGAGCATCCGTGCCAGGTTGGCCCCGGTCGACGACGTGCGTGTGATGGTTCGGTTCTTGAAGCGCGGACGCAGCCTCAGCAAGCTAAGGTCTCTGCACCACCGGGCGAAGGCCATGTTCGAGGAGGTCCCGGAGCGGCCGTCGCACAGCCTCATACTCGAAGGCTCGGGCGGCGGCAATGGAGGGGAGACCAACGGCAACGAGAGGATGTACCACTCCCACGGGGAGATGTCGAGCACCATCGAGGGCCACCAGATCGGGTCGGCCCTCGACCGGACCCCGAACAAGCCGCCGAGGTCCGGTCTCGCCGGCAGGGAGCCCCCGTCCGGTATTTATTTGATTCACTCCCCCCATTTGATTGTTCTCATGTACTCTCAAGTTGACACTAGACAAATGACATTGTAGTATATATTCATTGGCCTTAGCGGCCGGTAAATCTCCATGGTAGGCCATATCGGTTGACCTGTCAATGGGGGACGCCACCTGGCGGCGGACCAGCTAGCAGCGCTGATTCATTAAACACTGCTACATTGTCCGCAACTTGTGATCACAGACGTGACCACATGCCACGCGGTGGTATTCCATTGGCCTCCTAACCTGAGTTTTAAGAGGGTGGGGCCAGTCATAACAGGGGACCAATAGTTGGCTGTCACGTGGCCATGCAGTCACGTCCCACTGTCACAAACAACAACAAAAATAAATAATACTATTTGTCCCTCCAATATGTCCTTCCAAACCGTCCCTCCTTACGTGTCAGCTGATATGGCATGTTGATGTAGTAGCTGACATGACAAAAATTAAAATTAAAATTAAAATCAATAATAATAATAATAATAATAATAATAATAATAATATTATAACATTAACATTAATATTAATATTACTATTAATTAATAATAATAATAATAGTAATATTAACATTAACATGAAAAAAATTGGGTAATTAACTTGTACTTACATTTTTGACTTTCATCTCACTTGTTAATATAAATTTGTGCTTACATCCCACTTTTTAATTTTTTTAAACTTATATCCCACTTTTTGTCACGAAAAATATTCGTTTTGTCATGAAAAAAAATTTCGTGACAAAAAATGGAATGTAAGTCAAATAAAATTAAAAAGTGTGATGTAAGTACAAATTCATACTAATAAGTGGGATGAGAGTCAAAAAAATCCCTAAAATTTACCATGTTATCGGCCATGTCAGATGACACATAATATTATTTAAATGTCACGTCAGCTGCCACATAAGGAGGGATGATTTTGAAAAATAATTTGGAGGTACGAACAGCATTACTCAGAAAAAATATCATTTCCAATATTCATTTGCTTATGGTGTCATTTCAATATGGTTTCAGACATTGAGCAAATGAAGGAGAGGTTTGCTAAGCTACTTCTCGGCGAGGACATGTCCGGTGGCGGGAAAGGGGTCTCCTCGGCGCTAGCTCTGTCTAACGCAATCACCAATTTGGCCGGTATGTACATATATATATATATATATATATATATATGTTCATCAATCTTCACCAGTTTGCATTTGTTCCGTGTTTAAAGTACTGGACTGTGTCTAAATTTTGCGACACTCGATATTTTCGACCAGCTTCCGTGTTCGGCGAGCAATGGCGACTGGCGCCCATGTCCCCGGAGAGGAAGGCCAGATGGAGGAAGGAGATCGACTGGCTCTTGTCCGTCACCGACTACATCGTGGAATTTGTTCCTTCGCAGCAAGTAAACGAAGATGGAACGAAAATGGAGGTTACAAAACAATTCCGCTTCAACAAAATATATATATATATATATATTACAATTTTTCTTCCTTCGGAAGTATCAACATCCAAACACATGAAATAAATGACTTTTTTTTTTAAAGTAATGTTCTGATTTCGCATACCAAAGGTTAAATATACGCATGCTCTCTTCTCCACAGATCATGGTGACACAGCAACGCAAAGATCTGCTCATGAATATCCCAGCATTGCGCAAGCTCGACACCATGCTGATAGTAAGCAAAAATAAATTGCTTTCTTACTAATTCTACAAACAAAAACAAAATAAAATTTTCGGGCTATTTTGGAACGAAAATGATATTTTACCTACGGTTTGTATCCGCGAGCGTGACCGCCAGCCGACGTGGCGGCCACCCATTTCACCCCTTCCTATCTCCGGGCCCCACCCGGACCGGAGGCCAATGGACGGCCGTCACGTCGGCCGGCGGTCACGTCCGCGGTTATAAACCGCGTGCAACGTAGCAGCTCCGATTTTGTAATCCTTCACAAATTGGTCAGGGATACCTCGACAACTTCAAAGACCAGAACGAGTTCACGTACGTGTCGAGAGACGCGGACGAGGCCGAGAGGGGGAACGCGAAGAGGAAGGACGACAAGTGGTGGCTCCCTTCGGTGAAAGTTCCCCCGAGCGGGCTCTCCGACGTCTCCCGGAAGTGGCTGCAGTTCCAGAAGGAGTCGGTGAACCAGGTGCTCAAGGCAGCCATGGCCATCAATGCCGAGGTGCTCACGGAGATGGAGATCCCCGAAGCGTACAACGAAACTCTACCTAAAGTAAGTACGTGGAAGTTCATGTACTTTGAACTTCTACTCACTTAATGATAGTTTTTTCATGAAAAATAATATTTTTCTATGGGTTGTAAACAAGTTTCTATTTCCACCGTTTTAGAAGAAAATATAAAAAATAATAGTTTTTTGAAAAATAATTATATGCAAAATATATGCAATTAGTGGAAAATTTGTGATGAAAATATTTTCTACGAAAAAAAAGTCCAATCAAACACGGCCTAAGTTTTTGTCGATCGACAGAACGGGAGGGCGAGCCTAGGAGATTCGATCTACAAGAACATAACGGTGGAGTGCTTCGACCCCGACCAGCTGCTCTCGTCGATCGACCTGTCGACGGAGCACAAGGTGCTCGACCTCAAGAACCGTATCGAGGCCTCCATCATCATCTGGAAGAGGAAGATGAACAACAAGGACACCAAGTCCTCTTGGGGCTCGACCGTGAGCATGGAGAAGAGGGAGCAGTTCGAAGAGAGGGCCGAGACGATCCTGCTCATCCTCAAGCATAGGTTCCCTGGAATCCCCCAGTCGTCCCTCGACATTAGCAAAATCCAGTACAATAGAGTAAGACGTCGAGTTTAAGTCCTGACATGTCCAATTGAAAATTTCGTTCGTATTACTGAATTTGTTTCTTTTCCTATAGGACGTCGGACAGTCTGTGCTTGAGAGCTACTCGAGGGTCCTGGAGAGCTTAGCGCACACGGTGATGTCGAGGATCGAGGACGTGCTGTACGCGGACTCGGTCGCCCAGGGGGAGAAGGTGGAGAGGAGGCAGGCGTCCTCGGAGGCGGTGACGAAGAAGCTGGACCCCAAGGAGGAGATGGAGAAGCTGAACAACATGGAGGCCCCGGGGTCGATGACGCTGTTCGACTTCATGGGCTGGCAGGACCAGGACCAGGACACGGACTCGGATAAGAAGGACACGGGCAGCACGGGCAGCTTGGAGGATCTGGGCTCGGAGGACGGGCAGCTGAAGGGCAAGCAGCCTCCTGGAGAAGTGACTAAGAAATTTTCTTATATAGAGAAGCTGGAGAGCTTAGGAGGCTTGAGAAGTCCGACGGCTCGCCACTGACCGATGCATCGTTCGCCATCAGCTGAGGAGGAGGAGAAGAGAGAATATAATAGAAATAATTGCAAAAATCGCGAAGAGACAGAATTTGCATTCAAATGTACATAGTTCAGAAGGAGAGGGAAAAGAAAAAACTCCTGATAGATTTTCTCAGCCCCTCCCTCCTGTAGATAGGGAAGGGCTCCTGATGGTTTTGATGCTCAAGTATCTTTGTATAATTTGTAGCTACCGATCATTTGTTGATATTGACTTCACATTTTGTAATTGAGAGCTCTCTAAAAATGGAGAAATTGTAAAAATATCTCTATTTAATGGCTATTATTGGTCAGTGAAAGCTCTACGTAATGTGATAGAAATGGAAACGTACATTCATTTTATTCTCTCTTGTTCTCTCAGTTCTTTTGGTGCAAAACTTATTCTCAGTTATTTATGAGACTATGTCAAAACTTAAAATTCCTACACTTGTAACGTATGTTATTATTTGAACAAAATCAGCAACAATGAACATCATCATTTTAATTGTTCGTCAAATGACAAACTTCATTCACAATAAACAAAAATGTAGCACAAACCAAAAAGAAAAGAAAAACATCAATCCATTGTTTAGACTCAACAGAATCATTGTGGGATTGTATTGATGTTTTTCTTATAGATATAAGAAATGATTTGTAGGACCCTTCTTAGGACGTTTTATTTCTATTTTTTTAATTACTGGTTGGTCAAGAGCAATTTTTGTAGTTTTATAAAATTTTGTTATTTCAGCTTAATTTTACAAAATGGTTGCTATGAAATATCCAAATTCCAAATCGAACCTTCAATCGTTCTCTTCACACACACTAGAGCCTCAAAAGAAAGGAAATCAATTTTTTGTTCTTTTACTTTCTTTAAAAAATTATAATTTTTATCCATTTCTATTTTTAATGTTTGAAGAAGTCTAGGAAATTAGAAGAAAAAGTAAAGGGTACTGTTTTTAACACTTCTAAAATATCATTCTGCACTTTTCTTTAATTTTTTATTATCCTAATTCTAAATATATCCATGTATTAAATATGACATTATTTTGTACATGCATGGCAGAAGGAGTGCATGATGACATTTAAAGAGCTAGAAATTGCTGAGATACCCAATTTCGGGGTTGGTTTTTATTAAAAACCCACCCGTAGGGTGGGTTGAAGTGCCCAGAATTATATATTTCCACGTTAAATATTCCAAGATTCTCTTTAGATGCTCTGTATTTATAAAATTGTCATTTTGATAATACCATAACTATCCCTTCGCACAAACTCAAATTTGTATTACGATTTTCGATTTTCGTCTTCTTCTTTTTCTTCTTCTTCACGAGATATCTGGATTCCATTGCTCTCATCTTCAGCAGAGATCGCAAAGATCGTTCGTAGTTCACTGTGCTTTTCTTCAGTCAAACTTTGATCATCGCTCATCATCATCATTATCATCATCATCGTCATCATCATCATCATCATCTTCGTGGAGAGATTTGAAATTTTTCGACGATTAGGTCAATTGTGGAGAGAAGATCTCCTTCTTCTTTTTCATAAAAGTTAGCATCGTTTTGAAAGAAGAACGAAAACTCTTGAATCTTTATTTCTGACAAAAAAATTCCAAAAAAAAGGTTTTCGTTAACTGTTCTACATCATTCTCCGTGATTTTAACACGGAGAATGGCCATTCTCCGTGTTAAAATGACGGAGAAGTGCTAAAACCACGGAGAATGACCATTATCCGTGATAAAATGACGGAAAATGCGTGCTAAAATCGCAGAGAATGGTCATTCTCCGTGTTAAAATGACGGAGAATGACCATTTTCCATGCTAAAACCACGGAGAATAGCCATTCTTCGTGTTAAAATGACGAAGAATGACCATTCTCCGTGATAAAATGACGGAGAATGCGTGCTAAAACCACGAATAATGACCATTCTCTGTATTAAAATGACGGAGAATGACCATTCTCCGTGCTAAAAGCACGGAGAATGACCATTCTCCGTATTAAAATAACGGAGAATGACTCTGTGTTAAAATAACGAGAATGACCATTCTCCGTAATTTTAACACGGAGAATGACCATTCTCCGAGTTAAAATGACGGAGAATGACAATTCTGTTATTGCCGGGGCACAATTTTTTCGATGGAAAACAGGAAATTCCTAACAATTGTAAAAACAATCATTATTAACGTAACACTTCACAGAATGTACGTAACAGAAATTCCACTAATACAACACTTCACAGAAGGTGCACAGATTTCTACTAACGCAAACACTTCACCGAAGGTGCGCTAATAGAATTCTGATAATACCAACGCAAACACTTCACTGAAGGTGCGCTAATAGAATCCTGATAAATGAAAAAGGAAGGTGACAGGCGAAAGATGGAAAAACTTCTGCTGGGGTGAATGATCACCGTTGCTCAAAACTTTATTCGCCCCACACGAATAGCTTCCAGGAACCAGCAAGTTCGTCGGAGAACTTGGAACACTCTTGCTCTTCTGACTCCTCGGATGAACACGAACTCTCGTGCAAAACTCAACGCTGGTACAATACCTCTCTTCTCTCTAACAGCTTCTAAGCACTTGTAAACTTTCTGTCTATTACTTGTGTATTAGTTTCTAATCGTGAGATAGAAGGAGGAGACCTTATATAGGCCCCTGCAACAACTGCCCGTTAGCACAATGTTAGGGACGTGGTAATAACCACCCCGAACATGGAGCAACCGCTCAGAACATGCAAAGACACGTTCTGCCGCAAGTTGTGCCACTCGCGTAACCAGCGTAATTTGCACTTTTACGCACACAACCATTTTACGCAACCTGTGCACACTACGCACACTGCGTACGCTGCGCGCACTGGGCTGCGTAACTGGGCTCGCGTAACGTGGTCGCGCAACTTAAGCGCACTATGCGCCTAGCGACGATACTGACGTACTAAGTGCAAAGTGCGCCAACAAAACGCCACATTACGCCTCATGAGCCCTTGAGTCCGAGTCCGAGCCCGAGCCCAAGTCCGAGTCGCTAAGTCCTTACGGGGCTTAGCTTCTATGAAAATAAATTTTCCAAGAGCAAAAAACATGAATGCTTTTATTGTTGATTTAGCCTTTTTCCCATTAGAAAAATAATCCCACATGGCACACCCATGTGCACCTCCACACCACATGTGCATCTTTAGAATAGAAAAGCTAATATATAGAGATACATTTGTTTTGGCCTAGCCGATGTGGGACTAAAGTTCTAAACAAAAGAGGCCAAAATCCAACAAATTCTCCATTATTTTAACACGGAGAATGACAATTCTTCGTCAATTTAACAAGCATAATTGCCATTCTCCGTGATATTAACACGGAGAATTACCATTCTCTGGTTTTAGTACGAAGAATGATCATTCTCCGTGTTATTACCACGAAAGAATGACCATTCTCCTGCATTTTATGGTCAGTTGAAACTTTGGAGGGCTATAACTTTTGACTAGGAGGTCGAAACGAGGCCCGATTTGTTGCAAAAGGAGCATATTTTCAAGAGCCTGAGATAAACAATATTTTGTTTGTCGGCCTTTCGAAAATTTAGAATCGTAAAAAAATGATGTTTGGACCTCCATTTTAACAGTTTTACCGTTTGTCGGCCTTTCCGAAATTTTTTGACGAGTTTTTTAAGTAAGGTTTGAAGATTTGGAGGAGAAAACCTAGATTCGAAAGTGAGCAGCCTATGGAAGAAGAAGTATCGGAACGTTTTTTTTTTGAAGAGCAGGGTTCGGGGGTGTTTTCAATAAATTAGAAGGACAAAATGGTCATTCAGAACATCCTTCATATATTTTTTTGCTAATTCTAGGCACGCGATAAAATGCTATTTTGCGATGGATTTTCTATAAAATTTTTACATTTTTTTGGTATTTCATAAATTTTTCCTTTAAAGAGTGTCAATAATGTTAATATGAGAACAAATTTAAAATTTAAATGTTAGAAAATTAAAAAAGAGAGCATACTTTTCTTTAACCCTCGAGATATAGAAAATGATATGAATGTTATAATTCCGCGAACAAACGAGGCCTGCACGTCTATGGGCCAGAATCACGTGTCAATTTCCGAGCAAGTGCGGCGATTGAGGAAAAGTATAAGCAGATTTGGAGGATTTGCGAACGTAGAGTCCGACTTGAACCGCCTCCAGCCCCACGTCGTTCTCCGGTGACCATCACTAGACCGGCCGCCGGCGACTTCGCCATCCGCTCCCGTGAGTAAAATTCTATCCTTCTCTCGAAATCGAAATCGGGGAAAAATTGATTACTCCAAAAATAAAAAGGAGAGACTTTTATTCTTCTTCTGCTCCTCCTCCTCCTTCTTCTTTTTGAAGTCCGATTTCTCCCACAGAGGATCTCCTTCTCTTTCTCCGATCTGTTTCCAAAATTCGATCTTTCTCTCACAATTTTTCTGGACTAACCTTTTAGATGGATTAAAAACCTATTCTTGAACCCGTAGATTTTGTAATTCTAATCCCTAGATTTATAACTAGGAAGCAAGTATTCTCCGGGTTGTCGTGTCTGTGTCGTGTCGGACACGTCTAGAGCCGTGCAACACAGATGTCTACTAATGATGAAGGGGCTTTATATATAAAGTAGAATATTCTAAATGACTAGAACAATATGCCATACTGTTAATGTCACAAAATGCTAAATAATTTTTTCAGGCACATTGGAGGCGGATTCATCTTCAGCGGTCAGCAGTTTCGTCGAAATATTAGCTGGTACAAGTCATGCAGGTACAAGTAATTCCCCTTTCCGATTACTTAGTTACATTGCCCATGTGAATGATAGATAAATTTTGAAAAATAAAATGTTTTCCCCCCTTTAAACTTGCTTTGATATGCCAACAAGTATAATTCTTGTGAATGTGGGAATTGTGGTGATTGATAATAACCGCAACGCAAAAAGAGAGAACTTTTCATATTTATGCTTTTTTATAGTAAAGAGAAGGTAGACCTAGGAAGTACAGACACTCCAAAAACACACTAGGATACGCCAAAATAGATGCCGTGTTTGTATCATGTCGTGCCTAATTCGTGCAACATAGAGGTATACTAACCTAGGTAGTTTGTAACTTCATGTTACTGCTTCAAAAATATAAGGCTACATAATCATTAACTTTTTTAGTAAATAGGTTTTCTAACTAATACACCTTGTTTAGATATGGATCGAGCAATTTTTGTGAAATTATCTTACTCATATGCATGTGCAATCGCGCCAAGCTAGAGAGCTTTAGAGTTCGGATGAGCCATCTAATCCTCTCATGAGAATCTCATATTGTTGGAATAACATGAATATATATCCTCGGCCCTCGCTACAAGTTAGATGTTCCAGTGTACTTTTAGGGACTTTAACTTAGTACCAGAGAAACCCAGGTTTAAATCATGTCTGACATGCATTTGAGCAGATTAAAAAAGTACGGCTGTGTGAAACTATAGCTCCAAACCCAAAAAGGTGCTCAGCTTATTTTTAAGAGTATTTCCTCCTATTTAGTGATAACTTTGAGTTGTTTTTAGAGATAACCTTGTCATCTCTTAAGGATAACTCCATCATATATGATCATTTAGAAAAAATAAAGAAATATGGTTAATTGTTAAGATAATATTTCAACAATTTGGGACTGTTAAGAGATAATTTTGGCAGTTCGTTGAGCATTTCCCCCCCAAATGATAAAGATGGAATGAGATGATCTCCTCCATATTGGCCTTGGGCTAGTTGCGTTTGAGTTTAAGGACGATTGGTGCTTGATGCAAAATTTTACTGGATATTATCATATGCCTACGTCATCCACCATGTCTGGTGATTTAGTTGGATGGTTGTAACCTTTCGACACTGAACAGTAGTTGTCGTCTGGTAGTTTACAAAGTGGGGGTCTTGACTAGGTGGTGGTATGAAGAGACAAGCAGGGGACGGGCACTTGACTATCTTGGGGTTAGACACATGGCCTTTCCTCGGTTTGTTGGGTTAGGCTCAAGGCATTCTCTTCGGTTGGTGGGCTTAGGCACATGGGCTTCCCTCTCTTTGTTGACAAGGTTGGGTGTAGAGCCTCCCCCTTTGGTTGGCGAGGTTAGGCGTTGGGCCGCCCCCTCGCTTTGATTGGCGAGGTTAGACGTTGGACATTCTCCCACTTACTCGACGAGGTTGGATGCATGGCCTCCCCTCTCTTTGGTTGGCGAGGTTAGGCGTAGGACCATCGCTCTCTTCATCGACAAGGTTGGACGAGAACCTCTCCTCTTCGGTTGGCAAGGTCAGTGATAGGGACTCCCGTCTATTCAGTGACGAGGCTGGAACAGCCTCCCATCTCTTTGATTTTTCTTCGTAGGTCACATTTGATTCCTTTGACTGCAAGTTTAAAGGCTCGGTCGTATGTTCGGTTACATACTGGTGACGACACATTTGATTCTGTCTCGTATATTTGATTCTGTACGGCCTAAGGTTACATTTGGACTCCATCACTGCAAGTTGGGAGGTCTGTACATACATTCAATTATTTATGGACGACGGCACATTTGGTTTCATGTCTCATACATTTAATTCCTTATGACCTAGGTCATATTTGATTCTGTGACGGTCGGTTAGAAGAGTCAGCCATACATTGGATTATGTATCTTACATTTGATTCCTTATATGACCTAGGTTACATTTGATTCCTTATATGACCTAGGTTACATTTGATTCCTTATATGACCTAGGTTACATTTGATTCCATAACTGCAAATTGGGAGGCTCGTATATATATTATGAGGGTACATTTCATTCCGTGCTTATAAAATATCTGATACAAAAGGAACTTAAAGAAGAGTACTGTAGGATTAGGCTTATAAAATATCAGATGAGAAAGGAGCTTAAAGAAGAGTACTTTAGGAGTAGGGTTAGGACAGAGAGAACAATAACTCCATAAAAAAGAGAAGCATCATAAAGTATCAAAATGAGGAGAAAGAAGGAATACTTACCTCTTCTCGGGACACCATAACTGTTGCCACTCTTGTAACCTAGCAGAGGAAACACCAGAACTTTGTCACTCTTGTAACTGTAATGCCCCGCTCCGCACGGCGCATTACGCTGAGGCGTTGACTCAAAGAGTCGCGTTGACCGAATCAAATGTATCGATGCGAATCGATACAAGAGTTACGTTGTCCCGAGCAACGCATCGAACTAAGTCGATGCGAAGAGTTGCATTGTCCCAAAGAATGCATCGAGTAAATCAATGCGAAGCGCCGCTTTGTCCCGTAGGATAAGTACGTTGAGTCGGCTCGAAGATTCTAAGAAATCGAATCGACCAAGGCGCAAGTTCGAATCGATGCAAGTATTGATTTTAGTTGGTTTCATGTGCAGACTATACGTTTACGCTAAAATATTAGAGGTCGACATTCTGCCTTATTCAGTAAGGGGTCCGCGAAACCAAATCGTCGCCTCGCAACGAGCTGGGACTTGGCACGGTAAGCCAAATCGGACGTATAATTCAATGAAGCACGAAGTGCTCGAATGGCTAAGTCAGGAGAGTGGCCGTACAACGAAGTTATGAAATCGAGCCGCATCGGCTCGGCGAAACGACAAGGCGTATCGACTCAAGGTGGGGGGATTGACTCTTCTTTTTACTCCTTTATGCCTAAGTCAGAATATATCATTGTATGCTAAGTTAACCTATCGACGCCACGGACGTGGTCCGATCGGAAGATAAATCGTAGTGTGTCGAACACTAGTTAGAACAATTGAAATGAAACGTGCATCAAATGCACGAGTCACTATGGAACATTGGATATCGCAAAGGCGAGCGCCTCGATGCGCAAGTCGCAAGAACATGTAATAACTGTATTCGGCAAGTGCCTTAGTGCACGAACCATACCGTGCCTTAGTGCACGAACCATACCGTGCCTTCGCGCACGAGTTAGAAAGGCTAGAACATTGAAAGACAATAGGCGAGCGTGTCACGACCCGCACCCTAGGTAGGGGAACAAGTGCGTGACAACGCCCAACCTACACCGTAAAAACGCCGTAGAACGCTGTAAGTCTACTAGCCAACAAACAGTATATAATAACCTGTCATCTCCGCACGGAGGTATATAATATGAAATACTGATAAACTCAATCACAATCTAGAAGGAAGAATCATGGCACGAAAAACCAGATAGATATAATCACAAGTGCAATATCCAGCTCAACAACGAGAGAGAGAGAGAGACACAAAGTAGTATAGTTATACAATCCCAAATATAATATCATAAACATAAGTAGCAAGCTGGAGACAAGGTCCAGTCCAAAAGTCTACTCTAACTAAACTAAGCTAGAGGCTCGTCGGGCGGAGATAAGCCCTGCTGAACCAAGGTCTCCAAGTCTAAGCCCACTACGTCATCCGGACCGTAGTAGGTACAGTAATCCTCCTCATCAGCATCTGTAATATTTTGTCAACATATCCAGTCAGGATGGAACGAGCACAATCAACTAACAACAGTTCACAAGATATGACAAAAGCTATAAGACTGTAAATAGAGAGTATATACAAGAAAATCATGGAATGTACATGTGAGTATCATGGCAAGGTAAGCTGTAAATCTAGAGCTAGAACAAGGCAAGTAAAACTGATCAAGGCATGTACAAGAATCAAGAATCATCTATCTAGGTGTGTGAGTACTAGCTACAATATGTGGCCGACTTGGGAACTTGCACAATAGTAACAGGCCTGGCTAATCATACGTGGGGTGTATGATCAACACTCACAATCAATAGGTGCACAATGGATGCACAATAGGTTTTGACCACATATCTACACTAATACTCCCCGCCCCCGACGGGTAGAGTGGATCCAAGCAAGACACGTTACGACACGGGATTCTGCGAGAAGGGAGCAAGTCTCCTCGAGAATCGGTGTCTATATACTGCACAAGAACTACAAGGGGGCTTGCACAATACATACCAAGATAATGAGGAATAACATCTCATGTCGAGATCCATGAATACCAATCTGTATGACCAATGTGTCGAGAACAACCATATCTACACTAATTACATGAATTATAACAATCATCGTAAATTGAAAAAGTTATCAGAGAATGTACTCGCCTGTAATGTGATGGATAAGTCGACTGAGTCCAAGAACAGTGCCTCGAGGACCTATAAATGGAATATTGTATCAATATAATGGTTTGGAAGTGAAATTAAGTCATACTGAGTCAAACTAGGTCAAGACACGTCAAACTAAGTCAAACTATGTCAAACAAGGTCAAACTAGATTGTACATAGTCAATCTAAGTCATATTAGGCCTAACAAAGTCGAACTAGGTCATTGCAAGTCAAACAAAATTAAACTAGGTTGATTTAAGTCAACAATTGACTTACAGTTGACTTTTGGTCAACTGGTCAACTCTGGTCAACCCTAGGTCAACTTTAGGTCAAACTTGACTAACGTTGACTAACAGTTGACTTTGGGTCAACTGATCAAGTTTGGTCAAGTTCTAGTAAATTTTAGGTTACGGTTGACTTTTGGTCAAAATAGTCAACCGTGGTCAACCAAGGTCAAAACTAGTCCAAGTCCACTATTCCTAACCATTACCAACCATAATATCCTAATTTTAGCTATATCTTAAGTATTAAACCCATATGTTGTGAAATAGGTATTATCCCTACTTATCCCGTTTACCCTTTCTACCCTAATACTAAGGCCAAGTAGCTTTTCTTAGGAGTTCCACTCCCGGCTTCCTAGGTAGTAGGATACTAACCTACACTAACATTACCTACCAAGTTTCCTAGTTAAAGTGGACATCCAATCCATCTTACAACTCATGTGGTTAATTTACCCATTATCTTGAGTATCGTATGTAGTGCCCCGTCCCTACATCGTGCCCCGTTTTCGTCCACGGGGTGCGCGAGAAAGGAACACTGTCGCTATCGATTCGGTCAGGACCGATAGGTCGGAATCGGCCGAGTCGATCGAACGGGAACGGTTGAATTAAGATCCATTTCACGTTATAGAATGGCTTCTTCGGAACCAAGTCCCATATTCAGCGGGTTGCGCCTCGAGGATTGGCTCTGCGGCTGAGTCGGGAGAGACCTCCCGTTGCTCTGGTTTTTATGCCGCACTTGATTTGGCTTTGGCTTTGGTTTTCGTGAATGCGTTTTTCGTGAATGTTTTCGATGGGTTTTCGTGACGCGTTTTCGAGCTTCGCATTCATATCGAATATCCTTGAATTATGCAGTGTTCTAATCAGTTGCTTATGCGATTGCAGGTGATCGCGTAGGCGACGTCAGCGCAGCCAACCGGTCGCTCGCTTGGAGCAAGCCTAAGGCGAGTGGCTGACCTCCTTCGCCTCGTCCCTCTACTTCAAACTCAATATGCGAAGTAAAATGAATGCTTGTCATAATAGTGTAGAATCAAAAAAATCGTAGCACGATTCTTCACGAAAAACTTGTTATCGAACTGCTAATATTGGAATTAGAAAACATGTTCCTTATGCAAATCCACTTAGCCTATGCAAAGAAATGAATGAATCGATTAATGTTTATCGCAACAATACGGCTAAGTAAGCAAAACGGTTATTGGACAACTTGTCGACAATGTGTTGTTTCCTCGAACGGTTGCCTAGGCCAAGGGACCGATTCGGCCCGGGAGGAACGAGAATAGCAAGTGCCAACCTTTTATCGGCACGAGTTAGGCGGGAACTTTCGCATAGGGCTCGCTACCCGACGCGAAAGGGTCGCCGCCTAACCGGGCTATAGTCCGCGATGGCTTGACATTGCCAGTGGCCTTCACACCCTTTTCACTGCCTAACAAGTGCACGGAACACGGGATGAATATGATAGTTTCTTAATGTTATACAATTTCATTGCTTGCCTCAAAACATGTTAACATGCAAATCGAGTAGGATGGTTAGAAAGATCATTGAAATAGCTAGCTAACATGTTTACGAATCTTCTTGAATCAAATGCAGAGCTTGGATTTAATTAGCCATTCGCCAGTACATGTGTTTTGTGCTGATCCTCGCTCTTTGCAGGTCCCGCGAACCAGGAAGGACGCGCCAACTAGCTCGGCGACGTTCTTGACTTTTGAAGCTTCGGCCGTACGTCGAAGACTTTCTCTGCGACTCCCCTTTTGAAGGCTCTCAACAGTCCAAGGAAGATGACTCAGCGTCCCTCCCATCCAGGTCACTGGAGTACTTTGTTGTATATTAAGGGATGTGTGCATTGTATGGAATGGCTATCTCATCGGCACTCTTTTGTAATCGAGTCATGTTGTAGCCCGTGCGGCAATGAGTCTTGTATCGGAGTCTGTAAAAGATGTTCATTATCAATAAAGATCTAGTTTTCTTTACTTATTGTGTGAATCAATTTGTCTGCGTACTCTCTTAGATCTCGTGTCTCGGATTACCTTATGACTATGCCTTGTGCGATCGCAAATTAGGTTCGCACGGCATCACGCTCGGGGGACGACTATCGATTCGACGGAATCGGGGCGTGACATCGTAAGATACTCAATGATATCATGTGATACCATTCTCCTAATCCCAAACAAAACTCCGATTTTAACTTAGGAGCCTACCCACAAACTCTATTTTACATTAGCTAAGTCCCATTCAAATTTGGACGCGTTCCGACACTCGGAACTCAAAATCACCCTTCGACTCACTATCCCACTATCTCCCACTTCTCTCTATAGTTAAACTCTAACCCCACTAATTCTAACTCTCTAATCTCACTCCACATATCCACTCATAGACCACTTTAGGAGGGGTATATATGGTTATATATATGAGTATATATGGGTATATATATATATAGGTATATATAGCTACTTATAGGGGGGTTTATGGGGGCTAAAGGGGGGGTGCATATGCTGCTTTTGCTGCTGCTAATGCTTGCTGCTGCTGCTGCTGCTAATGCATGCTGTTTGTGGGGGTGGGTGGGTGGGGGGGGGGGGGGGGGGGGGGGGCAGCAGCCCCAATTCCCCCCCCCCCCCCCCCCCCCCCCTAGCTGCTGCTGTGGCTTTTCCTTCTCCCTCTCTATTCTCTTCTATTTTCCCTCTATAACTCCTCCTCTAATCTCTTCTCTAATCCCTTAATTTCCTCCTCAAATTTCACCCTCTAATCTCTTCCTCTCATCTCTTAACATCTCTCAACTCTCTCATTCACACACATATATATATATACATATAGACACACATACACACATACATATCTACATATATATACACACACACACACTCACAAATGAATATCTATATATATATATACACACACACACACATGGACACGTATATATACATGGACACACACACATATATATGTATATGGACACACACACATATAAATATATATATATGGACACACACATATATATATATATATATATATATATATATATATATATATATATATATATATATGGACACACAAACACAAGGATACATGGACACAAACACTAATCCTAGTTCTCCTAGGAGTCTTCCATAGGCCTCTAATCTCTACACAAAGGGACACAACCATGGGTAATTCCTATGGGTTCCAAAACCAAGTAAAATTCATGGGAAATCAATTTAGAGAGTAGATAATTACTTATTAGGAGTGATTCCTAACGAAACTCCCTCCGACACGAAGACTCTTGGGGAAAGGACACTTCCACCTTGCACTTTTCTCCCAAACTTTGGTAGCACCCTCCCTTGATGGTGTAGAGAGGATCTATGGAAGAAATTTGGGAAAAAAAGGGAAGATTGAGAGATGAAGTCTCAAAATTAGGTCTAGGTTTTGGGAAAAACTCAAAAGGGGGAAGAACTTGAGAGTGAAGAAGAAGTAAATGGAGAGGGAGGGTCCTCCCCATGGTGGCCGGCCATAGTAGGGGGTTTGGGGGCATTTGGCAAATGTCCAAAATGCCCTCCAAGCCTCCTTTAGGTCAAAATTGACTTAAACTAATTTTCGGGGTTGAAAAGGCCAAGTTAAAATCTACAAATTGATCGATTAAGTCATGGGGGAATTGTTTAAAAGTACCAGACTAATTTGTGGGATTTTATGGGCCATGTCTAACTTAAGTTTGGGTCCCGATCATAGTCTAAGCTACCCCGGGTCTCCGATACAAGTCGGAATGAGCTGAAATTCGAACCCGACTCTAAAAATTCCCAAATAACAATATAATTGAATAAAATTTTTTAAAATTCCCAAAAATGCAAAAATGACTATTTTACCCCTATTTGTGAAAAGTGGGAGTGACAGAGCGTCCTAGCGTGCAAGCCACGAACATTGAACACTAAGACATAGAACATGGAAATACGGTTTAAACGTGCCTACGTGCACGAGATCATAAAAGATGTTTCGTTGCGAAAGAATACAATTGTGACATGAATGTGACGGAACTGTCAGATATGACATGATGTCTCGAAAGGTGTTCGGGACCTTCGGGTCGTTCGGTTGACGAACATTGAGTTGAAACATGATGCCATTGAACATTGAAACGAAGTATGAAACATAAGAACATAGAAAGTTAACGGAAGAAATACGAGATGATAAAGTCTGAGTCTCGGACTCAAGACTATGTTTGGTTGTTTGAAAAATAGGGCGTTGCATGGTCGAATGGACTTGAGATATATGTGATAATCTTCCGTGCACGGGTGTTCCCTCGAACGGACTGCGCCGGGGCACCGGGACCGTTTGGCCTAGGAGGGAATGTATCTTTGATAGGCGCACATCCGGAAGACGATTAGCGACCGCTTGACGAGATGTGAAAAGCCGCAAATGATGGTATGCAGCGGTAGATCTCCGTAATTGGGACATCAACCCACTACGCGAGGCGTCGGGCTACCCAATTCGAGAAAGAAAAGAAAGAAAGAAAAGAAAAAAAAAGAGAGAAAAGATAAAGAGAACGCCTTTAGTCCATTCTGGCGCGGATACGCCAACGACCATCATATAGTTAAGGAACGATGGGTTGAAAGTGTAGGCACGTATGTGTCCCGTACACATAGATCCTACTTAGAGATGCACTTATAACATGACAGGGAAGGAATGTGGCGTATTCACCTTGCGTCGGTGCAAGGGCGAGTGCGTCCATGATGGTAAGCCACGAATCAAACACGAGATTGCTTGTCTGCTTTTCTATTCAATTCGAATAACATGCTTGCCATGATAACATGCTTTACGCTTTCGAATATGCCATGAAATCGACCCTAAGGAGAATATATCAAGATCATAAGCTAAGTTGCATGATTCAACATAAATACTACAATGTCGGTTTAGAAAGAAGGTCTTTGCATCAGTACATGCGAGGACGAACGTACTGATCCCCCATCAGCTTTCATGCAGGGTGCAGGGAATGGATTGCTCGCGGCGAAGTTTCGCTTGATCGTGCAGAGGCATGGAATGCCGTAGCGTTTGAAGCGTTGCGATTGCATTGACGCTCGGACTTGCAAAAGGATTGATGCGGCCGAGATATAGAAGGCATGATGTATGGAACGGTGAAATCCTTTGTGGGCAAGAGAGAACCTGAGTGTTGTAGCCAATCTGGCATATATTGTTGGGCTATTGAAAGCCTTTGTAATCTCAGTTGGATATCAATAAAGAGAATTGTTTCGTATACTCTGTTTTCCTTTCGTTGTTTATATCGAATCAAAGATAACCATTTGAGAACTTGTCATCTTGCCTTGCACGAGCGCAACTCCAGGCTCGTGCGGCATCACGCCCACTGCGAGGACGATGATTCGGGTGATTCCGGGTCGGAACGTGACAGTAACCTAGCACAAGCTGCAGAACCATAAGTATGCGTCAATTTTGCGGTTTTGGCTCCAGAAGCTTCCACAAGTTTAAGGAAGATACAGAGACCTACAGACTGATATTGCTTCTTATAAATTCACAATGCCTGGTATAACTTGGAGGCTTTCCTAGATTGCTCTGAGTTTTCTTATCTGACAAGTGAAAATAGAGAATGACAAGGACCATCTACAGGCATCAAGGGCAAGGCTTTTTAAGGAGTACAAAGAAGTACAAAGGGAGAAAGAAGTAGATCCTGATATTCATTTAATGTGTGATGATTCCAACATATTCAAGTGGACTGCTCTTATAAAGGTATCTTAGATGTCCAGGGGGATTGTCCCTTTTCAGATTAGTAGTTATCACAAGGGTTTTCAAATATGTTGGTGCAAGTAATTGTTATCTGATGCTTAATTATTTTCTTTTTGTGGATTAGGGACCTTCAGAAACTCCATATGAAGGTGCTGTATTTCAACTTGCTTTTGCTATTCCGGAACACTATCCATTACAACCTCCACAAGTGCGGTACTTGACAAAAATTTTCCATCCAAATGTTCATTTTAAGGTGATCAACTTTATATTTATCCAGTTCCAATTTATGTTTGCTACAAAATTTAACGTTTTCGTTCAAAAGAAAATAAGGCTACTAGTGGAAACTTTTCTTAGTTGTAGTATATGCTACTGATATATTCGGAAATATTTTATAGAAAAAAGAATGTGATTATTTTTTAATGTTGTTTTCAATTTATCTTCTGATCGTCATCGTGAGTTGAGGTTGGGGTTTGGGACTGTTGAACACATGTTAGTGATCAAAATAATCAACAAGGGTATATAAGCAGAGGTTTGCTTAATCTTGAGCTTCAGCTTGACTTGTTTGGCAGACTACCTGGAATTCAGGCTTTACACGATCTAACCACATATAAATGACAGCTCAAACAAGCCATTGAAAGCAAAGGAGGGGGGGGGGGGATGTTGGGGTGCGAATAGGGTTTAAAAAATAATTAAGCACAACAAAGAATGCTAATGGCCAATTAAAAAAAGTGCTAGAAATGAGTCAAGAATAGTGATACCCGAGGTATCCAGGTATATTCTGTGAGAGACTTCAATCCCGGAAATCTCTCAGGCTTTAATCCACTATTATAGAAATAGTTACACTTGCGAGTTTTGATCCGAAGGCATCGCTGATTTCTTACACACGCCTTTGATCCGAAGGGCTCTGCGACTTCTACACAAGCTTTGATACGAAGGCTTGCGGACTTCAACCTCTTACAAGAATAGTTTTGATCTTCTTATAATAATTTGAAGATCTAACTTTACAACTCAATAAAACTCTTATCTCAAATAGATTTGGCAAATGAAAGCTCTTGTATATGTGAAGAAGTTTGTGTATGATGGGTGAAAAGTTTAGGCTCAAAGAAGTGGGAATAAAAGAGGACAAATGGGTTTATATAGCACATACTCAACAACTCTCAAAATACAGTTTTACATGTTCACTCTCTTGAATTTTTTAATTCTTCTATATAATGAATATTCTGGAATGTGATGTTATACTCCTACTTCCTTTAAAGTTGGAAGCCCTAATTTTTCTGTTTTGTTCAGACAGGGGAGATCTGCCTTGATATATTGAAGAATGCTTGGAGCCCTGCATGGACCCTCCAGTCTGTTTGCAGAGCTATAATTGCTCTTATGGCACATCCAGAGCCTGACAGCCCTCTCAACTGTGATTCAGGTCCGTCAGTTGAGCTTTGTCTTTACAAGTGCACAAGTACAAATTTCCTGCAAACTATTAAAGGCTAGCTGTAGAATGATTTGTATATCCTGTATTAATATTACTACACTGTCATTAGACTACATATTACTAAAATACTAAGACTGATTCAATATTTCATGACTATTAATACATAGAGTATATAGATGAATATGTGGCTAAGCCAATTATTCATCTCTATATTCTCTGATCCAATGTTTCATGATGATTAATTCAGAATATAGTGATGAATAATTGGCGTATCGATTTATGTTTTAGAGTTTTTTCTGGCCGGATGGGTGAAAGACTCCCTCCCCCCAACTCAACAGACACGCACACCACCACTGCCGGACTCTGCTAATAAGATTCTCAGGCTAAGAAGGAGATCTACCTGGGTTTGGGTTTGGAAATGTAGAGGGTTGAAATCTCTAGGGACTCCAGTATGGTATGGGATTATTAGGAGATGATTAATAAAATGATATGAAGCTTAATCAATGCCATCACATTGGATTATCCATAAATGAGAAATGAGTGGGTGCATCCCGTAGTTTTCAGGTCCATGTACAACTCCATTACTACGGTCCTCGCTTGACTATATTTTAGGAGAGCTGGTGCTGCGGAATCAGTTTAATAACTCCCCAAAGTTTAGTTTTATGTTGACCAAATATGGAGTTGCACGCAATGTAGGAGATGCACCTAATCATTTCTCCCTTAAAATACTTGATCCTATTAAGTATTTACTGGTAGTGTGAAACTTCGTGTTACTCAATTCTTCTGCTTCTTATGCACTCGCATATAATTTAAATGATAAAATAAATAATTTATGCAGGCAATCTTCTGCGATCTGGGGATGTCAGGGGTTACCGATCAATGGCAAGGATGTATACAAGACTTGCTGCCACGCCGAAGAAGGGATCAAAACCACCTGCGGAAGTATGTTCTATTTAACATGTGCCATGTCTTGAACTGGCCATGGCTGATGTAGAATGGCTATTTATGAAGTTTATTGCATACTGTGTTATATGAGCTTTATGTCATCTTCTCCTATGCTCTGCGTTTTCTAATTTTTTATTTATTGGATTGCATCGTCAGAATATAATCCACTGACAGATGAGCATCATTGCCAATATAACTGCAGTTGTATTTGTGTATAATCTGTTCATCTATTTGTCAAATAAATAATCGGGTCGATCATTTGACATTTTGAATCTATTGATCGGACCTGAAAGTTGGGCAGTATCAGAGGCTGAACTACCCCGTTGTGGAACATTTGTGCAAATTCTGGGTAGAAAGGAGAGTTTGCTTGATTGTCAAGTAGAGTAGTATTCACTATTCCTATGGTAATATTGATTATTGTTGCCAAATCTTGAAACTATCGGCCTGTAATATTTGTTCATTTTTTTATGTGCAACAAAGTAAAAATGTATGTCGTCTCCGTGGCCGATGGATGAGCTGAGATGCGGTGTGCACCGGTGATTTGTACCGGCCATACTCATTGGAGAGGGAGATTAGTTGCTCAATTGTTCTATGTTTCACTATTTAGGCTGAAAAATTATATAGAAAATTTTCAGATCCTCTATATCCTCACAAAGAAAGAAAATTTGACGAAGTAGAAGAAGAAAAAGAAAAGAAAACAAAGTTCCCCTTTCCTTCCTTCCCTCTCTAGAAACCCTAATCCTCCATGGCTAGGGTTTGGTTCTCGCTGGAGGCCGGGAGCGACAGAGTCGCTCTCATCACCATCTCCAACCCACTGTCAACGTGCTGGCTCCGGCAGGTAGTGATTCCCCCCAAAATCTCCAATTCCCCACTCCTGATCTTTACTGAGTTATTGGATTTGATCGGAATTTCCTTATTTTTAATTCTTGATGCAGTCAACGTTGGGTTGAAGGAGAAGTACACGGAGCCATGAGCAGCAGCGACGTCAAAGCTATCATCTTGACCGGTGAGTGAGGCTTGCTGCTGGTTTTTTGTTTAATTTGGATCGGTAATGGAGCAGATTGTAGGTACGGACACAAGTACGACACGATACGGACACGGAGAAAGGACGTATATCATTGACTACTTTTTTTTAAAGAATCTTTTCTATGTTTTACTTTCCTTGCTTATCTAAGTTCTCCTCATTCAGTGATCCCTTTACTTTCTTAGTCAAAATATTTTTGGCTTCTACATTACATTTTATTTTGCTATGGTGTTCTTAAATTATTTAAGATGGTATCAACATATTATTCAGGTAATGATGGTTCTTGCACATATCAGAAGAAAGCAACAGTGAATTTTAAAAAAAAAGAAGATTGCTAAGAGGAGCTAGTATAAAAACAGGACTTCCTATCACTTCTCTTATGTAATTTGAATCAAAATGGTTAGAGAATTGCGGGCATTGCTAAGTATAATATATCAAATTCATGAAGCTTCTATCTCTCTGTCACCATACTTCAGCATACCTTTTCCCATCACATGTAGGGTGCCTTTTCTAACTGAAATGTTTGTATTTTCATGGGAATTGGTTTGTGCACAAATCTGTTTGTTTGGGTATTGAATCTTTTGATATCCCCACCTTGAGAGCATTCACAAGTGTCCAAGTCAGCACCTTCTCCATATGCAATATTTGTTAGCTGAGACCATTGACACGACGGACCAAAGGCAGTGATTTCTCAAGTTTCATTTTGTAAGGATAATTATGTATACCTGGGGTTGGAATAGGAGCTTTGGTGTCTGATTTTGTTCATACTTTTTTTTTTTTTTTATTTATCTGGTTTTACTCATATAATAGGCTTCTGGACGTTGCTGGATATGGGGTTGCTTTGGCTGTTAGGAAAATTTTTGCTTCTGCTTTTGAGGGACGGACTTTGAGTCTGAACTGGTGTACATGATGGTAGAAAGTGGAAGAAATGGTACAGAAGTGAAAAAACTTTTGTTTTTTACTCGCGTTGCAGTTATCTTTAGATGCTTCCGTTTCATGGGACTGACGTTTATATTCTTACAACAGGAAAAGCCAACGGAAAGGGATACTATTTATATGAGACGGGTAGCAAGCCAAAACCTGATCCTAGTGTGCAAGCTGTCATCGAGAAATCTAAAAGAAGTGCCAAAATCATGCCAGGGGTGAAGGTCTGCTCGCTGTTTTTTAGTTCAGCCTAATTTCTGTTTATAAGAGAATACTTGACATGATCAATGAATTTTGCAGCCTGTTTAATGTCAGTGACCAAGAAATTTTAGAGAGGATATTATTTTCGGTAGTGAACGAAGCATGCAGAGTAATGGATGAAGGAGCAGTTGTTCGAGCATCAGATCTCGATATTGCATCTGTTCTTGGAATCGGCTTCCCCATATTTAGGTGAGTGACTTGACACATCATTCTTAATAATTTTGCCTGATCTTTTTTTTTTTCTCTTTCAAATAACTTTTGAAGTACAAGCTTAATCTGATGAGATGGTAGAGTGGGATCCATGGAGCAGACTTTAGCTATAAAATTTATATTGTTATATATCCATATTTCTCTTCAAGTTGCATTTGAAGCTGAATGACTTGGTCTTTGAGTGAGAACATTCTTTCAATGGCATCAGCTGAAAAGGACTTGCTGCTTAATGTGTGTATATATACATGTGGACAAACACTCCCAAGTGAACTTACATTGACACACGTATATATATATTGAAGGACACACTCATAAACACCAGCACATGTACACCCACACACAGGGACGAGAACACATACTGACAGACGCATCATACAAACATCATTCAACTTCATAAATATGCTTCTACTTTTCCTGGCAATACTAGTCTGGATTCAATAACTTGTATTAATGTATACTTTTCAAGTATATTTACATCTAAAGTTTGACTGACACAATTATTCTAATTTTGTTGTTTTATCTCAAGGGGTGAGCTTGTGTTCGGGGCTGATACAATTGGTGCTGGTTACATATATTCAAGGCTCAGCAAGTGGAGTGAAGAATATGGTGGTTTCTTTAAACCATCAATTTATTTCGAAGTGGGAGCTAAGAAAGGCCCGCCACTGGTATGTACCTTGCCATCATTTATTCTCTTATGTACCATTGTGGTTTACACTCTGGCTTCCTGCTTATATTCCGAACCAACATAGAGGTTTGATGTCATGTCGATGACCAGTCATAAAACTTTGTCAAATCTTGTATGGAGCTTTGGTATGCTCCATAGCCGATCCCTTCCTGATGGAAGAAGGCTTGGATGTATCATCATTTATTCTCTTCTGTACCATTGTGGTTTACACTCTAGCTTCATGCTTACAGTCGAAGCAACATCTAACCTTGTAGGAAATAGTGCTACTTAATCTATATGTTATTGTTGTCAGATCATCGACTCATCTTAAATGTTGTTGCTTGAAGCATCGTATTTGAGATGATAATGTGATATAGTCTACGGTTTCTATAGACCATTTCAAAGAAGGCATTGGAGACTTGAAGGATGAGAATAGGTTACATAAGAAATTTGGGCTTGCTGTTATGCAATACCAGAAAGCAGTATGTTCAGATATAGGGGGTTTAAGGGTATTGATGGCCAACTTTTAAGTAGGCTATATATGGGGTGGGGGAAGCTAAGAATACTAGGAAATTATAACAGAAGGGTTTTGCAGGGTTTCAGTAGGCTAAAATTTCTATTTATACATCCTTCGTTGCATTCTCTGTGTTATAATATGCCTGAACATGAAAATACATAAGCAGAGGATAAATCAACAAAGAGAAAGTGGGACATAACCATAAACCCATCAGAATCCTTTCATTTCCAAAGATGTAACTGGATCTCTTCACTTCATTTCCAAAGATGAAATTAAAAACATTGGTAGCCTCTCATAGACCTCCAAATACGCTGGTCTGTTGAACCCCCAAAAGAAATGTTATAATTGCACCCAAAGTTGAATTCTTGAATCACTTAATGATACATATTAACAAAAATACAAACTAATAAATCTCAAACCACCTCAGCGCAGTTGGTTTGTCACCATTTTTAATTCACATGCTGCAAAGCTTTATTTGTGAGCCGTCTTCTTCAGGTTTTATTTCAGGGGCATAAGTTTCTATGTTTTACGATTTTCCACAACATAATGTTTTGAATGTTATGTAATTCTAGGGCACAGAACTTTCAACTTGATGTTACGTAATAGTTGGAAAGTGTGAAGACTATCATGTTGCAACGATTCACCACTATCCTTCTTTTAGTCTTGAAATTCTTCCGAAGACCTGAATTGGGCCTTTTATTTGAGTTGCTGATTTAGGCACTTGTAGGCGTGCTTCCGGTTTTAGTTGCTGTATCATTTTATCAAACAGCTTTTGTTGTGCAATGTGCATATTTCAGATTAAACCTTGATTCCAAAGTATGGGTTCCTTTGTTGTGCAAGCTGAAGTATACACTGTTTAGTAACTTGAAATTTGAGGTGTCTGCAGAATGCTACTGTTTGCTCCTAACAGCATACATTCTATGAACTGACGTTTTTTTCCCCCCTATGTTCTACAGAGCGCGACTCGTTTGGCTCCATCAGAGGCTCTACGGTCGCGATTGTGATGGCTTTCTTTCATCCATGCTTCAAGGTTCGTGAGCTCACCTTCTGATGCCGCTGATACTAGACAAGGGCATACTGCATGTCTAAATAAACAGTACTGGGTACGTCCAGCTTCTTCACCACGGAATTTGAGAAACTACGTGGTGGAAATAAGCTCCGAGGTTCCCATGGGGATCATTTGAGAGAGAATTGATGCATTACCAACCTCTCTTGGTGGTGTCATACAACTGTAGCATGAGGTCGTAGTCTCTTTATAGTGCTGAATTATCACTCTGTCTTTCAGCACGTGATTACCTGTGCGATGCTTAAGTCGAGGTTTCATCTCATGTGCTGTTATGTCATTGTAGCATATCAAGATCCGTGTTTATTTGAATAAGACATGAAAGGAACCCAAAATTTACCCTGAAATGTAGTTGACAATAACTATCTATACTATCAATTGATTACTTTACCCTGAAATGTTGTTGTATGTTTAATGGTGTTTGCTTTTGTGAACCAAATATTCTTTGTTTAAGCCTCACTATTCTGCATAGGGGCGGATCCAGAATTTGAAGCTGAGGTGGGCTACAATGAATTAGGGTGGACTAGAAGTGGACTAGCACATAGAAAAAAAAAAATCAAAAATAAAAATTTATAAGGAAAAAAAGGAATGAATTTTTTTTTTTTGGGTGGGCTCCAGCCCACCCCACCTCCCCTTTGGATCCGTCCCTGAATTTTCTGCATTACATCAAAATTGCATTAGTAGCTTCTTATAGTTCGTCTTGAACCAAACGGTAAGAAGTGGGACGGATTCATCACGCGACAATTGCAATATATGAATGATGAGCCCACACATGATAATATTTTTTTAATTATAATCCACACATCTCCACGTTCTTACGGTTGGAGAATCAAATCCTGCCAGTCATGTTTGGTGTGTTTGGAATCCGTGCTGCTTTTCACATAAACTACAAGTGTTGGACGACTCCCACACATGATAATATCAAAAGCCATGAAAAAAAAAAAAACTAAATAATGATAAATTTTGAGTTGCACCCACTTGTTTTTACCATAATGCATGAAGCCTCTACCTTTTAACAAAAACCGTCAATGACTAACAATTAACTCCGACCCCTACATAGATACTTTTGAGACCAAAATAATATCAAATGAACACTTTTGAGATCAAAACTTCTTTTGGTTTCAGATAGTTGCACAATCTGACGTGCATAGATAGATGCCAATTAGAAGAACCCATTGAGAATAGTTTGGTCTAAAACATGTCCACGTGCGAGGTCAAAGGAGTTGACTGTTAGTCATTGACGGGTTTATGCATGATAAATCGATCAAGTGAAGTGCAACTTAATTTTTTTTATATAAATAATTATCACAGATTATTAAATATATAATTATAAAAGATAATAAAAAATTATTATTACGTTTCATTATATTATTATACGAATTTATCATGTCACCACCCTTGTTAGCAATCACCCGAATAAAACTCGTATTATACGTGAATTTTTTCGTCTTTCAGAAATGTACAATACTTGCGTATTTTTGAAAGATTCAAATCAGTACCTTAATTTTAAGCATAAAAAGTTTTAAACGTGTTATATATAAATTATTAAAAACATGGATAAAAAATGTGGTGAAAATCTGTTTAGTTGACCAATTTTAATAACATATTTAAAAATATAAAGTTTCTAACCTCAATATTTTTATTTTTTGAATATTTAATCAATTTTTTTAACGTATTTTATTTGTACTGGGTCGATTTATACTTGTACTTTTGTCATAGCCGAATTGCTAACAAGGGTCACCACTGACATATGGCCCCACAGAATAATTTCTGCTATAAGAGGGCTTTCTGAATTGGGTTTGGAGCCCCCAAACAGAAAGAAGAATGACAGACGGGGAAGCAAAAGTCGAGAACGCTAAGCAATGGCTGGAAGGCTTTTCCAAGACGGGAGACGACGTCCGGAGAGGGGATACCTTCTCCTTCGACTCCGTGTGCTTCAGCGGCCTCAGAGTCTCTCGGGCCGGAAACGCCCACGTCGTCTGCTCCTTCCAGATCCCCGCCCATCTCACAGTAAGTAATATTCTTCTACCCCCAAAAATAAAATAAATTATATATATATATATATATATATATATATATATATATATATATATATATATTTGGATCGAGCAGGAAATCCCCTCTCTCTCTCCCGCCCCGCTCGATCCAACGGTCGAACGCATATATAATTCTTATGTGGTTAATTTAAATCCTTCCTTCCTTCCGTAGGATGTTCACGGAAACTGGTACGCCGGCGCCATCGCCACGGTCATCGACAACGTTGGCGCGGCTGCCATCATGACTGTGACCGGCAGCATCCCCATCTCCGTCGAATTCGACATCTCCTACTTCTCGCCGGCCAAGCATCATGTATGCTTCCATCGACCCTCTATTTTATTTTTTGTTTTTTGTTTTTTTTAATTTTGTTGACAACAAGGCCCTATTTTTGATGGGACAGCCATAATTATTAATTGATGATAGAATTGATGTTTAGGTAGGGGTTTGCTTTTGGAGTAATTAGTTTTTAGACTATTAATTTTATATAAGTTTAGAGTTTAAGTCGTCGCATGTTCAATTAAAATTTTTAGATCATGAATATATAATTTGAATAAGAAAATTTGAACCCTAAGATTATTTTTAGTATCAGTTGTCGGAATTACGGACGCATCTCAATGATTTGGAAATTCCGAAAGATCTATAACTCTGAATCATCTGTTTAGTTTTTCGAAAATGACACAAAAATCTATAACGTACTAAAATTTGAATTTTTTTAAAATTTTGTTTGAAAGTTCTGAAAGCTGACACGAAAATCTATAACATACTAAAATTCTATTTTTCACGAGGAAAAATTCAATCATTCCCACTTCCAACTAAGAAATATTATCGAGAGAACATTTCGTGCTTAAGGCTAGGTTCTATGTATTGGAAAAGATTTCTTATGATTTTTTCATACAGAGAAGAATAGTTATAGCATGCATGCTTATGAATAACTTCCCGCGTCGATGTGTAATAGATGATGAATTATTCTCACAGTTTTGTAAAGTGAATGATAAAATGGAAAACCCAAATGATGAACTGAAAGAAAGTGCGAACGTGAATATTGCTCAAAACCAAAATTATATGATTGTATTACGAAACCAAATTGCTGATGCAATGAATAAAATATTTTCAAATTGATATTATTTTGATGCTCTAAAACTATAATTTTGTGTAAGACAAACATTGAATTATGGAACACATTATATGTGTATTTGTGTTGAACTAAACATTTTGGTATTTGTAGTATAATATTTTGACATGCATATTTTTGGATTGTCATCTATTATCCATGTTTTATATGAAAGAACATAATGGTAAAATAACAGTTATAAGTGGATAAAACATTCACTTTTAAGTGAAAAAAAATCACTTACATGTGAAAAAAAATAACTTGTTTTATAAGTGCACTTAGAGCATCATTAGTAAGACTCATCCCATTTTCTAGATTCTAGATTCTAGATTTAGAATGTAGGAGTTCATTTTGTAGAATAGTAAGTATCATCTATAGTTCCAATTTCTACAATTTTGGTCTCATCCCACTCATAGGTGCTAAGGGTTGGGTCTCCAAATTTCTACATTCTAGATTGTAGGAACTCATTTTGTAGAACAATAAGTCCCAATTTGGAGTCCAACTTTCTAGATTTTAGACTTTACATTACTTTTTTTCCTACAACAATTTTTGACCACACAATCTTTGAGACCGGAGCTCACTTTATCATTTTCTACTAGTATCATACAAATCCAACCCATTCTACATTTACCCTTTTTTTTGAAATTTCGGATCCCAAATTGTATTTGAGAGTCCCAACTACTAATGATATTCTTATAAGTGACCCTCGCTTATAAGTGAAAAGAACACCCTCTTTGGGTTCAAACTTTCAAACTTTTAAATTAAATACGTCAGGACTTAAACTCTAAGTCGATATAAAATTCATGGTCTAAAATTATCCCTTTGCTTTTTTAGGATGAAGTGGAGATCGACGCGAGAGTGGTGGAGCAGAAGGGGATTGTGAGCATGGTGGCGGTGGAGGTCAGAAAGAAGCGCGACGGGCAGCTGGTGGCTTCCGGACGGCAGTGGATGGCGACGGCTCGGCCTTCTCGATTAAGAAGTAAAATGTAGATACACCAATACATCTGATATTGCTATAAAAGCGCATTTTATTACTGTGATTGGCAATAGGATTTTGTGTGGTCTACTTATGTCTCATGTAGAGTAGTATGACTCTGCATCTATAGGAAGGGATTTTCAAATTTCGAGGGAAGTATCTTTGCATTCATGATTCATTCTATGGTTTTCGACATGCCGAATTATTGTATGGTTACCATTTTTCCTAATTTTTCTTTACTGGGAAAGGAATCCCAATATCAGTATTAGCCGGTACCTAATTGGGATAGGCAGAAAATTGACATTGATAAAATGTACTACCTAATCGAGATAGGCAGAAATTTGGTTCAATATGGGACGAGAAATACGTACATCGGTATTGGTACTGGTATCGGTATCGGTATCGGTATCGGTCGATACTGTGAACCTTGGTAGTAGCGTTTAGTGTTTGGATGTGATAAGATCAGTAGTGTGCTATCCTGTGTGTCACCTTTTCTCTCATTTGATCCTTGAACAGAACTGATAAAGAAGTGCAGAGTAAGAAAAAGAGAGAGAGCAAAGAAAAAGAGGGAAAGCAAAGCGGATCCTCATGGGGGTGTAGTCCGTTGTGTACACCGAAGGATCCCGTAGGGATGACATGGTTTGAAACCCCCCCCCTAAGGCGTTGCTTCCGGGTAACGTTGGCCCGGAAAAAATGACACCTCGAAAAAAGAAAAAGGAATCGTGTACTGTTCATTTTATTAACCGAAACTATTTATTATGAAATTACAGTTTGAATATGAAAAAAACAGTTGAATATGAAAAAAAAAATAGATACTTCTCATTGGCGTACATATTCGAGAGAGCTGTATTTACAAATATATTTGACTAGCTTGTGTACAATCGGGATCAGAAACTACATACTAGAAATAAATCATAAGAAAGAAAGAAGAAACAATAGATGTTCTTATATACTCGGCCTTACGGAAAAATTTGCTGAATTTACATCCATCTGCAGCTCTGCTTCCCTTCAGGTTAATCCCCATGCCTGCAAATTAGATGCCAATGCATAAAAGAGAGAAAATCAATAGATAGTGTGAGGATGTTTATAATTATATAAACACATGCAATTTACATAAAATATTTCATTAAATAATCAAATGCATGGATTTTGCATCAACAGCTAGTAAAAGAGAATCACAAAGGTTATGACTTACTTATAACAAACATCTATTACAGTTATCTAGATATGTACTCTTATATATCCAGTACATCAACAAAGTAGATAGAACTAAGGTCTTGTAAGCATAGTTTGCAGTATCGACTGGTATCGATACGATACGGTCGATACTGATACGGTTTGCCATGTTCTGATCCGATACTGATCGCTATGACATTTGGGATCTCTTTTCCAGTCAATTCGGCAAAGAAAAATGAATAAAAAAGACCAATCAACAAGGGTGTAAAAGCGCAGTAAGATTGTAAAAGCATATAAATAAAAAGAAAACGTATTTATCACAGATCAATGGTGAATATTAAATTTTAAAACTATTACGAAACAACATAAAATATTAAAATTATGCCTAACGTACAAAAAATTCTAAAATTTTAAAAATTTGTTTATAGTTATTTTCTTTTCAATACCCAAAAATCCGATACTCCAATCCGAAAATGTCAATAGTGCCGATACCCCTGATTCCGATACTTGATACCTATACTGCGAACCTTGCTTGTAAGCTGAGAATGCAGTCAAGTTTTGAAGAATCTAGAGGATTTGCTTCATGGATGTTCTATACAGACATTTGTTGCTTATATAAATTAGAAAACAACAGATTATTCTGAATATGTCTTGAAGCACATCAAGGCCTCAAGTTTTGTGACATAGCACTGTCTGGATGGAAGGTTTATAAGTTTGTCGCCATTTTGTGAACTCTCGTACCTAAGGTATCTCAAGAACATAATAAGATTTTGGTCTGCTATTTAAGATTCATATTTCATGACTAACGACATGACTTCTCAGTTCCCAAACTATAATTTTCCATCCTTTTAGTTGTGATTCGGAATATGAAGACGAAACTGAAAACTGGAAGTCCACAGTATTGAGTTCCCTAACATACTACAGACTTTGACCCCTTATATTTCATATTTTCTAAATCATGATCCAAATATAATTCTTGATTTACTACAATCCATAGATATCAACAATTTACTTATGTGAGGGGCCTGCAGGTATTTCAGTTTCTAGCGTTTTCATAAGTTCAGATGCTAATGTCACGAGTTGTGAATTATATGTGAATGATACCTTCCTATACCCAAAGAAAACGAATATATCAACAATAAGATATCTATCATATTTAACTTGAACGAAATGTGTTGATTTTGTCACCTGAATCCTCCCATCGGATGTGCCGACAACCAAAACGTCTCCATCTTCATCAAAAGACATGCTCATCACTTTAGAATTCGTTTTAACTTGAAGAGTTGCTACTCTGGCCAGCTTATCCCTTGACCATATATCCACATACCCTGACTTACAACCTAAATATATCAAATCTGAGCTGATAGCCATTGACCGCACATCTAAGTTAACAGGCAAAGATCCAACTGGGCTGAAATTTGACGCGTTATGTATCTGCAATAAAATCAAAATTGAAGTAACCAGCTACATCAAACAAGTAGAGGAAATTTGTTGTTCAAACTATATACTGAACAAATCAAATGCCTATTATCTATGGAATGGACTCGATTCCCAGCTCGTCTCAGAAAGAGATTAGTTTTGCATACTACTATAGATTTTGTAGATTCTATTGAGTTCCATCAAGTTCTTAGAAAACCAATATATCTCTGCATCTTATAGAATACTTACCTACATTAAACTAGTCATCTGTTGAGCAAAGCATGATTTTTACGCAGATAACTATATGAAATCACTTATTAATTTAGAACCAGATAACTACAAACTTCATAGGACACACAAAAGAAGATGTAACGAAACTAGCATGTTTAACCTTAATTGTTGTTGCAAACTTTCTGTTTGCTCAATGAGAACAGAGGATACCTTAACTGCAGTACCATCCATAGAACTGCTAACTGAGAAAAGGAGCCCATCGTGAACTTGCAATACGTAGACCGGGTATGATTTTCCTAGCAACTTTTTGTTACCGGCCTGAATTGTACCCAATGTCCCTGTGGCCAAATCGATTTCCTGAATATTCACATTTTTCTCAGTTAAAAGGCACAAGGAAGCCAATCTAAAGTCATAGTTGACGATATTGCAATATTTCCGAAGTCTGTGTAGATTGCTTGTGAATAAAAGTTTCTCATTCCCATATGGATGTCCTCAGAAATAAAACTGCCTCTGTAGATTAGTGGACTATCACATACCTGTATACTATTATCATGGCAGCCACAATAAAGTTTTCCATGTACAAGACTCAAACACTTCACATACTTGTTAGGGTTGAGTAGCTTAGAACCACCATTCCAAGAAAATACCTAATCGTAGAAAAATAAAACAAAAGTGGAATCATACTTCTTCATCAGCAATGAAGGTTTTGTGTTTAGAAGTGGCTTATATATTGATTTCTATTTTGACTAATGTGTGCTGATAGAAGTTTTTATGTAATTATGGGAATGATACGAGAAACTGACACACCGAAAATACCTTGACACCAGCTCCTTGTGGAATGTAGCAGGCAATGGTGTTTGCAACATTCAGGTTATGAACTTGATCTTTCATATCATGGACTTCTACACAGGAGATATTTCTGTCTCGAACATCCCAAACCTTCTCATGAAAAATGAAGCCATAAGTTACGGAAGAATAACATGCAGATATCAATATATAAGCATATGTGGTGACAATCAGAATATCGTACCCTCACAGTTTTGTCGAGTGAACCACTGTACAACTTCTCTCCAGACTGTAAAATGGCCAAGCTGGTTACAGCTTTCGTATGTTCGTGACTTTCTTGGATCAGATCGAGAATTCTATCACCTCCTTCCCACACCTGTAGCGTGCCAGATCAATGATATTAACAATATACTGAATATTAGTTGAGAAGCTTTCGAAATTCTAAAATGCAAATTGTAATATTTCTTTGGTACACTCGTGTGTATTAGTATCCCTTATTATGCTTGAAAATGAACAACCACATGAACTGATTAACAAAACAATACTTACACAGAGTTACAAACTACATGAATAAACAATACACTACTGTTATAATTTTTGAGAGAAAATGCTGTTGGTTATAATTAGTAATTACTATACCCAATATTGCATGAAGCAAGTTGTTAAACTATGGTAGCATTGATTGTAGAAGGAAATAATCAGTAGACAAAAGACTTTCACCTTTATTGTGCCATCTGAATGCCCTGAAAATATTCGGTTCTTGTAGTAAACTATCGACGTCACTTCCCCATTTGTGCTACAGTCCACTTGATTCAACTCCTTGTGGTTCCAGATATCCTGGAGTTAACCAGTATCCATTTGTTAGCAACTTTTTTTGGACAATTAGACCGTGGCTCCTTGAGAAGATCTGAAAATGACATTAAACTTACAGAACTAGACTCTTTTCCATCCGAGAGAATTTTTAGCATATCATATGCCATGACAGATGATTTCTTGAGTTCTCTCATAGTTTTCAAAATATCCTTAATGTAGAAAGTAAGTTCATTCATTCCCTCTGTAAATTCAGAAGATAAAACAGACATTAGAAAGGGAAATATGTTCTTGTCCTTATTACCCATATTAATTCTAAGATACTAAAAAAAAGGAAACATATTTTAAAAATCAAGTAGGAGATGAAATCCATGTGGTACGTGTAGGAAAAATGCAGTGTGATCCGAATCGAAGTTGACCCATGAGAAATCCTAACTATCTACACCTCATAACTACCAGCTCTATTGTCATCACCTTTGAGTGCTCAACCGGATACGAGATATAACTCAACAATCTCTCCCTTAGCTCATGTCCGGTGAGGAGACACGCCAAACCAGGAGATCCAACATTTGTTTGAACCGGACACGCCAAACTAGGAGATCCAACATTTGTTCGAAACGAACACGCCAAACTAGGAGATCCAACATTTGTCACATCGATCCATTCGACCACACAACAACCGACTAGAGCCGCCCAAATTAGTCTCACCACAATCCTAAATATCTACATCTTATGATCCCACTTCCTACCTGATGTGGGACTAAAACTACCAACCAAGTTTCAGAGTATCGTTATCAGATCCTTCCTATTAGTTTCGGGATCAACAATATATACAGTATTGACAGTATCTGTAGTTTCAGATTGGAGTATTGAATTTTTTTTGTATTGAAAAACAAATACATGTTAATAAATTATTAAAATTTTATATATATATATATATATATATATATATATATATATATATATATATATTGAAGAAATGGGTAATTGTGGCGAACTCGCCTCCACTGGGACTCGAACTCCTGACCACTTGGGCCGCATGCATCTCTCTTAACCACTAGGCTATATATATATATATATATATATATATATATATATATATATATATATATATATATATATAATTTTAAATAATTCATGTGTTGTTTTTTTATTAATTTTGTAATTAAATAAATTTTTTATATATCTAGGCATAACTTTAAGTATTTCATGTATTGTTTCTTAGTAATCACCGATTAGTTTACCTGTAAATGATATTTTTTTTTTTTACATATTTTTACAACCTTATTATGCTTTTACACCCTTATTGATTTTATCTTCTTCTTTTTTCATTTTTTTGCCGAACTGACTGGAAAAAAAGACTCATGATGTCAACAACGGTCAGTATCGATATAAATTGATATCTGATCGGTACATGCCAAACCATATCTCAGATCGGTATCGGTCGATACTGCATATAAACTATACTACCAATTCCATTGTCACCACCTTTAAACGCTCAACTGGATACAAGATACAACCCAACAATCTTTACCTTAGCTCTTGTCCGGTAAGGAGACACGCCAAACTAGGAGATCCAACATTTGTCACATAGATCCATTCGACCACAGTACAAATCGACTAGGGTCGTCCAAACTAGACCCCCCCCCCCCCCCCCCCCGATCCTAATTATTACACCTCATGATCTGAGTTTCTACCGGATGTGGGACTAAACGACCAACTCTATTGTCAACACCGTTGAGCGCTCAACTAGATGCAAGATACAACCAAATAATCTTCACCTTAGTTTGTGTCCGTTGAGGAGACACACCAAACCAAGAGATCCAACTTTTTTCACCTTGATCCATTTGACCATAGCACCAATCGACTAGAGCTGTCCAAACAAGTCCCACCAGTCCCATAACATTGGGCTTTAATACTAGATGTAGGAAAAATGCGGTGTTTGACCTATGACGTGTGATATTATATTAGACCCATATGCCTTACAAGAAAATTCCTATGTAAAGCCTAGACCAATCCTAATTATCTACACTTCATGATCTCACTTTCTACCCAATGTGCGTCTAAACTACCAACTCCATTGTCACCACCTTTAAGGTTCAATTGGATACAAGATACAACCCAATATTACTATGTTGTTGGCCCTTCCATTTCGGCAGTATGGGCAAATTTTCAACGAGACTATCTTGGTTCTTCTTTGATAGAGGAAATCTGCAATTTCTTGTTAACACAAAAAAAAAAAAAAAAAAAAAAAATTAATAATAATAATAAATAAAAATATTATGCAGGCTTACCAGAATCATTCATAAAGCTCCTTACAGCGAGCATAGCTAGTGCTTTGTTGTCTAAATTTTTTGAGGACTTGAGAATTGAAATGTATTGCTTTAGCAAGCAAAGCCTGGCAGCTCCTCGTATCCCCGTGTCAGGAAGAGCAGAGAGCATGTGAACGAGCCAAGTTGAAGATACTAAACATGCTGAGAATAAGTTGGTATTTTTGCTCTTCAGTCCTTCAGCTAGAGCCTCAAATATCAAACCAAACTCATGGCTGGCCAAAGCATATGCCATTCTTCTTTCCCATTTGTCTGCAGCTCTCTCTTCCTCCTAGAGTAATTAACAGACAAATGAGCAAAGAGAAAGAAAGAAAATTAATAGGAAAGTATGACACCAAGAGAACCATCAAGTAGAAGTACATAAAAGCTTTAGCAAGCTAATTTCTAAAGACACTCCACATTTTACTCCAGGACACCCAGTCCTAGGACTGCCAAAAAAGTTTGTAGTCATAAAGAATTTGAATATTAAGATAGACTGTGAACGAAGTTGTCAGTCATCCTTAATGTTAGGACTGTCCTAGAGTAAAATGTGGAGTGTCTTTAGAAATTACTTTTAGCAATTAGTAGTATCAAGTTTATGCATAATGTGACTGGCCATTCATCTCAAAAGAGAAGTTTACTTGAAATGTACATGATGTGGCCCTTTATAATTGTTGATTCCAGTGCATAGACTAGTAAAAGCATCAATTTATATAGAAACTAACCAAATTTTCCTCGGACTCTTCAAGAGCATAGCTTGACTGTTCTGCTCGCATTATTGCTCTGAAGCTCTTGTTCATTCCGGCATGTTTTAAAAGGAAAGCTCGAGCAAGTGGCTTCCCGGAGTATGAAAACCTGCCTTGGAGGGACAATATTGTCTCCGCCGCTACCAGTTGACCACTCGGGAAGTTCGAGTCTTTGAGGCATGAAATGAGAGTGTCAATCGCCTCTTCCCTGTACATGCTCATCTTTCTCGGCTCTACCTGATAAGAGAACTTCTTAGATGTTAGTTAAGTAAGGAACATCAAACAATGATGCCTATAATGGTTATATTAGGTATTAGTTATTTAGCTTAAGGAAAAACTATACTTTTGGTTGCTGCATGTTTGCAAAACTTAAGTTTTAGTCGCTCCTTATATATATTTTTGGTCGCTGAGCGACTAAAAACTTAAGTTTTGCAAACATGCAGTGACCAAAAGTATATTTCTTTTTCCCTTTAGTTTAATAAGCCTTCAAACATATGACTAGCACAACACAGGCTTCCTTGATTCCTAGGTGTGACCAATGTTGTCCTCTTCATGGAAGGAGGTTTGATTAAGGAGCAACGAACAAGCTAATACAAGTTCTAATCACCCCCATAAGCTGAACATGCTAAAGGGATAATAACATTAATGGTCACGGAAAGGTGCAGCATATATCATCACAGCAGCTAAGTTTATGGTAATTTCTACTCAAATCTTTTTGACAGCTAAACAAGACTAAAAAGAGTAGCTCTTGTTCTAGCTTCTATATCCATATTAGTCCTACTTAAAATGTAACAAATTAAGCATGTTTTAGCTCATTTTGCATCATGTTGCAACCTTGTTCAAGGGACCAAAAAATCATACTGACCAAAAGATCAAGCTGGAGGAGGAGACCGCCAACAATGGGAGTTTGATCTTGAAGAGCTGTCTGTAGGTAAACAAGTAGAGTGTGCATTGTACTAGAAGCACCTTGTTCCTTTATCATATGAAGCAGCTGCTGGCTGACTGACCTCCTTCAGTAACAAACAAATCGATATCAGCCGCTGCAAACTTCAAAGTTACAACAAACCACCCATACTTTGAAACTAATTACACGGACCAGAGGGACCCACCTCAGTAGTTTATATTTTCTATAGAAACTTATAACACTAACCAGACGCGTGATCAGTGTAATTATTTTTGAAATATGGATAGTCCATGTAATACTCATGAAACACACCTTCTGAGCTTCACTAACTCATGAAGGAAGAGAACAATTTCGAACTTCTCCGCGTCGTTCGCCAGAAGAAAGCATTCCAGAACGGGTGCTACCTCAGTTTTATCGGCAATCATATTCCTGCAATTCCCGTCTTCCTCGATGCATCTCACCAGGATCCCGACCGCCGCTATTCTCTCCTCCGCCGACTCGGCCCCCAGGCTTCGAACGATCCTCTCGGCGACGTTTCCGGACATTACGGCACCCGAAACCGTAGACGCGGCTCTGCTGTCGCCCCTCACGATCTGCCACAGAAGGAGAACCGAAGCGGTCCTCGGCTCCAAACACATCTCGTACGAATGTTCCGTTCTGCTCCCGACTGTCGCGATCAGCGCCTCGACCATGTCCATCTCCATAAGGCTCTCCCACGACGGGCTCAACAAGTAAATGAGCACCACAGCCTCGGCCAGTCCCTTCTTGAAGAGAGCAACCATGCACTCCACGTCCGAGCCGACCCTCGTGAGCGTCTGCACGACGCTTCCGTCCCTCGACGCCATCTCCGACAGCATGTAGACGGCAGTGGCGAGCACGTGGGGGTCGACGGAGTTGAAGAGGAGCTCGACGAGACCGTTGACGGCCGCAGGCTTCGAGAGGGCGGCCAGAACGGCCTCGTGTTCTTCCCTCCAGTACCGCTCTATCCGGACGGCGGCCATCTCGGACTCGGCGAGGACCTCGGACGTGCAGAGCTGCGATACGGCGAGGCGGACGTCGCCGGCCGTGCCGTCGATGGAGGCCTGGCTTATGACGCTGGTCGGAGACGGCTGCGGCAGGCTCTTCGGAGGAGGGCTGTCCGATCCGACGCTCGTCGGAGTCGAAGCTGGGCCCTGCTCCCGCCAGCTCGATATGAGCCTCTTGAGGACGTAGTTGGTCTTCGGCAGCTGGGCGCTGGAGAGCTCCTGGCGGGTGATGGGGCACGTCGGGTTCCCGCGGTCGAGCCACTCCTGGATCGCGACGCGCTCGTAGGTCTGGCCGGTCTCCAGCGTGACCGGGTCCTTGAAGACGTTGCTGGTTATGGGACACACGAAGTCCTTGGGTGGGTTTCGCCTATCGCCCATGGCAGTGCTCGATGAACTGAAATAGCAACCAATCATCTATGGCTTTTACTAACATACTCTTGCATCGAACTGATCACAAACAGAACAAAACGTACCAAGAGGACTCTACCGATGGTTGTTCCTGGTTCTGGTCTAGCATTTGATTGGACTGGAACGATGCTAGCAGCTCTATGTTCCTTTCCTGAACGCAGACAAAAAAATTCATGGGGAAGTTACTTAGGCAATGCTAAGATGAGTACAACAATGAGGAGGAATCCTCGTTAGCACCGAAGATTTTTAACCTCTTGTTCTGGGTCATATTCTGATGAGGACGGGTCGTCGAAGTTCTCGTCGAACGCGAAGGCTGGCGCGGCAGGAGCACGAGTCAGGCTTGAGCCGGTCCTGGCGGTGTTTGTGGTTGCTCTGCTCTCGTGATCGGGTGTTTGTGCGTTCGGGAGGTGTGGTTGGGGTGGCCGGGGGTGTGGAGCTCTTCTGCTGCTGCTGCTGCTGCTTTGCCCTTCGCTGCTGTGTGGACTCGCAAATTTGCCATACTGATCCTCTCCACCTTCACCCCACATTGGCTGCCATAGTTGCAGACGCAGATGTAGTTAGTTAATTGCATCACTATAAGTTTTTTTTTTTTCCAGCACATGTAGCCTATGTAGGCTCAGTTAAATCGTGTGTCTCCCCGCATCACTATAAGTTAATCGTTTCATAACTGGGAAAAAACACCTACACCAAATGAATGTTCTAATACAATTGAAGAGTGAAGAGAAGAAAACAGGACTGTCATGATCTCTGCTTGAAGAATCAGTGAACAAAGTTGCAGACACACAAGAACACACATAATTTAACATGGTTCACTTCTCAAATAGAGCAGCTATGTCCAAGGGCGACCAGAAATCTGAACTGGAGTGGGCTGGAGTAGATTAGGGTGGGCTAAGTATAGAGTGGCTCACAAAAAAATAGCAAATAAAATAAAATTATATATGAAAAAAAAACTTTTTTTTTTGGTGGGATGGAGCCTAGGTCTGCCATTGGCTACGTCCACGGTTGTTGCAGGCGAAATTTCTACTATATTCTGAAGATAATTTACATAGTGCGTCCTAATTCTCCTTTTATAGATATTAGGGCGGTCCGAGGTTAGCGGGCTAAACGATCCAGTCACTTAAACGATCGAACTGGGAGTTCCAAGCAAATTAGGCTCCACACAACCAAACACAAACATACACGGAGATCCTCCAAAAAATTAAATATGATGCAGTAAACAGAACTTGGGTACTGAGTTACATATCTTGCTGAAAAGAAATAATACACTACTGTAGGGCAAACCAATGGTCTATTTGATTACTAAAGAAAATAATCCATAAAAAAAACTGAATACTTCAGGCAAATTCATTTTCTCTCTATCTAAAAACTAGAATTTGACAAATATCCAATAAAAGAATGTTGGAATCCAAAAACCAAATCAGCAGGCAGAAACAATTAATTGCAGAATATAATTCCAAAGAACTGAGAAGAAGATCTAAGAAGTACCTAATCAAGATTGAAACAAGAAAGTTCCAAGAAAATTAATTTTGTGTCAAGTCTGTTATAACTAAAATAAGCTGATTTGGAGTCTAATTAGTGGGAAATTCACCAAAATTTCAGGACAAGCCTATCAAGAACAATCAATAAATCAGTTGAACTGTTTTTTTATTGATTTTGGTAGTTCAATCGTTTTGGTTTTTATCAACCGATATTATGAAGCATATGAAGGTGAAAATATTCAGTTGAGGTTTGCAGTGATACTGAAGCTACCTTCCTAATGCATTATGTAACACAGAATGGGTTGTGCTCAAGGAAGCACGGACACTCCAAGAATGTGGGCCATGACATGTCGAACATGATACAATCTGGTCACTCCGAAATCCACTACAACACACCAAAAAATGTGTCATTTCGGTGTCGTCGTGTCCTTCCCGTGTTGTTGTATCCGTGTTCGTGCAACATAGGTTGTAATATTTCGAGTATTGTGGTGATTTCTAATAATTTACAATATATGTGGCCGAGTATTGAGTTTAGGGCATAGATTACAATATCGGCCGATACCAATATGATTCGGTCAATACCGACCGCTATCGTAACCGACGTTGGGAACTCTTTTTCAATCAATTCGGAAGAGAAAACTAAACGAAAAAGACTAACAACTAAGGGTGTAAAATGATTGCAAGGTTGTAAAATCATGTAAATGAAGAAATTAATCAGCAAGCAAGGGTGAGTATTCTTTTATTTGATTTCAAAACTACCAAAAACAACACAAAAAATAATTAAAATTATGTCTACATGTATAAAATATATTTTTTCTAAATTATAACAAAAAAATCCGATACTGATATCCGAAACTGTTGATATTGTCGATACCGATACTCATAGGAGGCTCCGATACTTTCGATACTGATCCCGCGTACCTTGGTTTAGGGTTCTCCTGGCATCCTACTAATCCAATGTTTCTCAAAACAAAAAAATAGAAATAATGCATTATGAAGAAAGAACAATCAAGAAAAACACAAATATCAAATGCGAGAAAAGAAATGCAAAGGTAGGCAATAGCATTGAACAAACAAATTAAAGATGAAAGCTGGGAGAGCAACATTACATTATCAAAGCTTCCATTTTGTTCGAACACGTTCCTCTGTTCCAATTCTTCTTCTTCTTCTTCTTCCTCCATTAATTCTTCTTCCTCTTCCTCTTCCTCTCCTTCTTCTTCTTCCTCCATTTCTCCAAGTTCTATTCTCTCATGGCTAGTCCCTGGGAAGACCAACTCTGGACACGGCTCATCTGAACCTTCAAGTACCTTCTTCAGATACTCCGCATAAATCCTACAGTTCTCATCCATCGTATACTCGTACCCCCTCTCCAACTCCCTCAGCTCCTCCGCCTGCCCTCCGCTCATCCTCGACAGCAAGGCCATCGGCTCGCACGACATAACCCGCGAGTAGGCCTTCTTCTCCTGCTCCTTGGAACCACCCCGGCCGGAGCTACTCGATATCCTCGACCTCCGCTCCGAGTACCACTCCACCGCGGGCAGGAGGTGCGGGAGGAAGAGGCCCTCGAAGACCGGCGCGGCGAGCTCCGACCGGGCGAGCACGGGGTCGAGGGAGAAGAGCTCGAGGAGGGCGAGGCCCGCGCTGACGTGGCGGCGGCGGTAGCCGTAGGCCAGGGACAGCAGGAGCGACGAGAGGGGGGTGGGCCGCGGGAGGGTCAGGAGCAGCCTCTCGGCCGCCGGGCAGTTCTCGAAGGACTGGGAGACGAGGGTCAGGGCCTGGAGCAGGGCCGGGTCGAGGGGGGAGGGGAGCTTGAGGCGGGCCGAGGTGAGGATCCGGTGCCGGAGGTCGGGCTGGACGAGGACTTCGTCTATGAAACCGGTCGTGTGTCGGAGAATCGCCGGAGCTGCTACACCAGCCATCTAAACCGCAAGTTCCGCAGAGCGCGAAGGAATAGATATCAAGAACAGCAAGCAACAAGGAGAAGAGAATGAACAGGGAAGAATGGTTCTTAAACTGGACCCAGCATTGGACCAAAACTACTGAAAATGCCACTTAGTGGAGGGAGGTGGAGCGAGGGGTATGATTGTAATTTGGACTGTTTGAAAATTGGCGGGTAGTTAACGGCCGGCCTGGCCTTGAGCTACTACTGCTCCAAGTGTCGGCAGAGCGGAGCATCCTTGTCGCGCCATGTTATCGACAAACGGAAGAGAATAGATAAATCTCTCGCACTCAGAAATGGTCTTCACTACATATCAAGAATAGGAAGATTTGTTGCCTCTCTTTTGTTGTTCCTTCCTAGCTAGTATGTGTCTCCTCTTGTGGGGGGGGGGTTATAGATGTGTCTAAGAAAATGTTGGAGCAACATATAATTGTGATCCAATAAGGAATTATTTTAAATCCACGTCGGATAGGAGACGTAATTCTTTTTTCTTTAAAGTGCTAAATTCACTCCATTCGTTAAGTAAATTTTGTGAGAAATTGGTCATGCAATTCGCAAGTAGGTGTGCAATTTAATGCAAGTTTCTAACGTGTTTTTAGTTGCCGCTTAACTTTTTAATCATGTTTTTCCCCCTATTTTTTAAACTCAATTGGTTGATGATCAATCCCTTTAATTCAGTTGGTTGATGGTCTCTCAAGTAGAACTATTACACTTTATTTCTTTTGTACTACCTGATATAATTAACTATGGATTTAAACTGGATATAACTAATTAAGAATGGATATCAGTAGTTATTATTTGTACAAGGCCTTGGTGGTGGCATCATTGCCTTCTCTTGTGTTGAAAACTTGAAATAACGTATTTATTTCATCACAACATAATGGTACTCAAGAAAATTGGCAACTGAACCCCATTAGCATTGTTTTGTAGCATTTGAGACTTTGAGTTTGATTAGTTTAAAACAGTACGATATTAAGAAGATCAAATTGTTAGATAAGCCAAATATCAACAAGTTCTCTTTTGATCTCCTTAATTTCTGGCCTCGTGGAACACATGTCAAATTGAATAAATATCAATATGTATGTATGGGGTTAGCTAGATTGATATCCAATTTGTTATCCTTAGTCGTAACATGAAATTAAGGCCACTTCCAAACGGCACTCTCTAATCAAAATATTTTGCACAAGAGTTATTTAGAATTGATTGACCCATTGGGATTCAATGATCAGTATATACATATTAGCCAACAGTAATTACTTTCCAGTAAGTACACAACATTACAATTCAATTTTAAGCACTCTTCTTTGTCTAGTGATCTAGCATTATCATACACTAATTATCATCAATGCAATACGAAAAAAATTTCCACCCTTTTAATCTCCAGAAAAATATGTATAGCTTAAAACAATGTTCTTACTTTAGCTTTATATCTAGGTAACGGTTATGCAAGCTAGTACCTGCCAGTTTCATAGTCTTTTTTTTTTTTTTCGTGCAGACTCAGAGCATGCCACGTCCATCAGACCTTTGTACTATAAGTTTGTTGAACACAATCAACCAATTAGTTACAATTAACCATATTTTGTCTGTAGGTTGAACACAATTAATTTTTGCAAAAGTTGTACAAATTGGAGAAAATGTAACAAAAATTGATACCTTTCTTGAGTAGAACAACCGAATATTTCGTTGCGCACGTCCACAGTACATGACATAATGAAAACTCTAGAGGGTTGCAAATGTTCTACAGTTCCGAGTTCATATACAATAGAGCTAATTGAGGAAATTGATACACCATTAATCATCATATCTAATTATAACTGCATAGCATCATGAGCAATCAGCCTAGGGTTTTCAGCAGGGTGACTGCTCGTGATGATATATCATCACGTCCCTTGAAATCCACCAGTTACGAACTCGGTCGACACCTATCGGAAGCCTGCGGCGAGGCTCGCAGCCCAGTAGTCCGCCCCGTTACTTCCCCCGACGTGCAACGTGCACGACAGCGGCACGAGGCACAGTCCCCTGCTCCGCAGGCCCTTCGGCTCGCCACCGTCGACCTGGAAGTTTGAGGAAATCTTCGGATTAAGGTTAACTAGCATATATGCACCTGACTTGTACATATTTATTATTAAAAAGATTAAAAGACACTTGTAGTCAAAATTTGTCCACTTTCTAATGAACGAACGATACTAAACAAAGTCTATTTTTCATTGCCCTTAATTAATGCATTTAAGAACTGTTGTAATTAGGAATATCAAAGAACAAATCTTATATTTATCTTGATACCCCTATTAATTTTAATTAATAAATATAATAAAAAATATTTTTGAAAAAAAAAAAATACAATAAAATCTATTTTTGGCATTATATAGTAGAATAAATTAACGATTTGGGTCAACTGTTGACAACTACAAATGATCGAGTAATGAGAGGCACATGTTAGTATATAATGACTAGGTGTTCAATTAGATGAATCACTTCAGTATCAACTGCCTTAAAGTGATGGGGACTTTTGTGTCCAAAAAGTACTTAAATTAGGCTGTAAAGTTTGAAATTTGGGCCAGAGCCATTATGTTTTGCTGTAAAGATTAGCATATAACTAATCACTAATGTACTTGTTCCCAACTTCCACAAGCACAACTTGAGTTAATCTATTCTCTAAAGTTTGGGATCCAATGAAACATATATATACCTGGCCAGGGTCCTCTGGGAATACGCAACTCCTTCCTTTTACCTGAAAATAAAAATAAAGAAGAAACAAATATACGAAAGGAATTATATTTGAATATTAACTGAGAAAAAAGTCATATAGTGTTTGGAAATGACCAATATTTATTAGGTAAATGCGCATGATGTTAATACCCAATAACCCATAATATTAATTATGTAAAGGACCAATATTTTTGGTCTTTGGCAAATGACATGTATTCAAAAAAAATATATACAGAGATATGGGAGTGCAAAAAAAAAAAAAAATGGTTGTTTAGTTTTATGGTCGTGTATAACATTCAAATTTTACGTTTAGGTCTTCATATTGTCCATAATAGGGATTAGATCTCGTTTTGACGGTTGACTTGGGGTGACATTTAGATTTTGTTTAGGTCTCCATAGTATTAGAAATTTACTTTTAGTATTAGGGTCTCGTATAATATTCAACATTTGTATTTAGGTCTCTATTTAAACGGTCATTCGAAGTCCACCATCACAACGAGATCCAAATCCACTTCTACACGGTACAGGTGGAGATCTAAACGTAAATTTCAACTATTATACGAGACCCGAAAACTAAATAAAAATTACATAATAAACAAAGCCCGTGACATTAATTAATTAATTAGGTAAATGCATGAATTCTGTACTGAAAAAATAATTTTCAAAGATCAGTCGATTAGTTCCATTCTAAGGTGCCAATATTGCAGTTATATATAATAAGAAAAATGCTACTAATTCCTTCGAAGTATCCCTCAAAACCACTCCTACTTTAATATTAGCATATAATTATATATTTTTAAAAAAATAGGGTGATGAATTTTTTGGATTAAAATGTGTCGTGTCAGCTTCCATTTCAGATGTCAAGTTAGCTGCCACATAATAAAGAATAGTTTGGAGAGACACTTTGAATGAATTAATAGCTTTACTCGCTTGTGTAATGCAAAGGTTGGTTCATATTTACTGTAAGTAACTTACTGCAGGCTGCCTTGCGCTATCTGATTCACCGCTGCCCAGGTACGGGGAGCTCAGAGCCTGCATGACATGAAAGACACTAATGAGAATGACAGTACTACTGCTGAGTAGCAATGTAGAACCAAAAATGCAGCAATAATAAGACACCAATGCACAAAGAAACTGCATCGATCATCATCATCATGTTACTGGAGAAATTAACAACAAAATGCCTTCACTTTTGCTGCGTGCTCTTGCACCAGTACTGCCTACTTTTCTTTTTTCTGTCAGCTATTGAGAGAGAGAGAGAGAGGGAGGAAGAACTGACCTCAACTTGATTCTGCAGGAATCTGATGTAGCCAATGGCTTCGAGCAGTACAGACGCGGTGTCAGTCTGCAAAAGTGGAGCATAGCTATTTGTCAGGGTCTCCTTTCATATTCCCCCAACACTAAAACATATGTTGATTTGGAAAACGTATCCTACATGCGTATCCATACATGTTAATTAATGATCAAGTTGCATGATTACTTTACATCCGTGGTTCAAAACATCGGTACAATGCACGCGGGACTAGATGATAAGCAGGACAGAATTACCTTTCCGAAGGGGGAAACCAACTGGTGAAGTGCAGTTATTCGATCCCCTAGCTTCTCCTTCCTCACCACCTGAAATAAAAATGATAATTCATTGCAAGATAATTTAGGGTTATTCTACACATGTTCTTCTTTTTTTTTTTTCGGAAAAAAAAAAAATTACATAGATATATACCCTGAAAGTAGATTGAGCTGCGCATGACACAACCTTAATCTTCTTAGAAGCAGCACCTGTTTCTTTGCTGTTGCACTTGAACCAAGAAAGAAGAGCTCTACTAGTTCAAGACCCCACGAACAAAACCCTAATTAAGATTTACATATCAAAGTCCTCGGCAATACTTAGTACACACCTCAGAAGAATGGTCGAGTAGTGCTGGTTGCGCGCCGAGGCGCCTTTTCTCTGCAGGCTTGCCGTTGGAGAAGTCGAGCATGTTGCTGCCGAGACTCGTAGTGACGCAGGATCTCGGCGACGAGACCGGTAGGTTACTGTTCGTCTGGCCCCATGAAGCCCAAGAAGCAGCAGCAGCCTCTGCCAGCTGCTGCTGAATCTCTTCGGTCGACCCGTACATGTATCGGCTCTCCGAGGCTACTCGGTTCGCATCGTCCGCTCCGTGTGCGGCTGCCGATGCATCGTACGCCACCGTCGGGTCCTCCCAGCCGTCGACGTCGACCAGCTTCCTCGTTTGGAAATCATTCAGTGATCCTCCTCTGCAAGAACATATATAATTGTCGATACGACTACATGCTTAAGAGGGAGGGGGGGGGGGGGGGGGGGGGGGGGGGGGGGGGGGGATGAGAATTATTACGTACAGCAGTAGTTGGCTCCATGAAACTGGCAGTTCATCGTGGCAAAGGGACATGGCCGAGGAAGAAGAAGAAGCATAAGGTGGTGCTTGGTTCTTCGTACTTGACCAGCTTGAGCTCTGGAGAAAACCCATGTTCATGGCTTTTTCCTGCTACTGCACTCGAGTCAATCTTTGTAAGCTTTTTTCTTCTTTCTCAGCTCCTTTGTTTGGATGGGGTCTGGAGACTACTGGAGGAGGGGGGAGAAAGCAGTGGGGCTCTGTTTACATGGTTTTGGAGGAGGGGTGTCCTTTTGTTTTGGCTCCCTTAACCTTTCTCTAGCACTTCTTTATTATTATTCCTCAACTTTTCTTTTCTTTTTTTCCTTTTGCTACTTTTTTTTCCCCCTATCCTGCTTTTGCTTTAGCATAAAGAATGGAAGGAAAGCTTGTGAGTGTGTTTTAAGAAGTGAAATGAGTGGTTCTAGGAGGATAATGCTCTTGATTTGGTTTGCTGATACAAAGTCTTCGGTTTATGGGATCAAGTACATGAATGTAGTTATATGTACCGAGCTGGTACGCTGCCTGCGATTTGTAATCGCGGGCGTGACTGTCGGCCAACGTGACGGTCGGTCATTGACCGGAGATAGCAGGAAGGACAAATGGGTGGCCGTCACGTCGGCTGACGATCACGTCCGCAATTACAAACCGCGGATAAAATATTATTTTCGTTGTATGTATGACACTAATAGGGGACGTGTCACGCCCCGCTCCCGTAGGAGCGATCGTCCTCGTTAAGGCGTGATGCCGCACGGGCCTAGGTTGCGCCCGTGCAAGGCCAAGTCCAGAAACGGCCGATTTGAGCAAGGCCACAGAGTCGCACAGAGTGTTCCCATTTGCAGCGGAAAGTAAATGAACACAAGTAGAAGCGAATTCAAACTCTTTTATTGATATTCAAGAAGTTTACAAGCGGCGCTAGGCCGAGTTTACAAGTCGCTCAAGCTCTCTCTCTCTCTCTCTGAAACATAAAAGGCGTGCCAAATGGCTTACAACATGGAATGATTCATGGAGATGTTCTGATACATTATGTCCTGTATATGGTGCTCCAGCTCCTTGCAATGCTCCAAGGCTCCAGAGATAGCTCTACGCCTTAGCACGTTCGAGGGAAGCTCCGCATCCGATGACGTCTCCTGCATCCTGCAAGCAGACTGTGGGGTTATCAGTACATTGTTATGCACTGGTGGGGAGGCTAGCTCATCCACAATGCTATCATTACCAAACACGTTCCATTTACTTTTGTGCACCGTCTATCATTCATTGTCTTTCTAATCTTGCCTTAGGATCAGTTTCAAGGCATATTCCATAACATATCTCGTGTTGCCGAATTCATGTGTCGCATGAAAATACATGCACGACTTACATGCACGACTTACCTATACTTACCGTCCGGCCTTCCCTGTCCAGAGTAAACCAAGTTAGTCAACAATTCACAAGTAGTAACTTAACGTGATTCATGTAAACATTCAATGTTAGGGGCGTGTCCCTGCCTCAGGTTCTAGCACGTCGTAGGAACGTTCTGACACGTCGTAGGCATGTTCTAGCACGTCGTAAGCATGTTCAGAGTGTTACATTTCAGACATATTCAGAGTGTTACATTTCAAGCATGTTCAGTATATTACATTTCCAGCATGTTCAGGGCGTTACTGTCACGCCCCAGTACCGGAATACGGGGGCAGACTAGGCCAGCTACTCCATATGAGGTATATAAACGTCATATGGCAATCGCGGCTGTCAAGAGACAAGGGGTGCATGCAATATACAAGTCTCCTATGGTCTCACAGAGCTACTATGCCTCAATCATTCAAGCAAGAAAAGCATCAAGTAATGATCATACAAGGTAAAGCAGTAAGGCGTCCCCGACGCTTCAAAAGAATGATCATGGAGATCCAGCTTTATAAGTTAGCTGGTCCAGAGAGTCATAGGTACATAATTGTATTCAGCTGCAGTCTGATTTAATTACAAATTATGCAAAGACCAAAATATCCAGATTAACCGGCTAAACAAGTGCCGGTGGCTAAACGCCAGTACATAAGTAAAGATACTAGAGTGGTGGAGAAGAAACCCACTCGAGTCCCCCGCCAGCCATGCTCCTAGTATGCACCATTGACGTCAGGGAGGAAGGTCGGATCCTCAGGCTCTGCTACGAGATCTGGCCAAACAAAACCAGCGGGGTCAGTCCCGAATAGCAAGTACCACAAGGGAGCACAAAAGAGTGAGATAAAATCTAATCAGAAAATAATAAGAATAATAAAGGCTTCCGGTCGTAACCTTGGTCCATAGCCTGTCCTAGCACGATAGCCCAACCCAACAACCAAACAAGGACATGGGTTGGACCACGCACCAGGACAGTCCATGTCCCTTGGCTACTAACCGGAAGTTACCAGGCACAAACAAGTCGTTTTCAATCGGCCAATCATTCCTACGGCTTTCTACATTTGGCGGAGTTATCCCCGCGGTTCTATTAAAAAGGAATCCTCAGATCGTGTCAACCCAGCATGGCTAGCCAAACCAATATATAAATATATACGCTTAGCTCTTAGTTTATGCACCGGTCCCTCGTGAGGCCACCGTGCTAAATTATATAACACATAGCACATCGGAGTCGGATATAGCCATTCGCTTTAGGCTAATGGAACCATATCCGTGGCGACCAACCCGACACGTCAGGACTGGACCTGGGGTGGCTAGTATGGCACGATCTCGAGATTCTTCCCTCCCAATGCATCTACCAAGTTAGTTGCCTAGTTAATCCCTAGGTTATCCTTGGAGTTCACATGTCGTGGTCACAGGCTTACGCCTCTAGATGTCGTACATTGTACGAGTATCCCAAGGAGAGATCCATACTGGCTTAGGAAGTCATACGTACGTGCCCCCTTCTTGGTGTAATACAACACTCAACCTGTACCACGTCATTGTTACCTGACACCTCATTATGTAAACACTGGACTCTTGGATGTACTGGCATATATCACGTAGGAACACTTAGCACATAGGATAGCACCTCGGTGCTCATAGAGGTTGTACCTTAGTACACACATAGGTTATCCAGCACTCGTATAGGAAGTCAGATAAAATGAGGACCGAACACATCATGCGGCCAAGGGTCATGTGGCAAAACATGCAGCTCTCAAGACTGCATGCAGCCATGGAAGTCCAGGTGACTAGCTGTACTCCACCCAGGCTCATGCGGCCAGACTGCTTGAGACAGACCGCATGCGGCCAGGGCGAAGAGGGGGCGCATGCGGCTCGCGGAAGTGGCTTATGCGGTCGGGATGTGGAGTAGCCTATGCGGTTGAGGAAGGAGCGGCACCAGCGGTAGTGAGAAGAAAAGTCCATGCGGCTCGGATAAGTAGGGCGCATGCGGCTCGGATAAGCAGGACGCATGCGGCTCGGGTAAGCAGGGCGCATGCGACTCGGGTAAGCAGGGCGCATGCGGCTCGGGTAAGCAGGGCGCATGCGGCTGGGAAGTAATTGGATCTCATGCGGCCAGAGAATGGAACTAGCTCATGCGGCTGAGAATCAAATCTTCATGCTGCTAGGAAGTTAAGTTCCTGCAGCATAGTCCCTGCGGCCAGATAATGCCGCCAGGCTTATGCGGTCGGGAAAGGAACTTGTCGCATGTAGGCTATGCGGCTAAGTTCATGCGGCTATGAACTGTTCTTCTTCTCCATTTTTCCGGGAAGAAGAACCCTTCAAGCCATGTCTCTCCAGCTCCATGAATCTTTCATCCAGAGTCCAAAACCGAACTTCCATAGGTCAAAATAGGGTGGAACAAAATTCTCTTCAACATAGAACCATCAAAACTCGAAAATAACAAGATTAAATAGATCAAAATCCACAAAAATCTGAAACTGCAACAAGCTTAGATATACTAGAATCCGTCCATCAAAACCGAAGATGCTAAGTACTAAACTTGTTGAGGATGTTAAGAAGAACAAAATGGAACAATAAAAATCAAAGAAATATCAGAAGATCTCAAATCTTCTCTTTGAGCAAGTTGTACTTGCCTAAGGGGGTTGGTGGTTGAGGAATTGAATGAAGGAGTGAATGAGGAAAGAGAGTGAGGAAGAGATTATAAATAGGGGTTGGGGGTTTGCTTAAGGGAACCCTAATCTCTAATGACAGGCTAAAAAGGCTACATGCCATCATTAATAAATGATAGACAAAATTTATGCACATGCTAAATGCAGATGCCGTCTACAGAATCCATGAAGATTACGTATATCGGGATCGGGGAGTGACATCTCTATCCTCCTTAGAAAAATTCCGTCCTCGGAATTTCAGCCAAGATAAAGATAGAGGTATCCAGGCAAGTAAGGTACAATTTCAAACTACGCAAGCAACCTATCATTAGCAATCATTGATCATACATTTCAAAATCTACCAAGGCATGAGGAGAAACATACCTTCCGGGTCGAACAAGTGCGGATACCAAGATTTAATCTCGTCCTCGCGCTCCCAGGTCGACTCTTCCGGAGAGTGATGGCCCCAAGCGATACGAACAAGGCTAATAGTCTGGTTCTTGAGCACCTTCTCTTGCCGGTCCAAAATAGACACGGGTTGTTCCTCGTAAGTTAGGTCGGCACCAATGACTAACTCTGAATGGTCGAGGACGTGACTCAGATCCGGGACGTACCCACGTAACTGAGATACATGAAACACATCATGTACGCCAGATAGCGAGGGAGGAAAGGCAAGCCGATAAGCAACATCGCCTACCCGAGCGAGAATCTCAAAAGGACCAACGAATCTCGGACTAAGCTTTCCTCGAGTTCCAAATCTAATGACACCCCGAGTCGGTAAAATCCGTAGAAAAACTTGGTCACCGACACCAAACTCTAGAGGTCTTCGATGCTGATCTGCCCAGTGGCGGTGTCTGTCTTGCGCGACTCGAAGTCGCTCTCTGATCAACTTGACTGTTTCCACGGTCTGCGTGATCATCTCTGGTCCCAACAATTTTCGTTCGCCCACATCGTCCCATGCCAAAGGGGACCTGCACTTCCTTCCATATAATGCTTCAAACGGCGCCATCTGTATACTTGCCTGATAACTATTATTGTAAGAGAACTCTACTAAGTGAAGATGATCCTCCCAAGTTCCGCCAAAGTCTAAGGTACAAGCCCGTAGCATATCTTCCAAGGTCTGAATGGTTCTCTCCGATTGTCCATCCGTATGCGGATGATAAGCTGTGCTGAACCTCAACTTGGTGCCCAGGCTTTGGTGCAAACTTCGCCAAAAGTGAGAGGTGAACCGTGTGTCTCGATCTGATACTATGCTGACTGGAACACCATGCTGCCTCACAATCTGCTTCATATACATTTCTGCCAGCTGCTCAGTAGACTGCCCTACTCTGAAAGGAAGGAAATGTGCAACCTTCGTGAGCCGATCCACGATTACCCAAACTGCATTCCGGCCGGTCGGAGATCTAGGTAAACCGGTCACAAAGTCCATCGTGATGTGCTCCAACTTCCACTCCGGAATAGGAAGCGGCTGTAATGATCATGCTGGTCTCTGCTGCTCTGCCTTCACTTGCTGACATACCAAACATCTGGATACATACCTAGCTATCTCCCTCTTCATGCCATTCCACCAAAAGTGCTGCTTTATATCTTGGTACATCTTCGTGCCTCCAGGATGAATGGAATAAGGAGAACTATGAGCTTCTGACATAACTTCTTGTCGAAGGTCTCCACATGATATACAAAGACGGTTTCCGAACCTAAGTGTACCATCCTCATGGATTACTAACTCCTTCCTGAGACCTGATTCACACTCTGATCGAAGCTTCTGGATCCACGGATCCTCTGCCTGGGCTGCTCTGATCCTCTCTACTAAAGTAGACTGAATCTGCAAACTGGCCATAACTTCTGTATCTTGTGGCAAGATCACTGCAATTCCCATTTTCTGAAGGTCTTCCAAAATATGCCTCTGCGAGGTTAAAATAAATGCACCACCTCTTCTGCTCAAGACATCAGCTACTACATTCGCCTTGCCTGGGTGATACTGAAGATCCACATCAAAGTCCTTCAACAATTCCAACCATCTCCTCTGCCTCATGTTCAGGTCCCTCTGGGTGAATACATACTTTAAGCTCTTATGATCAGTGTAAATCTCTACTCGATCTCCATATAAGTAGTGCCTCCATAACTTAAGCGAGAATACTACTGCTGCTAATTCCAGGTCGTGAGTCGGATAGTTCTTCTCATGATCTCGAAGCTGTCGAGATGCATATGCTATCACCTTACCATGCTGTATTAATACACACCCAAGTCCCTTCCCGGATGCGTCATAATACACTGTGAACCCTCCCGATCCTACTGGAAGCGTTAAGATCGGGGCTGAGATTAATCTCTTCTTCAACTCTTCGAATGATGTCTGACAGCCTGCTGACCAAACAAACTCTACGTCCTTACGCGTCAAACGCGTCAAGGGAGCCGAAATCCTGGCAAAGTCGGCCACGAACCTCCTATAGTAACCTGCCAATCCCAAGAAACTACGTACTTCTGCTACCGTCTTCGGAACTGGCCAATTCTCTACTGCATCAACCTTCTTCGGGTCTACTGATACTCCTGCTCCAGAAATAAAGTGTCCCAGGAACGAAATGTGATCCAACCAGAACTCACATTTACTAAGCTTCGCATAAAGTTGATGCTCCCTCAAGGTCTGCAAAACTATCCGAAGGTGTTTCTCATGTTCCTCCTCACTACTGGAATAGACAAGGATGTCATCTATAAACACTACTACAAATTTATCTAAATAGGGCAGAAAGATGCAATTTATCAAATCCATGAATACTGCTGGGGCATTAGTCAGTCCAAATGGCATCACCAGAAACTCATAATGCCCATATCGTGATCTAAAGGCGGTCTTGGGTATGTCCTGCTCCCGGACCCTCACTTGGTAATATCCAGATCGAAGATCAATCTTAGAGAAGATGCAAGCCTTACTCAATTGATCAAACAAATCATCAATCCGCGGTAGCGGATACTTGTTCTTCACTGTCACTGCATTTAACTGTCGGTAATCAATGCACATCCGCGTCAATCCATCCTTCTTAGGTACCAAAATCACCGGTGCTGCCCAGGGCGAATTACTGTCTCTGATAAACTGCTTCGCCTTTAATTCTTCGTTATGCTGGTATAACTTGTCCAATTCTGACTGCGACATCCTGTAAACTCTACCGACCTTTGGCTCTGTCCCAGGATTCAGCTCAATGTAAAACTCTATATCTCTGACTGGTGGCAAACCTGGAAGCTCGTCGGAAAACACATCGACAAACTCTCTGACTACTCTGGGAATCTGCTCCTGCTCTGATAATGCTTCTGCAACGATGCCCTTGGGTCGATCTTCCAATGATCGAACAAAGACAAACTCCTCTATGCCAGGTACATTAAATACTACCTTACCTCCCCAACAATCTATCGTCGCATGACTGTCTTTCAACCAGTCCATGCCGAGGACAACGTCAAAGTTGCCCATAGGGAACTCAATCAAAGATGCGGGCAATAATCGCCCGCTTATTATTACTGGACACGCTACGCATACTCTGCTAACTCCTACGAGCCCATTACCAGTGAATATATTCATCCTCTCTGGCAATGCCTCAAATTTTAATCCAATACGTGTCGCAAATTGTGCAGATATAAAAGAGTGGGTAGCCCCCGAATCAAACAATGCTACTGCAGGAAAAGAGGTAACATAAATATTACCTGCAACCACGTCGCCTGAAGCTAGCGCATCCTCCAGTGATAATGTGAAGGCCTGGCCCTGGCCTTGTTGAGCTCCCTCCTGCTGCCTTCCTCGACCATGCTGTCGCTGCGACCTCTGCGGGTCTTTCTGGTTCTGTGCCTGGCGGTACATCTGAGCCTGCGTGGGTAGACGCTGGGCTAGCGGCCTTACGGCCAATGCTGGCCCTCTGCTCGGTGCTGCCCCTGGAGCTGGCAATGTCGAAAACTGCTGAACTGGCCCCCCTGGCCTCTGCATCATAGAATAATTGGCAATCCGGTGGTCTGGGCTGCCACACCTCATACATAACCCATTAGCTGAACGATACACATCCCTAGTGTGCCCTCCCTTACCACAGTAAGTACATCTAATAGGCGCCCCCTGGCGCTGCTGCTGGTTCCTCGGCTGCTGATGTCGAACTGGTGCTGATATCTCAGATATTGTCGTCCTCCGCGGTGCTCCTGACTCATGAACACGGATGCCGGGCGCTGGTGCCGATGTTCGCTGTACTGCTCCTCTGCCCCTGCTCTGAGAATGAGTCCTCTTCTGGACTCCATGCCTTGTCACCAGCCTTTGTTGGGTAAGTTCATATCTCCGGGCTGCCGTTAAAACGGCATCAAAGGTCTGATAGTCATGCCCTTCCACTAGCTGTAGAATCTCCAAATAAAGTCCCTGCTAGAACCTCATCGCCTTCTCTGGCTCTGTAGCTACCATCGTTGGTACAAACCGACTCAGTCTGCAGAACTCCGCTGCATATCCATCCACCGTCCTCCCAGCCTGCTTGAGACTGATAAATCTCTGCTGAAGCTCATACCGTGCTACCATGCCAAAGTACTTGGCCTTGAATCTGGTACGGAAGCTATCCTAGGGAACAGGGCGCCTCAGTCCAACCTCTTCTGATGCCCACCAATCGCGGGCGAGATCCTGAAGTATCAGTCTGACCTGGTCAACCTTCTCTTCTGCTGGAACCTTAGCTGCAGTCAATATGGCCTCAGTGTCCTGAAGCCAAGCATCCGCCGTGATGGCATCCTCCGTGCCGTCAAAATATCTCGGGTTAAGTCGACAAAACCTCCCTGATGCTCCCGAATCATTCCTAACACTTCTCTCAAGGGCCAATTGCAACCCCTGATTCAGTAGCACATTTTGTTCCTGCTGCCGGGTCTGCTGTTGCTGATAGGCTGCCACTTGCTGCTGCTGAGTAGCCAAGAATCCCCGGATGACCTCCAGGAGTGCTGCAGCATCAGGTACTGGCATCGCTGCTGGCACCATGGGAGGTACAGGAGTTTCCAGAACCTGTGGTTCCACCGGCTCTGATATCACTTCCACTCAGATCTGATCAGGAGATTGCACTCCTTCTGGTTGTTGCCCCGTCGAGCCATGCTCTACTGGACGCTCCTCTACGTTGGCCTCACCAGCTACTGAGAAGGAAGCACCCCTATAGGGAAAGATACATGATATCAAACGACAGGACAAGGACGATTCGAGGATACAATTCTGGTTATCAATCAAGGTGAGAAAAGAGAAATCGAGGCAAGAGATTCAAAGGGATCAAGTTTGATTGAGACTCCTATAATAGTAATACCCCACAAGTCTGAAAACCAAACCTGCATGGGCCACCAATAAAACCTTGTCACGCCCCAGTACTGAAATACGGGGGCAGACTAGGCCAGCTACTACATGTGAGGTATATAAACGTCATATGGCGATCGCGGCTGTCAAGAGACAAGGGGGTGCATGCAATATACAAGTCTCCTATGGTCTCACAGAGCTACTATGCCTCAATCATTCAAGCAAGGAAAGCATCAAGTAATGATCATACAAGGTAAAGCAGTAAGGCGTCCCCGACGCTTCAACAGAATGATCATAGGGATCCAGCTTTATAAGTTAGTTGGTCCAGAGAGTCATAGGTACATAATTATATTCAGCTGCAGTCTGATTTAATTATAAATTATACAAAGACCAAAATATCCAGATTAACCGGCTAAACAAGTGCCGGTGGCTAAACGCCAGTACATAAGTAAATATACTAGAGTGGTGGAGAAGAAACCTACTCGAGTCCCCCGCCAGCCATGCTCCTAGTATGTACCATTGACGTCATGGAGGAAGGTCGGATCCTCAGGCTCTGCTACAAGATCTGGCCAAACAAAACCAGCGGGGTCAGCCCCGAATAGCAAGTACCACAAGGGAGCACAAAAGAGTGAGATAAAACCTAATCAGAAAATAATAAGAATAATAAAGGCTTCCGGTCGTAACCTTGGTCCATAGCCTGTCCTAGCATGATAGCCCAACCCAACAACCAAACAAGGACATGGGTTGGACCACGCACTAGGACAGTCCATGTCCCTTGGCTACTAACCGAAAGTTACCAGGCACAAACAAGTCGTTTTTAATCGGCCAATCATTCCTACGGCTTTCTACATTTGGCGGAGTTATCCCCGCGGTTCTAGTAAAAAGGAATCCTCAGATCGTGTCAACCCAGCAGGGCTAGCCAAACCAATATATAAACATATACGCTTAGCTCTTAGTTTATGCACCGGCCCCTCGTGAGGCCACCGTGCTAAATTATATAACACATAGCACATCGGAGTCGGATATAGCCATTCGCTTTAGGCGAATGAAACCATATCCGTGGCGGCCAACCCGACACGTCAGGACTGGACCTGGGGTGGCTAGTATGGCACGATCTCGAGATTCTTCCCTCCCAATACATATACCAAGTTAGTTGCCTAGTTAATCCCTAGGTTATCCTTGGAGTTCACATGTCGTGGTCACAAGCTTACTCCCCTAGATGTCGTACATTGTACGAGTACCCCAAGGAGGGATCCATACTGGCTCAGGAAGTCATACGTATGTGCCCCCTTCTTGGTGTAATGCAACACTCAACCTGTACCACGTCATTGTTACCTGACACCTCATTATGTAAACACTGGACTCTTGGATGTACTGGCAGGTATCACGTAGGAACACTTAGCACATAGGATAGCACCTCGGTGCTCATATAGGTTGTACCTTAGTACACACATAGGTTATCCAGCACTCGCATAGGAAGTCAGATAAAATGAGGACCGAACACATCATGCGGCCAAGGGTCATGTGGCAAAACATGCAGCTCTCAAGACTGCATGCGGCCAGGGAAGTCCAGGTGACTAGCTGCACTCCACCCAGGCTCATGCGGCCAGACTGCTTGAGACAGACCGCATGCGGCCAGGGCGAAGAGGGGGCGCATGCGACTCACGGAAGTGGCTTATACGGTCGGTATGTGGAGTAGCCTATGCGACTGAGGAAGGAGCGGCACCAGCGGTAGTGAGGAGAAAAGTCCATGCGGCTCGGATAAGTAGGACGCATGCGGCTCGGATAAGCAGGGCGTATGCGGCTCGGATAAGCAGGGCACATGCGGCTCGGATAAGCAGGGCACATGCGGCTCGGGTAAGCAGGGCGCATGTGGCTGGGAAGTAATTGGATCTCATGCTGCCAGAGAATGGAACTAGCTCATGCGGCTGAGAATCAAATCTTCATGCGGCTGGGAAGTTAAGTTCCTGCAGCATAGTCCCTGCGGCCAGATAATGCCGCCAGGCTTATGCGGTCGGGAAGGGAACTTGTCGCATGTAGGCTATGCGGCTAAGTTCATGCGGCTATGAACTGTTCTTCTTCTCCATTTTTCCGGAAAGAAGAACCCTTCAAGCCATGTCTCCCCAGCTCCATGAATCTTTCATCCAGAGTCCAAAACCGAACTTCCATAGGTCAAAATAGGGTGGAACAAAATTCTCTTCAACATAGAACCATCAAAACTCGAAAATAACAAGATTAAATAGATCAAAATCCACAAAAATCCAAAACTGCAACAAGCTTAGATATACTAGAATCCGTCCATCAAAACCGAAGATGCTAAGTACTAAACTTGTTGAGGATGTTAAGAAGAACAAAATAGAACAATAAAAATCAAAGAAATATCAAAAGATCTCAAATCTCCTCTTTGAGAAAGTTGTACTTGCCTAAGGGGGTTGGTGGTTGAGGAATTGAATGAAGGAGTGAATGAGGAGAGAGAGTAAGGAAGAGATTATAAATAGGGGTTGGGGGTTTGCTTAAGGGAACCCTAATCTCTAATGACAGGCTAAAAAGGCTACATGCCATCATTAATAAATGATAGACAAAATTTATGCACATGCTAAATACAGATGCCGTCTACAGAATCCATAAAGATTACGTATATCGGGATCGGGGAGTGACAGTTACATTTCAAGCATGTTCAGGATGTTACATTTCCAGCATATTCAGGACATTAAATTTCAAGCATGTTCATGATGTTACATTTCCAGCATGTTCAGGACGCACTTCATTTAGTTAACTTAGATTGCTTGTTTCAATGTAAGAACTTGCACGTGGATTGCCACCAGCATAGTCCACTTAATCTACATACATGGGTCGCTGGCATCACAAGCCATTTTGGACATATCACGTGGGCATTCTCACCTATCGAAGCGTGATGGCTGGTACACCTTGATAGTCTCTTGAAATGCCTGGCCTTACGTCTCCTTGAGTGGCCGAGCCCCCACTCAAAGCAGCCCGTATGCCCCATGTCTGATTTTGCCAAGGTCGGCCACGGTATTCCCCCCATCGCCCGTGTCACAGAATCCTTCCTCATGACGGCCACGGTATTCCCCCCATCGCCCGTGTCACAGAATCCTTCCTCATGACGGCCACGGTATTCCCCCCATCGCCCGTGCCATTTGTCCACGACCATTTCGTATTGACTTGTCATTTAACTTAACGGCTGTCTTTAGCCATAATGCGTTATCGACCAGGTTGGCGTCCGTGCAGCGCGGGTAGCGAGCCCCGTTGCACGTACCCGTCATACCTGTCGCTAACGTCTTTCATGTCTTATCTTTTATTCACTCTCTCATTTCTTTCTTTCACTTGTTCATTCATTTATTCATTTTTTTTTACGTATTCATTCATTCATTCATATATTATACAACTCCCCGTACGGGAGTCGCCTTGGCGACCCATCGGTCCCGAAGTCTTTCAATGTTGCTATACTCTACTCGAAACGACTATGTCGATAGTCTTCTGTTTCATTGTTGTAACCCATTCATTGTTTCATTGTTGAATGCATAAGGGACTTGAACGTAAGCTTGTGCCTTAGCACGAGCGTAGAGCGCGGTACGAGAGTTTCTATATTTGCCGAGTTCTTTTCCATGTTCTAAACAAGCATGCAAGATGGGATTATTTCCTTAGCTAGGTGCGTTGATCATTCATTTATTAGTATGCACGGTGTTATCGTCTAGCGATTCTCGTGATAGTGTCCGCATTGTTAAGTTTCTAGGCTAAGCAAAGACGGGTTCATCGGAGCCACCCACCTTAGCGATGTTCGCATCGGCCGAGCGATACTCCGAGCGCGCCTTTGAAAGTCTAAGTCTGGATTCCTCTTGACGGGCCAGAGTAAGCCTTGCATCGATTCGTCATCAGGTCGATGCCAACTCTTTGGGTCGACGGCTCGTTTGAGTCGTTACACTTGCCGTTTGAATCGGCGTTCCGCTAGGACGGAGCGGGTCATTACATAATACACCACTCAAAATAAGTCTCGTCCTCGAGACTTCCTGAGTGCAGGTCATCATACCATTCCTTAACTCGTGTCGTTGTGTTTCTTAGACAATCTCTATCGAATGGCTTTACCGCTCGATGGCACCGAACTATACTCGATACCCTTCCAAGTCCCGTGTCTGTATACGTTTGGTCGATTTTATTGAATAACTTTTCATTCATTTTAGAGTTGATGATACTTATTCAATTCAAGTGTTTCTTCGTCTTGGTTGCTATTTCTTCGTGTTATGGGACTGAAATAGTCGTACGAGGTACGTTGTAATTCATCAAATGCGCGGGTCGTAGGCTGAGGCAAACTTACTTTCGTTTATCTCGGTCATCGAGATGACCCGATTCGCTTCTCAAGCGTTCTTGTCCACGAAATTAGTACGATTTCTTCTGAGCGGGGTCGATCAAGTCTAAGTAATTTTCGTCCGATTCAAGACCAAGTATTGCACTATTATCGAGTATATCTCCCTATCAATGGTCCAATTCGTTACACCAACTTTTACTTGCACGATATCGATTCCGTACCATTCACTTATTTAGGGCTAATCTCATCGTCGTTCACGCACACTCTGCCTACACGTTTCTTTGATTCCGAGCCACGCTCGTACTAGTATCATTCCTTTCTTTTAACACGATTTTAAGTTCTCGACACTCTTCCATTCCTCAAGTCATGCTTGAACTTAATGTATCACTTGGCTGGATCGTGCACGCATTCCAGGCATCCCCAAAATACATGCATTCAGCCAAGCCGCATGATAGATAATTCGTCATTCTCACTCGAGTCACATCGTGCACATACTCAGGCGTCCCTGAAATATATGCATGTCAGCCGTATCTCGTGAGCAGGGTTTCCTATTTTTTGCATCATTTAATCCATCCATGTCAATCCTTAAGATCAATCTTTTGATTGCAAACACATGAAACAGGGCGTCTCGCCTAACCGCTAGGCCAATTCTCAAGGCTAAGTCAATGTCAGGATTGGAATCATAGTTCCCCAACAATAATGCCAACACTGACCCCAATCCTAGGGTCAAACCAAAGTCGGTAGTACGGGATTTTCTACCCAAGCTCGCGTCACTCAGATTTCTAAACATCGAGCATGATCGCCTAATTCGAATCACGGCATTCGTCGCGCAACGCAACGAATTTGAATCCGTTCAAATCACCAAATTGATATACTTCACATA
>JANAVB010006199.1:8941029-8948529 GCA_029216955.1 Iris pallida | reverse complement strand
GGATCCACCCTACCAGTCGAGGACGGGGAGTAGTACTAGTGTAGATGTGTGGTCATACCTGCCTTTTATATATTATGAACCTTGTGAATGCCAATCCTACACCACATGTATGATTGGCTAGATCATAACCTTGTGCAGACCCAATCCGGCCACATGTTGTAGCTAGTACTCACACACCTAGATATATGATTCTTGATTCTTGTACATGCCATGATCAGTTTACCTGCCTTGTTCTAGCTCTAGTTTTACAGCTTACCTTGCCATGATACTCATATGTACATTCCATAATTTTCTTGTATATACTCTCTATTTACTGTCTTATAGCTTTTGTCATATCTTGTGAACTGTTGTTAGTAGATTGTACTCGTTCCATCCTGACAGGATATGTTAAAAATATTATAGATGCTGACGAGGAGGATTACTGTACCTACTACGGTCCGGATGACATAGTGGGCCTAGACCTGGAGACTTTGGTCCAGCAGGGCTTAGCTCCGCTTGGCGAGACCTTACCTATAGCTTAGTTAGAGTAGGTCTTTTATACTGGACCTTGTCTCCAGCTACTTTTGAGACTGTTATTATTATGGATTGTATTAGAGACTTGGACTTGTATATTATTTGGTGTTTGGACTTGACAGGTTATTATTTTATCGTCTTGTTGTCTTTATCTTTTAGTTCTTACTTTATCATCTTAGAGTTGTGATTGAGCACTCATATATATTCATTGCTTGTCCTCCGTTCGGAGTTGACCATATTCTCGACAGGTTTTGATATATATATATAAACTGTTTAGAGTTAAAAACCTACAGCATTCTACGTCGTTTTTACGGTGAGGGCTGGGCGTTGTCACGTGCACGTGCCCTTATAGCGGGTGCGGGTCGTAACACGTTTTAGTGGTGGCCCACGCAGGTCCTGGAGTCGCAATTAGTGCGATGTCGTAGTGGCGCTCGACTTAGAGTGCTATTACGAGCCTGCGGTACATATCTAGGATAGGCTATAGGCTAAGAGTACTCAATCACAGTAGCATCTTTCCTTGCTTATCTTGCTTACCGTCTTTGATATTGATTTAATGCATTCTAGCTGTCCTCCTTTGATAAAATCCTTCATGTACTATATTGATATCTTTTTTTTAATCTGTCTCCAGGATGATTATGACTCACTCTCCTGGCGAGGAGCACGGGGAGACGGAGAGGTCTGCCACCTCTGGCGGATAGGCTTCGGTCACTTCCCCGGCTGATGCGACTTCAGTAGGAGCCCTCGGGGGTACTCCTCCAGCGCTCTCGATGACAGTCCCTGGGGTTGCGGGTGCTCTTCCCGCAGTGCCGGGGGCTACGACGGGAGTTGTCGGGGACGTTCTTCCTCCTGCTGTACAGCAGATTCCTCTGCCAGTTGCAGACATACTTCCACCTCTACCTCCTCTGCCTACAGATATTGGGCAGATGCTTACTTTCCTCCAGCAGATGCTGGAGTCTCAGAGAGCCCAGGCCGAGGCTCAGCAGATGCAGACAGATGCGATGCGTCAGGGCATGGAGGATGCCCATCAGTTGGCCCTTGCAGCCGTGGAGCAGTGGGCTCCTCATCCGGGGACGCGTACTAGGTACGAAGATATCCAGGACTTCAAGAAGCTCGGGCCCCGTGACTTTAGTGGTACCGAGGATGTGGTCTATGCAGACGATTGGCTCGAGGATATCGAACGACAGATGAGGGCCTCCCGCCTGGCAGACGACCTGAAGGTCGAGGCGGTAGGTTTGCAGTTGCTAGACATTACGCGCACCTGGTTCAGAAATGAGCCAGCCCTAGCTGGAGAGGGCCGTACTTGGGCAGAGTTCAAGCTCCTCTTCAAGGAGAAGTTCTTTTCCTCCACGGACAAGATTGACTTGGTGCGACAGTTCCAGGATCTGCAGCAGGGCAGTCTATCTGTGGAGGAGTACGCAGCGGAGTTCGGCCGTCTGAGCTGATACGCAGAGTACATGGTTCGAGACCCGGAGATCAGGGCGAGCCGTTTCAGGGAGGGGCTCACTTGGGATATCAAGATCCTCATTCCCTCTTTCTATGAGACTTATACCCAGATCTACGCGGAGGCCCGCAAGGTAGAGCGGGGAGTGGGGCTTGAAGCCCAAGAGGGAGCGTGATCTTTTCTCGGGAGCTTCTAGCAGTGCAGGGGCTGCTAAGCGCCCTCAGCTTCAGCATCGTTCCTTCCAGCATCACCAGCCACAGGTGCAGGCTAGAGCACCGGTTCAGCAGCAGGTGCAGCACACTCAGCAGAGGCAAGGCACAGCATGGGGCTCCTTACAACTTTTGTAAGAAGCCCGGTCACATCTGGGAGGTCTGCCAGAAGAGGCTGGGCTTGTGCCTCTATTACGGAGAGGCTGGACATCAGTTGAGAGATTATCCTACGAACCATCGCCGTGCAGCTCAGGGAGCACAGGGTAGGCCACCTATTGCACCGCATCACGCCCTCCACCAGCAGCGGGATATACCCCGCCAGGATAGGGCTTTTGCGATGGCGTTGAGGATCCTACAGCATTGAATAGGAGGTAGGGTCTGCTCTTTTTACCTGTTCTCTCCGTCCATTGATTGGTGATTGCTTTCTTAGTACCTTTAGTTGCATAGGTGATGATCATGCTAGATTAATAGAAAACCCCAATGAAGACTGCAATAACACGATACTGTAGAGATTTAAAACAATACATGTGTTTGATGCCTGGATTACATGTATATAACTTAGGATAAAATTTAGTAGACCTTGATTGTTGGGTGCTTTGACCTAGAGAGAGTCCGACGTTTGAATTCGAGGACGGAAATTTTTTTAAGGAGGGTAGATTTGTCACCCCAGTTTCGAATAAGGGATATTTTCATCATTTTCAAGTTTTATAATTTTAGAAATTTTTATTTATTTTATGTTTTTTGGGATTTATTTGGTTTGGTTTGGATTTATCCAATTCGGAACTCAAGTTGGAGACACGGCAGCCTGGACCCTAGTGGGACCCATATACTAGCTGGACTTGGCCCACATGCCATCATAATTAGGTTAAAAATCCATAAAACCTATTTCCATGGCTTAATTAGTCATTTTAGAGCTTAAGTAGTATTTAGAAATTAGACCGAACCAACCCAAAATAAACCGAATCCAAACTAAGTCTATTGGGTTTGAGGCTTATTGGATCCTACCCAAACCCATTCCCCCCCTACCATGGCCGGCCATAAAGGAGCATCCCCCCATTGCTTTATCACCAAGCAACTTTCTCTCTCTCTCAAATTTCTTAAAACCTAACCTAGGTATGTTCATAACTCTATTTATCTTTACCATTATTGCCTTCACATAATGATAAAGGAAAGAATCTCCCCCTTTGCCCCTAGAATTATAGGTTTCCTAAAATCTAGGTTAGAAGATTTATTTGGGGGTTTCTAACTAGAGTGGTATATTCATATATATGTAGATATATATGTGTAGGTATATATGTATATTGATATGTATGGTGTATGAGGAATGGTGGTGGGTGTGTGAGTGGTAGGGAGTGGTGTGTGCTTGTGTGAGTGTGTGTGAGAGTGTGAGGGGTGGTTGTGTGTGTTTGAGAGTGGAGTAGTATATATATATATATATATATAATATCTATATATAATATATATATATATATATATATGTATGTATGTATGTATTCTTATAAGTATTTATGTGTAGAGTGAAAGAGTGTGGTGGTGGTGTATGAGTGAGAGTGGTGGTGAGAGTGTGTGTTTGTGTGTGTGGTGAGTGTGGTTTGTGAGAGTGTGGTGTCTATATGTATATATATCTAAATGTGTGTGTGTGTATTTATATACATATATATATGTGTGTGTGTATGTATATATGTAGATATGAGGGTGTTTGTGTGTCTATATATATATATTATATATATTATATATATATATATATATATATTAGATATATATATATATATATATATATTTATATATATATATATATAGATGGTTAGATAGATGATGGATGGATAATGGATTATATATGTTGGTAGTATATATATATATATATATATAATCTATATTATATATTATATATATATATATAGATATTATATATATATAATATATGTGTGTGTGTGTGGTGTAGATATATATAGAGAGGATAGGTAGGAGGAAGAGAGGAGATAGAAGAGAAGAAGAAGAAGGGATGGCAGCAGCAGCAACAGCAGGACCAGGAGCTGCAACAGGTAGCAGCAATGGCAGCAGCAGCAGTAAAGTAAGCAGCTGTTGCAGCAGCTGCAACAGCAGTTGCCCCCCCCCTTTTGCCCTTTTTACCCCCTTAAACCCCCTTATACCCTCATTGTATATATGTATGTGTATATATATATATATATATAGATATATATATATATATATATATATATAGTTAGGTAATTAGAGAGTTAGATAGAAGAAGAAATTGGGAGGAGAGAATAAGAAGAAGTGAAGAGGAAAAGATTAGAAGAAACTAGAAGAAGTAGGAAGAGAAGAAGAGGAAATTAGAAGGAAAAGAATAAGAAGAGAGTGGAAGAGAAATAGACTAGGAAAGAAGGGGAGAGAAAGAGATTAGGAATTAGAAAGGGAAGAAAGAGAGGAATTAGGAGAAGAAGATAAGAAGAAGGAGAATTAGAATAGATAGGCAGTGAATGAGAAGTAGAAATAAGGAAATAGAAATGGAGGAGAGCGGTAGAGGGTGAAACGGAGCCCGGAGTATCGGAATGATTTGAAACTTAGCGTGGGCTAGAATACGTGAATTAGATTTTGCGGGTAAGCTCCCAAGAGGAAATCGGGGTTGTAGGGCGTCGATATCGCGCCGTACCATTGGTATCTTGAAATATTCAAGATATCGGCAATGGGCCGTAAGATGGACTAGACGTCCACTTTACTTAGGTATCTTGGTAGTAATATGTATAGGCTAGTACCTTACTACCCTAGGGAGCTCGGGTTCAAAAAACAGGCGTAGGTAGGCTAACTAGGTTTCCACCTAGGTTAGAAATTTACCTTAGAAAAGGAAAATAGGAATTGGCTACGGCCAAGATTTGAGTTTCGAAGTCCAAGATGGACTTGGATATGGGTTGTAGAGGATGGTAATAGTAGAATAGTCCTAGACCTAGTCTTGACCCCGGTTGACCACGGTTGACTTTTTAGACCAAAGTTAACTATGGGCAACACTTACCCAATTTAGACCCAAATTCCATTAGACTGTGTAGTTGACCAAAAGTCAACTATTAGTCATCATTGACCTAGGATTGGACCTAGGGTGACCAGAGTTGACTAGTTGACCAAAAGTCAACTGTAAGTCAAACGTTGACTCAAATCGACCTAGATTAATTCCGTTTGACTTGCATGACCCAGTATGACCTAACTAGACCTAATATGACTTAGGTTGACCTCATACAGTCTAGTTTGACGTGTCTTGACCTAGAATGACTAAATAGGATTTAAATTGTCTTGATTTATTTCCTAAGCATTAGTATTGATACGTCTTGTTCTCTATAGGTTCTCGAGACGCTTGTATTTGCTCCAGTAGACATAATACCATATTACAGGCGAGTACATTCTCTGATACTTTTCCAATTTACGATGATTGTTATAATTCATGTAATTAGTGTAGATATGCTTGTTCTCGACACATTAGTCACACGGATTGGTATTTGGATCCTGACATGAGATGTATTCCTCGTTATCTTGGTATATCATGTGCAAGCCCCCTTGTAGTTCATGTACAGTATATGGACACCGATTCTCGAGGAGACTTGCTCCCTTCTCGTAGAATCCCGTGTCGTAACGTGTCTGCTTGGATCCACTCTACAGTCGGGGACGGGAGGAGTACTGTAAGATGTGTGGTCATACCGCTTTGTATATAGTGAACCTTGTGATGCCAATCCTACACCACACGTATGATTGGCTAGATCATAACCTTGTACAGACCCAATCCGGCCACATGTTGTAGCTAGTACTCACACACCTAGATATATGATCTTGATTCTTGTAATACCATGATCAGTTTACTTGCCTTGTTCTAGCTCTAGTTTACAGCTTACCTTGCCAGGATACTCACATGTACATTCCATAATTTTCTTGTATATACTCTTATTTACTGTCTTATAGATTTGTCATATCTTGTGAACTGTGTTGGTAGATTGTACTCGTTCCATCCTGACAGGATATGTTGAAAATATTATAGATGCTGACGAGGGGGATTACTGTACCTACTACGGCCGGATGACGTAGTGGGCCTAGACCTGGAGACTTTGGTCCAGCAGGGCTTAGCTCCGCCTGGCGAGACCTTTACCTATAGCTTAGTTAGAGTAGGTCTTTATACTGGACCTTGTCTCCAGCTACTTTGAGACTGTTTATTATGGATTGTATTAGAGACTTGGACTTGTATATTATTGGGTTTGGAGTTGACAGGTTATTATTTTATCGTTTGTTGTCTTTATCTTTCAGTCCTTTACTTTATCATCTTAGAGTTGTGATGGAGCACTCATATATTCATTGCTTGTCCTCCGTTCGGAGTTGACCATTTCTCGACAGGTTTGATATATATATATATATAATATATTATATATATAATTAAAAACTGTTTAGAGTAGAAAACCTACAGCGTTGCACGCATTTTACGGTGAGGGCTGGGCATTGTCACGTGCACGTGCCCTTATAGCGGGTGCGGATCGTGACAGTCCTATTTGCAGCAGAAAGTAAATAAACACAAGTAGAAGCGAATTCAAACTCTTTTATTGATATTCAAGAAGTTACAAACGGTACTAGGCCGAGTTTACAAGTCGTTCAAGATATCTCTCTCTCCGAAACTAAAAGACGTGCCAAATGGCTTACAATATGGAATGATTCATGAGATGTTCCGATACATTATGTCAGGTATATGGTGCTCAGCTCCTTGCAACGCTCCAAGGCTCCAGAGATAGCTCTGCGCCTTAGCACGTTCGAGGGAAGCTCCACACCCGAGCGTCTCTGCATCTGCAGCAGACTGTGGGGTTATCAGTACATTTTTGATGCGCTGGTGGAGAGGCTAGCTCGCCACACAATGCTATCATTACCAAACACGTTCCAAATACTTTTGTGCACCGTCTATCATTCATGTCTTTCTAATCTTGCCTTAGGATCAGTTTCATGGCATATTCCTAACCTATCTCGTGTTGCCGAATTCAAGTGTCGCATGAAAATACATGTACGACTTACCTATATTACCGTCCGGCCTTCCTGTCCAGAGTAAACCAAGTTAGTCAACAATTCACAAGTAGTAACTTAACGTGATTCATGTAAACATTCAATGTTAGGGGCGTGTCCCTGCCTCAGGTTCTAGCACATCGTAGGCACGTTCTGACACGTCGTAGGCATGTTCTAGCACGTTGTAAGCATGTTCAGAGTGTTACATTTCAGGCATGTTCAGAGTGTTACATTTCAAGCATATTCAGGATGTTATATTTCCAGCATGCAGGGCGTTACATTTCAAGAATGTTCATGATGTTTACATTTCCAGCA